>CM071927.1:94453418-94794170 GCA_016081115.2 Rehmannia glutinosa | reverse complement strand
AAAATGGGGCGGGACCCGGAGTGGCCCCCTATCTCCGCCCTTGGGCTGTCTGCCCGAGCCCATTGGTCTAATGGCGAGAATCGGGCCATTGACCGGGTGATTCTTCTGGGCCGCCAAAAACATAGTCGATCCAGCCCCATGCAATATTTTGTGTATAAATCTAATCCCTTGAGCTAAAAGTCGGGCTAATCGGGCGGGCTGGGTGATTCTTCTCTCGGATCGCTAAAAACATAGTCGACCCGACCCATGTAACATTTTGTGTACAAAATCTAACCTGCTTGAGCTAAAACTGCAGGCTGTCGAGGTTAGCCAATTAGACCCATAGTTTTTGGGCTTGAAAAACCTAGCCCATCCCAGCCCTAGTCTCGGCTGGGTGCATTTTGCAATCTCTAATTGTGTGTGATAAATTGGTTAATTGACAAAACCACCTTTATAACTTGGTAAATTTCTTGTGCATTTAAGAGAGAAAGAAAAATGTATATCTATATTTTGCGTTTACAATTGCTATCAATACAATCTCTCTTGTACAGTGCTCATTTTTGTGCGTTTATATAAGCCATTTAACATAAGAAATACACGGCGTGGCAGAAAATGCAAACAACAAGAACTGAAAATGCTAATACATTAAAATGAAAAAGTTATTTATTTGAGCAATTTCATTTTAGACACTATATCTCAAGAAGAACGAAATCAAATAACAAAATGAACTCGTGCTAGTAAGCACTGCCTCGTATACTTTTTTTTTTTGGTAAGTTATTTCTTTATACTGTAGATTACATCATATATTAATCCATTAAAAGTTGTTAACACTGTCTTTCCAGGTGGAATTATCACAAGGAGAACAAGGTTCTTGGGCTATATCAGTGATTTGGAGGCCCGAATCATAAATGGCCCCATTTTCCCAATCAGCAGGCAGGACACTTTTTTTGGCCCAATACCATTTCCCATCAAACCCAGCTGTCACCACAAACCGGAATTGCAAAGGCCCATTGGGTACCCTACTCGTGTCCCAAACAGCTCCATAGTTCCTAAACATTGAGTTCCAATTTGATGATCCAACCTGCAATATTACAAACTATTTTATAGCTGCTTCCATCTATTTTTTTTCTTTTTCGATTAGAACCATAAACATGCATTATTTTTTAAATTAAATATAAAGTTGAGACTGGAAACTAGTGTTTAGGTGGAGTCTGAACGGGATTAGGCGGACCCGAATAGGATTAGGCAGCGCCTAATTAGAAGAATAATATAGACGAACAAGGGGTATAGCGGCTAGTAGGGCTAATCGAGTTTAGAACAATGATATATACCTGAGCCACATCAACTCCCACAATTTCTGTTTGACCACCTTGGTATAACAATTTAATGGCCAAATAATTTGGCTTCTGGCTTGATTCTTCCACTCGAATGGCCAAATTCTTGTTCTTGTAGTCACATGGTACCCTGTAAAAAGTCAATAATTTATTTGAATAAATAATCATATATCGTACATGAAATCATATATATATATAACAATCATACAGATAACCGTTGAATGCAATTGTACATCAAGGGAAATAAACAATTATTTCGAACTGCATTCATTTAATGTGCAATCTATTTTTAAGATTATAAATTTTATAATCATTTGATGGACCGCATGTGGCCCTAATTTGCCTCTTATGTCAAGTGGTACACAGCCCTGGCCCATACTCTTAATTGTTGGGCCGACATAGCTATTTTCTATTATCTGTAGTGGGTTTAACAACACCACTAGCAACCTTTTTGTCGTTTTACCAAAAATCATTAGATGACAAATTTGGAAATGAGGTGGTGTTATGGAGGGATGGCAATGGGGCGGGGCGGGTAATTGAATACCCGGACCCTTCCCGTGCTAGTTGTCCCGCGCCCCGCCACGGCCCACGGGTCCAAAATGGCTGCCTCGTGCCCGCCCTGGCCCCATTTTGAATTTTTTGAGCTTAAAATTAATTTAACAAAGTGTATTTTTTTTGTGAAATTTAAATATATTTTTATATTTTTATAATATTCTATAATGTATTATTGTAAATGTATTTTTTTGTGAAAGCTAAATGTATTTTTTTATTTTTATAATATCATATAATAATAATATTAGTGTATATATATCTACTGGTGCGGGGTGGGGCGGGGCAATTACAATACCCAGACCCGCCCTGCCCTGTCTGCGGAGGGCGTGTCCGCCTAGCCCCAAACACCACGGGTCAGGTCGGGACAGGTCGGGTCAGGTCCATATTGCCATCCCTAGTGTTATGTGACACGGTTTTATGGACTAAAGAAAAAATTTGTGCAAGAAGATGGTTGTATTCGGAAGTGGATATTTTTTACAAAAGTATTACTTTTTACCTTAAAAATGTAATATGTCGACTGTCGTACTGTGCTAACGTGTTACAATAGACCTACTTATAATTAATTCAACATCAATATTTTAACATTTCCACCCCTGAACAATCAATAAATACTAGTAAGTAATTATTATCCTAATTGACCATTAATATTTATTTCGATTTGCTGACATTATAGATCTTTTGTGAAAGTAAACAATAATTTTATTGGAAAGATTGCAAATTAATTAGTGTGTATAATTTACCTCTTGTATTCGACATCAGCAATGCCAAGTTTCAAAACTTCCTGGCCCATGCCATTTTTAGCCATAGCCATGAAAGCTCTGCTACTCAACACAAAATCAGTGTTGTTATCTTGATTCAGATCACTCACTAATACTGTTGTCCCTTCTTTACTACATATTTTCTCATTCTTGCATCTTATCTGCAGAATTATATATGCAAAAAAAAAAAAAAATAAGCAGCCAATATTGAAAAATATAATTAAGGATTATCATCCAATAAATAAATATGTATATACCTGAAAACATGCATCACAGCCAGCTCCTTGTTTGTAAATGGAGGGTGTTGCTGCTGCAAGATGACCATTGTTGAATCCTATTGCCAATGAGCCATAGCCACAAGCTCCAGCTGCATTTCAAATTCATTTAATTTCAAATCATTTAACATAGGGATAATTACAATAAACCCCCTAGGTTTGGGCTACCTACAAGAAAATCTGGAGATGTTTCAAATTACAGAACAAAACCCCTCAAGTTTGCTTTTTTCTTAAATTTAAGGATGTAATTGTAATGGGTTTTGAATATATTTTTATTTATGAAGGGAGAAAATACAAAACAGAGTCAACCTCAAGGTTTTTTTTTGTAATTTTCAAAAAACTTATGGGTTTTTTAGTAATTAGGCCGAACCTCAGGGAGGTTTTTGCAATTATCCCTTTAGCATATAAAGAGAAAAACTTATTTTTATTTTTAATAAAAAAACATAAAAGACAAAAAGGAAAGAAAGATTGAATCTTGATTTCTTACACTGAAGGGCTTGGGCATTGGAAAAGAAAGCAACTTTTGATTGGTGAACACAGCGATCACACGCAGTTGCAGAGGAAGCAAGAAACAGAGTTACTAAGCAAATAACACCAAATGCAGCCATTTTTTGTGCTTTTTGTATGTGTGTGTGTGTGTTTTATGATAATTAATGGTATGACCAAAGTCCAATATATATATAGAGAAAGAGAGAGCTTAAGTGGAGAAAGAAAGAGTGAGGTGGAATACAGGTCAGATTTCAGACAGCTAAAATATTGCCATATTTGTGTTATATGCTATATGCATTGGAAACAGCTGATTCGAGAAGGAAACAGACAGGCACTTGCTTATACGCGGCTTCACCAACATTATTTTTTGGGATAATTAAAAAAAACTCCCTGAGGTTTGGGCTAATTACAAAAGATCTTGAACTGTTTCAAAATTTATGAAAGATCCCTCAAGTTTGATTATATTTTAAACATAATCAAATCTTAAGAGTTCTTCTTTGTAATTTTTAAAAATCTATGTAGTTTTTTGTAGTTAACTTAAACCTTAGGGTAGTAAGGGATAATTACAAAAGCACCTCTAAGGCTTGGGCTAATTACAAAAAAAATCTAGAGTTCTTTGAAAAAAAAAAAAAACTTGAGGTTTGATTAAAATTCTTAGATTGTTCTAAAATCCCCGCCTAACCCCACTAGTCCCCGCCAGGTGCTTTGACTCCTCCGCTGTCTGTCGCCTACGTTATTCTTCTCCGATTAGGCCCGCCTAACCCCGCTCAAATCCCGCCTTCAGCTAGGCTGAGTGTCTTGCATTATTATGACTAACGAGATAGCGCTTTTTAGAACACTGCATTTTTTTCCTGGTAATTTTCGAAAATATTTCAAAAAAAACCCACTGATTTTTATATTACAGTTACCCCCTTTAAATTTAAGACAAAACGAGACCTGAAGGGATTTTTTGTAATTTTGAAACATGTTTGGTTTTTTTGGTAATTAACCCAAACTTCAGGGATGTTTTTGTAATTATCCCTTAATTTTTAGAAAAGAAAGTGAAAAGACAATAAGAATATCTATCATCTATGTAAGATTAAATTACACGCACTTTGCTCAAAAAAAAAAAAAAAAAAAAATTACACGCACTAGACAGAGTGGGGGTTTGTGTCATTGTGTGTGTGTGTGGGCACACCGACTTTAGTACGCGTCTGCGTGAGAACAAAAGACTTTTTGCTGTTTGTTTGTGCGCATTTACTAAAGGATGAACTCTATAACTTAGGGGTCCTCCCGCCCTTGTCTTAGAGTTTCGTAGAAGATGTGAAGCGCGTGTTATATCTCAACTAACATTAATCGTGTCGGTTGTCAAGTGAAGATCGAGTCACCACACAAAAATTTCTCCTCCACCCCGTAAATTGTTACCAGATGGATTCGAACAATCACATTGTGGGTGCCAACAAACAGACATCACGTCACCCAAATTCTTTACCAGTTGAACTATGTGCCGGGCCAATTTGTCCGCATTTACTGATCTCTATGCGATGCACTTTGGGGAAATCTATGTTTTAGTGGGAAGTATTAGGTGCGTTTCAGATGTAATGATGTTTGGTTTTAGGATAAATTCATTTCTCTATCAACAACACATTCACTTACCCTATATTCAAAGATATCCCTTTCTTCTGAATTGCAATGTAACAAAACCACTCACAAAATTCATATTGCCACATGTATATGCTACAACAACTCTGCCCTTATATTACCAAAATGACAAAATGAAATTCCAAACATTTGGACGGACTTTACTAACGATTTTGAGATGAGATAAAACATCATTTGTAATTCTACGTCCGTCTCCCAAGTTCCGTTAGAAGAACTTGTTTCCTTTGAATCTTATTGTTTGTTTCTTTCTTTATCGTGTTATATTTGCATCTATTGTTTTGTTTTTGAGCTAGTTGTTCTACAAAGAACTAACGTCCGTCTGCCAAGTTCCGTCAGAAGAACTTGCATGTCTAGTGTACCTTTGGGTCTTATCGTTTGTTTCGTTTTTTCTCGTGTTATATTTGCATCTATTGTTTTGTTTTTGAGCTAGTTGTTCGACCTTGTGAGTGCACAGAGACGGAGTTAGGGGGTTGGCGTCAATAAGCGCCGCCCTCAACTCCAAGAATTTTTCTAATCAATACTAAATATTTGTATATAAAATTATTAAATTTTATGATTTTGCCCCTTCCCCAAAAAATAAAATTACATATTTATCTATTAGTTTCAAGAAAAATAAATCTCCCCCTTTTATTTTCTAGCTCTGTCCTTTATTTATTTTTATATTATATTGAATCTATTTAAAAAAATTAAAATAAGAAAGTATGTGCAAGCCATATTGGTCCACACCAAATAGATTTACTTGCACAGGTGCACAAAATTGATGAACAAAGGTTCATTGATCATTCTATTTATAGAAAGTTCACAGTATAACTGCTATTTACATTTCCTAACCTATGATTTTGTAGTAACAGCATCATAGTTCAAAGGGCAACAAAATTATTACAAGGAAACATAGCATGATATTTTCAACTTGAGTGAGTACAAGGACACATTCTACTCTACTAGCCTCGGAATTACATACCATGCTTCGGCTCATCAATCTCAGACGACAATAATATTTTCAGCCCGTCTTCTCAGAAAGAATCGAGACAAGCTCATCACGGGCCTTTTCAAGTGCGACATCCAAGTTTTCAGGTTCACTTCCGCCTGCCTGGGCGAAGTTAGGGCGGCCACCCCCTCTTCCACCACACAACTTAGCTATCGGCCCTATGAACTTCCCAGCTTGGATCCCAAGATTAATTACACCGGGACTAAATGCAGCAATTAAACATACCCTTTTTTCGTCCGGGCTTGAGCCCAAAACCACAGCTGCCGGATCTTGTAAAGTATCTACTACATACTCTGCAGCACTCTTTAATGCATCAGCATCGATATCGTCCATGCTCTCAACTAGCACCCTGGACCGAATAATTATTTGGAAGTTAAAATTATGTTCGACTGGGCCTGAAGTTCCATTTTCCCGCTTTAACATTAACTTAGTTACATTTTTTTCAATTTTAAGGATAATTACAAAAACACCCCTGATATTTGGGTTAATTACAAAAAAAACCCAGAGATGTCTCAAAATTACCAAAAAAACCCTTCAGGTTTCGTTTTGTCTTAAATTTAAGGGGGTAACTGTAATGTTTTTGTAAATGTCAGGGGTTTTTTGAAATGTTTTTGAAAATGGGAAAAATGTAAGACGGAATCAAACCTCAAGGTTTTTTTTTGTAATTAGCCTAAACCTTAGGGGTGTTTTTGTAATTATCCCTATGATGCAATCTCTTATTTACCTTATCTTTGATGAGGATCCTACTGTAATCGCCTTGCCAATAACCGACGACGCTTTGTAAATTGCTGCTTTTGCGCGTGCAGCTGAAACTTCACTCCGTGCCTCTCGTAGATCTTTCAAGAGATTGTTTACTCTAGTTGTAACATCTTCAGCATTCACCTTCACAACGAACAATTTTAAAAAAAAACGATTTAGTTAAGGGGAATTTTCGAAAAATGGGGTTGGGGGTAAAAACATACTTTGAGAGTAGAGCAGAGCTGCTTCATGTAGTTATCTCTGGAGCTGACGTACTCGATAAAAGCTTCGCCAGCCACAGCTTCAATCCGTCTTATCCCAGATGCAATTCCTTGTTCGAAATTATTTTGAAGCCCCGTATTTCAGAAGTATTGCTGACGTGGGTACCACCACATAGTTCCATGGATACACCAGGAACCTCTACGACACGTACCTGTGAGTTGCAGTAGAGAAGTATATCAGACCAACATGCTGAATTTAACAGAAAACATAGGCAAAATTGCTGATTTTTCAGTGAATCTTTGAAGAAAAAAGGGATAATTACAAAACCTCCCCTGAGGTTCGGGCTAATTACAGAAAATTCCAGAGGTTTTTGGAAATTGCAAAAGACATAAGTTTGACTCCGTCTTACATTTTCCCCCTCATAAGCAAAAAAATATTTCAAAAACCCCTTGATATTTTTAGAAATATTGCAGTTACCCTCTTAAATTTAAGCAGAATCAAACGTGATGGGCTTTTTGTAATTTTGAAACATTTCAGGGTGTCTTTTGTAATTATCCCAGAAAAAAAGGAACACGAATTGACCTGCTCTCCATATTTTTCACCAAACATTGCAATAGCTCCAGCCTTCTTCGCATCAGTTAGCGGCATAACTTTCGTTTCAAGGAGTGTAGCTTCTCCAACCCATTGGTTGATCAACCGTTCGATTTCCATGAGCTCATCTTCACGAAGAGGTCTATTGAAATTGAAGTCAAACCTGAGACGATCAAAAGCCACCAATGAACCGGCTTGAGATGTTTCCTGGCCTATCACTTTCTTAAGTGCCGCTTGGAGCAGATGTGTAGCAGTATGATGGACCTGAAAAACAGCATTTATAATGAATGCTTTGAGTTTACATAAACAAAGTTGTGTGTATCAGTAACTCTTAGACTTATTCGGGCTAATTACAAAAAACTCCAAAGGGTTTACAATAAGCAAAAAACATTCCAAAAATCCCCTGAGATTTATAGAAATATTACAGTTACCCCTTAAATTTTAAGACATAATCAAACCTGAATGAGTTTTTTGTAATTTTGAAACATCTGTAGATTTTTTTGTAATTAGAGCAAACCTCAAAGGTTTTTTTTTTTTTAAAATTATCCCTTCTTTCTTTCAATAATAGATGCACGCATAGACGAGTATAAAGGGTCACACCTTTGCCCGTTGCCTCAGATTTGCATCTACTTCAGCTTCTACTTCTCGGCCTACGCCAATAACACCTTCTGTGACGATTCCTTTGTGAACAAATATGTTACCCATGGATTTTCGGACATCTTTTATCTCAACAACAGCTTCCTTATGGTTTTCAGACTCGGTAACATATAGAAAGCCATGGTCCCCAATTTGACCCCCTGATTCAGCATAAAATGGGGTCCTGTCTAATAAAACTTCAACTTCATTTCCTTCAGAAACCCGGCCTACTGACTTACCGTTAACTAACAGACCCTCCACCACGGCTTTAGTCGAAAGTGTGCTATAACCGAGAAATTCAGTGTCCGGAATATTTTCTGTTAGCTCTGCTCCATTTTCGACCGAGAGTTTGACCGTATTATGTGCAGCCTGAGACTGACGTCTTTGGTTCTCCATTTCCAATTCGAAGCTATCCATGTCTATACCAACACCATGTTCATCAGCAACTTCCTTTGTTATCTCCACGGGAAATCCATATGTATCGTATAGAAGAAATGCGTCCTTGCCAGATATACACGGTACAGTTCCGTTCGTCTGAGCAGTGGACAATGCATCGGCTAAAAACTGATATAGAAGCCTTTCTCCCCTCTCAAGTGTCAACACAAAGCGAAGTTCCTCCCGTTTCAGTTCCTCGAGGATGCGGGAAGTTTTGGTCTTTACGTCTGGATCTATGTTGATGCTTAAATTAATAACTTCTTTTGCAAGTATCGGCAAAAATGCTCCTTCGAGGTTCCCCATGCCATCGCCTTTTATACCTAGTAGCCTGCCAGTTCGAACAGCCCTTCTGATGAGACGTCGAACCACATAGCCTCTCCCAATATTTGAGGGAAAAACTCCATCTGATATAAGATAAACTATCGCACGCATGTGATCTCCAATTATCTGAATAAGGTGAAGTTTTGGTGAAATAATTCAAAATTTAGAAAAAAGTTAATCAGTTCGTCTAAAAATGAAAAACATTAGCATATATGAGACTCCAACGTACTTTAAGATTTGTTTTTGTAGGCTCATCTGCAGATTTATATGACACGTTCGCCAAATATGAGGCCTTCTCTATTATAGGAAAAATTAAGTCAGTTTCGTAATTGTTTGGAACCTGCCAAAGGAAATACATGAGGAGTTTAGCAAGTAAACATATCATTGTAAGTGAACTTGTTGGTGTTATTTACGCTCAGCGGAACTTACCTGTTGAAGAACACGAGCCATGCGCTCCAAGCCTAGCCCAGTATCAATATTCTTCTGTTTTAAGGGCTCGAGTGAGCCATCGTCCTTTTTGTTGTATTGCATAAAGACAAGGTTGTAGAACTCTATAAATCTAGTATCATCTCCAAGATCCTGTTTTTCATTAAACATGAAATTTTAAAGTAATAAATAAAACAAATCAATATGTTAAAAACTATATATAAATTTTCGGGAAGAAATTAAAAACAAAGACAAAAGAAAATTGGTTCACAAACTTTGCCCCATTAAGTACAAGAAACGGAGTTCGAGCATTGGAGAAAATTAGAATTTCTCCGAATCATGTAAAAGGCTTACAACATCTGAATGTCCCCTCTCGGGATGGAAATCATAATAAATTTCCGAGCAAGGCCCACAGGGACCGGTTACTCCACTGGTCCAGAAATTGTCCTCTTCACCAAGTCTCTTTATGCGATGTGTAGGAACACCCACCTGCACGAACAAAATGGATTAGAAAAATTACATGAAAAAAAAACAAACATGAAAATCACAAAATCCGATTCTCATGGGTACATACAACAAGTAACGTGAACTCCGTTACCTCATCGTGCCATATTGCAAAAGTTTCATCATCATCCTCATACACACTAATCCATAATCTGTCAGCCGGTAATCCAAACCTATGCAATCATTATTACACAAGATTATATTAAAGGAAATATATGCAATTTCCGTATCCTTGTAACACATAAAAAACTAAATTTAAATGTGAATCAAGTCATCAACTAACCACAAAAAGAATCTAAAGAAAAAATTCACACTTTATTCACAAGGCGTAAATACAAAATAATTTAGGTACTAGGGAATTCAAATTGATATTCATAATTATGAGGATAATTATAAAAACACCCCTGAAGTTTGGGTTAATTACAAAAAAAAACCAGACATGTTTCAGAATTACAAAAAACATTCGAGGTTTCGTTTGTCTTAAATTTAAGGGGTCTTGTAAAATTTTGTAAATGCCAGGGTTTTTTTTTTGAAATGTTTTCGAAAATCACTGGGAAAAATGTAAGATGAATCAAACATGAAGGTTTTTGTAATTTTCAAAGAACTCGGGATTTTTTTGTAATTAGCCCACCTTAGGGGTGTTTTTGTAATTATCCCTAATTATAATGGTTTTATCAGGTTAATAATACATACTCCTTTGTTGAAAGCTCCCAGGCCCATCTTATAGCCTCTTGCTTGAAGTAATCTCCAAAACTAAAATTTCCAAGCATCTCAAAGAACGTCTGATGTCGGGATGTTCGACCTACATTCTCGATATCATTTGTGCGTATGCATCTCTGAGAAGTTGCAGCACAGGGCACTTCTCTAGGAACCTGACATAATTTAAATGACAAAGTCAATTCTAAATCAAGACTTCATTTTGATAACTTTTTTTTCTGAGACCATCTAAACTTAATCATGAGTGCTACGGACAGGTGGCTTATCTAACTTTAGAGAAAACCCAGATAATGTTACGAATGGCATCAACTATCCTCTTTTGACATCAGAGACAATCTGATACAGAATTCATTTTTGAATTGCCAAAAATAGTAAAAAGGTTCTAAAATTAAAATCTGTGGAGGGCATATCAGACCTTTCCAAGGAAAATAGGCTTGAACTGAAGCATTCCAGCAATTGTTAACAGAACCGTTGGATCCTCTGGGACAAGAGAAGCACTTGGAAGGATTTTATGACCTCTTGCAGCATAAAATTCAAGAAATTTTCTGCGAATAGAGTCACCACTTGGGGAATGATTCAACCGTTTATCTTCCACAATTTCCTCGGTTAAGGGTTGTGCTGAAGCTGAAACGGGATAAAAGTACTTACGTTCTGTAGTCTTTTCAAAGACCAGAAAATTAAGTATGATTCTTCCCCATTGGATTTACGGCAATATTTTACCTCTTGCAGTGAAAAGTCGAGATCCTTTTGCATGGGAAAGCCTATAGTTCAACCTACAAGGATCCACTAAAGCGAGAGTTTGAATGATGAAGCGTTTATAGTCCCCAGTACCTGTATTTGAATTGCTATAATCAACATGTACTACACAAGAACAGAAGAGAGAGCACCACTAAAATAGAAAAAGTAAATTCCGGCATTCCTTGTCCTGATTACAGCGATGGTTGGTAGTATTTTCACATTGGAGTCTGTCAAAAAGTTCATTTCACTATATTGTAATATATTTCAATCCAAAATAGTAGTTGCAGTGGTAATAGGCCAAATTGGCCACTTATGTTTTTGTGAAAATGAAAAATAGCCATGTTGTTCAAAAAATTGGACTAAAACTGACGGTCATATCCTTCGTGTATTTTCTGGTGAGATACTTGGTCATTTTTCAAAATACTGATGCGGTACATAACTTGGTACCCATTTATGTGTCTTGGTACCGAGTTACATGGCTCAAAAAAACATTTTTGCTATAGAGAAAAGGCCGATGAACTCTAGTAATTCATCTTGATAGAATAGAGGTCGTCTAAAGATAGACAAGAATGATTTCCATTCACAAAAAGAAAAAAAAAACCTAAACTACCTATGTATCAATTAAAACAGAATAATCAAATGTCATTTTAAACAAGGCACCATAAAAGACACAAAGTTCGAATTTTTACAAAATATTAAATGAATGTTACAAGACAAGAGTCAAGAATAAAACTATTCACTTTCCAAAACAATTGTTAACCATAAATTTTAACT
The DNA here is from genome assembly GCA_016081115.2 of Rehmannia glutinosa. Classification (NCBI taxonomy): domain Eukaryota; kingdom Viridiplantae; phylum Streptophyta; class Magnoliopsida; order Lamiales; family Orobanchaceae; genus Rehmannia; species Rehmannia glutinosa. The sequence continues at coordinate 94,782,052 of CM071927.1, read as the reverse complement.
CTATAAGCCCACATGAACTAAATAATTGAAAATTCCTAGAAAATTTTAACATGGGTTTCGCCCCTCCAGAGCAAAACAAATTAACAGAACAGAAAACGAAAAAAAACAAAGAAAAAACACACATCAAGATTATTCTTCAAAGTAAACATTCGAAATTTATACAAACACAGAGAAAGAAAAACAGAGATTACCAGTGGAAAAAGGAGAGTGGAATGTTGAAGTGGGAAATGGGAGCACGAAGTTACCGCCATGTCTGCTTTGCAGAGAAAAGGGCAGCTTCAAGCTTCCCATCTCCCTCACTCAATTTTGGGGAAACTGTGTGTTTTTTCTCGTAGTATGATGTTTCAATTGACCGTTATGTAAGTTGGAAATGTATGCAGAGAGAATGGATAAGCTTTTTGGGGATATCCACATGATTAAACCTTAAAACGTAGTAACGATTTAAGGCCATGTTTGGCTTTCAAATAATCTTGGGACTTTATAGTATACTACCTAATTTTCAAGTCATTACTCAGCTACTTTATCATTTTTTCCTTTTTTTTAGAGAGGTGTACTGTGATGGTTTGACGTTGTACTATATATAATATAGAGTTTGCTAGATTTTTGGCCATTTATCTATGACAAAAATGTTTTTTAATTATTTTTCCAAAAAACATGTTTTTTTTTTTTTATCAATTTTTGAGTTCAATTGTCCATTTTGTCTTTATATCAATTCTCGATATTGAGAAATGTACTGTATCGATTTTCTAAAATGGTCAAGTAACTCACCAAATAATACAAGGAGAGTATGACTAATTACATTTTTTAGTCAAGATGGCTAAAAAGTATATTTTTGAAAAACATAGCTAGTTTTCATTTTCTAGAAACATAAACGACTAACTCCCAAGGGTTCTTGACTATCACGGAGTGAGGGGTTGGAGTTTGTCCCTTCTCCCCCAGAGATTAGGACCATCCATGGGAAAGACGGATGTCCCATAGTCCGAAGGAAGTGTGGGATTTGTGCCCCCAGCTGGTGTGGGGATATTCTGGGTCATCAAAAAAAAAAACATAAACGACTAATTTGACATATTTACACTATAATATACCCACAAGGCCGTTAGGAATAAATTTATTCATATGTAGTGAGTGTTTGCAAATTCTAAATAAAAGAAATGATTTTAGAATTTGCAAATACTCTCATAATATACAATCAGACAACAGTTGTATGTAAATTTTGTACTCATGGACATGGACCTGTCACCTGTCAATATGATTGTAAACAATTGATTACTATATTTGCATAATGAAACAGTATATCTGCAGAGTCACATTAATTATGTAATTCTGTGGCTGTATGAAGAGGCTGAAAGCAAAAGGACCATCATGTTTTCAAACCAAACAGCAAAGTGGAAGGTATGTATTATATGGTATTCTTTACCTAAAGACATTGCTCATTAGATGTTGTAATACATTATACACAGGTCCCATGTATCCAACAGCCACTAGAACTGAAATTATGTCTCCAACTTCATTCATACTAAATGGTACTCGAATTTGCACTTCCATCTCAAATCCATATAAAACACCGTGGGACGACGCTGTACAAACAAACCATAAGCGTTTTGAACCGTTTGAAGATAACCGAACAATATATATTTGACAAAGTTTAGTCAGAGGCATCAACAGGTTGTCAATTTGAATTGAAATTCGACGATAAAATATTTAAAAGTTATAAGACATCAGACAAGCTACCAGACAGAGATATGATGGTTAACTAGGCCAAACATCAGACAAGTTGCCACAAATTAGTGAGATTGATAGATCAGTACTAATACAAGTGTACTCTTGACTCTTGTTTCTCTTTTTGATTTTCTCCAACATTCATAGTAACGGTTATTATCTTAAAATTTTCCGTAACTTCAACTGTGGTGATATAAGCTATGAAGAAATACAATGATAATGTCCCAACCACCTCATTGTCAAATTAAGCAAAAAAATGAAATAAACTAAACACCACACTGTTAATGTATCTGTTTTGAGTAGGGTTCTTCTGTTTTTGCTAAACAGATGCAGCTTGCAGTAGGACCACCTCAACTTTTATTTTTTCATTCACAAATTTTCAGATTTCATAGTAATTAATAGGGACAATTACAAAAACACCCCTAATGTTTCGACTAATTACAAAGAACCCCAGAGAATTTTGAAAATTACAAAAAAAACTCTTGAAGTTTGATTCCGTCCTACATTTTCTTCTCCATAACCGAAAAATATTTCAAAAAAACCCTGACTTTTGTAAAAACTTACAATTACCCCCCTAAATTAAGGCAAAATCAAACATGAGGGGGCTTTATGTTATTTTGAAACATGTCTGGACTTTTTTGTAATTAGCCCAAACCTCAGGGGTGTTTTTGTAATTATTCCTAATTAATGATTGACAGGAGAAATAATTCCTTCACAAGCAACACAGTTATATATGGTGTTTTGTGTATTTGGTAATTATAATGGCATTTAAGCTTTCAGCCACAAATTCTGTCTCAGTTGGGTACCTCCACCTGCATGCTGGGCCCAAAATGTCTCATTTTTCTCAAGCCAAATTTCCCTTATTCAATCCAAAGCCAGAAAAAGATTTATCAAATATACAGCAAGCTTTTCCTACTTGTGGCTCTCAGGAGTCTCAGCCTTCAAACTATTTATCAGCTTGGACCCAATTTGTCATCTAACCAATCAACACAAGACATGAAAAGGAAAAATGCATAAAAAAGGGATAATTACAAAACCACCCTAAAGTTTGGGCTAATTATAAAATAATCCAAAGATGTTTTAAAATAACAAAAAGCTCCCTCATGTTTGATTATGTCATAAATTTAAGAGGGTAACTGTAATGTTTCTTTAATTATCATAGCGTTTTTTTAAAAAAAAAAAATTGCTTGAGAAGGGAGAAAATGTAAGACGAAATCAAACCTTAAGGGGTTTTTCGTAATTAGCTCGAACCTCGAGGGTTTTTTTTGTAATTATCCATTAAAAACTAAAGCAAAAAGAATGACATTGACACCCTCCAAATCCTCCCCTTTGTTCAAATTTTCACATGGCCTTGCACTTACAAATCCCCACAATCATAAAACCACAATCAATGCATTGCCCATAGCCTTACAATATATAAACCAAACCCCTTCACCATATTCTTCACATCCAACACAAACAACAATCAAAATCTCAGTATTTTCCACAAATCAAAATCAAGACTCAAACTTTCAGCTCAAAAACACCAACAATCACGATGATTAACCCAAGAAAACTCATCAAAATTGCAAGAAAATGGCAAAGGGTCGCAGCCCTAAAAAGAAAACGCATATCTTTTCCAAGAAAAGCCGATGAAATTATTACAAATGACGATTATGAGCTGGCAGAGAAAGGGCATTTCATCGTGTACACAAACGATGAAATGCGATTTTCATTTCCCATAGCTTATCTCAACAATTTAATTTTCAGAGAGCTATTTAAAATGTCCGAGGAAGAATATGGACTACCGGGAGATGGGCCTATCTTATTGCCTTGTGATTCGGAGTTTATGGGATATGTGGCGTCTTTGATGCAGAAAAGGGCAGCCAAAGATGTGGAGAAAGCTTTACTTTTGTCCATGGCTTCTTGTAGATGTTCATCGTCGTTTTACTATGTACATCATCAAGAAACAAGCCTAATGCCATTGTGTGGCTGCTGAGTTTTTTTATGTCACAATTTTGTAAATTAAGGCATCCTTACCTAATGATAAATACTTTTTTAATTTTTTAATAATCTTTTGCGAAGATTCATTACTATCCGATTCACAATTAATGTTTTATAACCACTGTTCAAAAAATCCTCCCCTAGTTCCGATTAGTCTCGGTTTAAATGATAGACTCCACTTATTTGCCTTCCGACTAGGCTCTGTCTAATCTTGTTCAGGTTCCGCCTAACTCCATCGATCCGTCTAGTCGCTAGATCTTAATATGCCGCTCAACTAAACGCTTCTTAGAACACTGCTTATAAGTTATGACTGGGTTTTGAGAATTTTGACCTATTACTAAGGGTGTCAATTTGGGTTGAGTCCGATTTCGCGGGTTGGCGTGTCAGAAACTGCCACCCCAGATCCGACCTGTTTAATTAATAGGTTATTAGGGTTCGACCCGAAGTCTGGACTCATATCCATTGATTTGAAGTTAGATTCGTGTCGGGTTTGTGTGTCGGGTCGAAATTAGCACCCTTACCTATTATATGTGAATTGGATCCGGTCAGATTGGATTATTGGAACCCGAACACCCGATTCAACAGGCACACCGATATGCATATATTCGGCCCAGCCCAATAAAAAATAGTGCAAGCGTTATTGTTTACGAAGAAGCCCATGGGCCTTCTAATCGTCATGGTAATACTATTGCTCAAAAGGATTTAGGGAAATGGGCCATTAGTTGGATTAATTTGGTTGAGCCCAAGTGTGATACACTTGCTTTTCATCTTAGGCCTTAGTCCCTTTACGGCTTTACATTCGCATATGTATTTATTTGTTTTATATTATTTGAAAATTCTCAAATTCTTCCTAGGATTGTTTGACTCTGGCTCCGAATGATTTTCCTACGTTTTTTAACTACAACTTTAACTTTAAGCATGATTAGACATTGACAAATTAGTACATATTAACTCTCTATAATTTCATGTTGTTATTCTAAGTAAATAATTTATTTTGAACAACACACTAAATATTTTTCCATCATAAAATAGACTTCGCATGTGAATTGTCAATTCTTGAAAAGGGTGATGAGTTAGCCTCACCAACCAATATTCTACTCTATATTATTATATTCATCACTATAAAAAAGTACACAATGGAATGGAAGGACAATGTGTCTACTTTATAAGTTGTCTCGTATTTCCTTGAGAATTTTATGAGATCCTCATTTTTTCACTACATTTCACACCATCTTTTCGAAAATTTGTGCATGATGTACTGTTCCATAACCTACTACGTACGTATATATCCTGTCCCAACGACTTAAACTTTGACATTTTGCTATAAAAGAAAAATAAGAAATGGTTAAATATGCATGCATTTAATATTATGGATAGGGATTTTGAAGTGAAGGGGAAATAGTCCACAATGGCAGCTTAAGTGTGTATACATGAAATCATAATGATAATTGATAGTCTCTGTTGTATTAATAACCGACCTTCAAATTCAAACTAAGTGAGCACACCATTATTTGTTATTAATTTGTTTCTTTTGGGTGGCGAATCCATCCTGCGCTCACTTTCATTTATTATAATCAGTGTTCTAAAAAGCGCTAGGCGTAGTCGGACGGCAGACTGGGACCTAGCTCTAGCGCAGAGCCTAATTGGAAAAAATAATGTAGGCGGACAAAGAGGACCTAATGCCTAGGCGGGAAATAATCGGGACTAGGCGAAGATTTTTAGAATAGTGATTACAATTCATCTGTTCACTCCTATCTGTTACTTGGCTTGGTGCTGATCAAAGTCAAGTCTCCTCAACAGAGTAAAATATGACAATATATGCCCTTTTAATTTTTTTTTTTAACAGGAAAGAAAAGAAAGGAACTTTTACTTTTACTTTTTTAGTTACGAAGATCAAATATAGTATGATGGAGAATTTTGGCGTGTGGAAGCTATATATTAAATAATTACTTTTTAATTGATTAAGTACTTGTCAAACAATATAGCATAGAATGTCAATAAACTAAACTTATGGTTTCTTATTGATTTCAATTACCCAATCCCTTCTCCCAAACAAACAATTATATAAGCTCATAACTTTTTATTTTGAGAAATTATAAGATTTCTTTTAAAATATATCTTTTTTGAAGAGTAACTTATATGTTCTTCCAAACATCCCTTAAGAAAATTATCATTTTCATTATGTTTTATTCATTCACCGCCCTAAGCTGAGCACCCAAAATATGACCCTTAGAATCTGCACATCCAAAACCACCAAAAAAAATAAAAATCATCATCAGCAGCCAGCCAGCCAATTTCGTCAATCTGTTTGCGTTCTTATTTCGTTTTTTCCTAAAATGAACCCCCATTAGTCAACCTTCCGTCCACGACCAAAAACTTGGTCAACTTAGACACACCAAGGGAACTACTTTTCCATAATCTAATTCCACCCTCACTTAAATTACTAATTACACATTCCACCTCATTTTCATCATGCCACACTTTAACTAAATAATCGTTTCGGTGCGACAGATTGCACTTTTAGTGTAAAAAATGATCTTTTTGGTTGCTCCCAAAAATGTCCTCCTCTCGCCGATCAACCTCCAAACTGAACTCCTCCACGAAACCTGCACAAGGGTGGCCGGAGGGGGGCTCCAGCGTACCCTCTCCGATGCTTAAGTCAATGATTTGGAAGAGAAGAAAGAAGCAAGAGAAAATAATATAACAGTAAAAATGAGATTAGGTTTAGAATGAACCTGGGCTTGGGCTTTTATACCTTAGCTAGGATTAGGGTTTCCGTAAAATTCGGGATTCCGTTACGATTTGGTGTCAGAGTCATCATTAGGTTAGGATCGTATCTTCTAATAAACCCTAATTTTATGCCTCTAAGACCTCGGTCCGAACTGACCTGAGACGCCTCAGACTAGCAGGCATAAGCCACCTCGGGCCAATGTATTAACACGTCATTTAAAATCTCAAACTTCCAGAGCCCCTTTACTCCTGTGGCCGAGTTGAACTTGATCAACTCGACCTCCTTTTTCATGACTTACGGCAGTTCAGCCGCAGCCCAAACGAGCTTACAAGATCAAACCAACGTCCTTCAGCGGACTAACTCGATGCTGAGCCCAAAAGGTCGGTTCCATACTCATGGCGCAAGGCTAGCCCCATACACTAGGTCTTACCGACGCCCCAATGCCCATGCTCACGGGCTAGCCAGTCACCGATGTTTGTGGGCTTAGCGGGTCATCCCAATACCCTGAACTTCGTCGTTTTAAAAATTAAAAAATTAAAATATATATTTTTTTTGCCCATGTTCAAGAACTTATTAGGCCTAAAAATATAAAATATCTCAATATGTTGGGCCTTATAAGTTCAACCTAATACAAATAGGTCAGACCAGACCACTTTTCACCCTTATCACTTTTAATGTAAAATGTAAAAAATGATACTTTGTCTGAATACATTTAATTTTAATGTAGGGATAATTACAAAAAGTACCCTTGAGATTTGACCTAATTACAAACAAACAAAAAAAAAACCCAACTAAATTTGAAAATTACAAAAAAAAACCACCTAATTACAATATGTCGTCCTCTACCAAAAACCCGGTCAACTTAGACACACTATATAAGGGAACTACTTTTACATAATCTAATTCCACCCTCAGTTAAATAACTAATTACACATTCCACTTCATTTTCATCATGCCACACCTTAACTAAATAATAAAATTATATAATCACATCCAACAACCACAATTCTATATATATACCCCATTTTCCACAAATCCACTTGTGAAAACAAAACAACACCAAAAAAAAAAAAAAAGAAACAAAATAAAACAAAAAATGGGTGATGCAACTCATGATGTTGAATCAACAAACTCAGCTCCGATAACCCCACGGCCAGGTTCGGTGGCTCCAACACCTCCGGCCGCCCAAACGCCGCCCATCGTATCCCTCCCTCCCTCCCAATACCACTCGCCGTCGCTAAGCCGGTCGCCGCTCCTAACTCCCGGCGGCACAAACAGAAAAACCCCCGGATTTAGGACGCCACGTTTCATCACCCCATTGGGCAGCCCTTTGAGAAAAGCCATTAAACTAACAAAACTCGACCACGAAGACGCGTGGCTTCCAATTACAGAGTCGCGAAATGGAAATGCGTATTATGCGGCTTATCATACTCTGTGTTCTGGGATTGGGATTCAAGCCCTTGTTCTCCCTGTTGCTTTCACCATTCTTGGCTGGTAAATAATTAATATACTAGGGATAATTACAAAATACCCCTGAGGTTTGGGATAATTACAAAAAAACCTAGAGATTTTTGTAAATTACAAAAACCCATTACGGTTTGATTCTGCTTACATCTTCCCCCTTCATAAGCAAAAACATTTCAAAAAACTACCTTGATATTTGTAGAAAAATTACAGTTACATGAGGGTTTTTTTTGTAATTTTGAAACATCTTTGGTTTTTTTGTAATTAGCCCAAATCTTGGGGGTGTTTTTGTAATTATCCTTTAATACTATGGGTAATTACAAAAACACCCTTGAGGTTTGAGTTAATTACAAAAAAAACTAGGAGATTTTTAAAAATTACAAAAAATCCCTTCAAGTTTGATTCTGTCTTACATTTTTTCCTTCATAAAACGAAAAACATTTTAGAAAACTCCTAGAAAGATTACAATTACATCCTTATATTTAAGACTGAATGAAAATTTCAAGGGGTTTTTTGTAATTTTCAAAACTCTTTGGATTTTTTGGTAATTAGCCCAAACCCCAAGGGTATTTTTGTAATTATCCCATTAATACAATTATATATTGAGGAGTTTTAATTTTAATTTATTTTGTTAATTAACTAATTGTGTAATTAATTATATTGTTCAGGACATGGGGTATTATTTTCTTGACTTTGGCCTTCATATGGCAACTATACACTCTGTATTTACTGGTGCAACTACATGAGTCTCCTGAAAATGGGATACGATACAGCAGATACATGCAGTTAGCTAGCGCAACTTTTGGTGAGCATGATAATATATATAACTTTTTATTCTTTCTTTTTTTTTAATTATGAAAAAATGGTGCAATTCTTTTTATAAAAGAAACATTCATTTTTAAGGAAAATTGCATAAGGCATTTCAAGAAAGTTTTTCAATTATAATGATGTAACTATAATGCTATGGCAAAATTGATTCTTTTTACATTCTACTTGGGAAAATCACTCTGTATTTTTTAAAACTCTTGACTTTAGTCCTCAGCCGAAAATCTCATAAAAGATTAGGATTTATGAAAATCATAATTTTTGGCGGAATATTCGATCCCCTATCTTTCTGGGCAATTTTGTAAATTACAGAGAATTAGGGATTAAATCCGAGATTTTTTCTAAAAAATGTATAATGATTTTTCTATTTAAGATTTAAAATTAAAAATGACCGATTTTGCCACATGTGCATGACACAACCCCGTACAGCGGTGACAATTCTTGACATGACACGAAAAACGACACGAAAATAGCGGATTAGTGTTTAGTCTTATTGTGTTTGTGTCCTTATCGTGCCGTATCCGTGTAAATATGATAAGGACATACACATGATAGTGGCACGATAATGACATGATAAAAATACGATAATAACACGTTTACCCATTAATGACATAATAGTGACACGATAACCTAATATTTTGTATATTTGTATCGTGTAATTTGTTGTCGTGTAAACTAATTTCTTTTTTTTTTTTTCATCGTGTAAAATCGTGTTATGTCGTATCGACACAAAAAAATTTCGTGTTCGGGTTCCTCTTTATCGTGTCGTGTTGTTATCATGACGACATAAAACACGACACAGTAACCTGTTTTGCCACCCCTAACTAAAATTGCAATTTACACTCTAAAGTTACAAACCTAAAATATTGATTATGCCCCTAATTAACAATATATGACTACTTTTGATCCCCATATTTACATGTACAATAAATAACAGGAGAAAGGCTAGCCAACATCCTAGCCGCGTTCCCTATCATAAACCTCTCCGCCGGTACATGCGTGGCTCTAATCGTCATCGGCGGCTCAACTTCCAGAATGTTCTACCAGACTCTATGTGGGGCCGCTTGCACTTCCCAGCCGTTAACCACCGTGGAGTGGTACCTAGTTTTCACGTGCGCCGCCGTTCTGCTGTCTCAGCTGCCCAATTTGAACTCCATCGCCGGAGTTTCTCTCGTCGGGTCACTCACCGCCGTCGGATACTGCACCGCCATATGGGTGGTGTCGGTGTCGGAGGGCAGGCTGCCCAATGTGTCGTACAATCCGGTCAGGTCTGGTTCGGAGATTGGGAGGATATTCGATGTGCTGAATGCGCTTGGGATTATTGCGTTTGCTTTTAGAGGACATAATCTCATTCTTGAGATCCAGGTGAGCTGAAATCCGGTTCCTCTCCTTCAACTACTATTCTCGACTTATTAAAAAAATTATTATTTTTGGTGATTGATTTTCCGATTATCCAATTCAAAAAATTGAAGTTATGTTTAAAAATGGGTAAATAGTTTTTTAATCATGTACTATTAATTTTAAATTTAGTTTCTTTAAGTAGTCGTCTTTAAATTTTAGTCCAACATCTTTTAAAAATTTGGATATTTAGTTATATTTTGAAAATTTGTGTAAATTTATCAGAAACTATAGACTATATTCTGTCATGTGCAAACATGTCCATACAAATTAGGGATTTTACTGATTTGGCAGAAAATTGCCACAAACAATGGCGAATTTACTCATTTAGGGTTGGGCTTACCTGGGCCCTGACTCAGCCTCTTTTTATTTTTTTTTTAAAAAAAAACTGAGAAATTTTATTTTTAAAAAAAGAGTTATAATTTGTATTTTTATTTTGGATTTTATATTCCGCCCACCCTATTTTCGTATATCGGCCGACTCTGCTAATGTTTTTTGGCTCCGCCATTGGCCCCAAAAACATGAAAATTCTCAAATTTTATGTGTTAATTTTATTTGAGTTGTCACTTTTGGGGAAAATTTCCTAAATTCCTTAGACACAATATCACTTATTGGTTTCCTAAATAGCAATTAAAATATCATTTTTTTCCTTTTTAAATATCCCCTTTTATTTACTTCAATTAAATGAATAACCAAACTCAATGGCTCCTGTTGTAAGTGGTTTGGTAGAAAATTGACCATTGACCAACTTAATGTCATGTATTTTACAAGTTGGACGAACTCATATTGAATATTAGGATTACAAATTTACAATTGGACTTTTGTCACTAGCTAGCCGGAAATTAAGACAAAATTATTGGGCTGCTTGACTCACAAAATCAATTTCACATACATATCTTCAGATTTTTGACAAAGTTGTAAATGTAATTAAATATTTTTTTTTTTGAGGGAAAATGTAATTAAATATTCACTTATTTATTGTGTGTAAATAAATTTTGACTTATACAGGCCACCATGCCTTCTAGCGAGAAGCATCCATCCAGTGTACCAATGTGGAGAGGCCTAAAAGTTTCGTATTCAATCATAGCAATGTGTTTATTCCCGTTAGCAATTGGCGGATATTGGGCTTATGGTCATATGGTACGTGCATTTCTCTATTAATTAACCCTATACTGAACAAAAATTAAATATTTTCTAACTTGAGATTTTTTTTTTTGTATTGACAGATTCCGGCTAACGGTGGCATGCTAACGGCCCTATACGCGTTCCACAGCCGGGACGTAGCACGATCGGTGCTAGGGTTGATAAGCTTGTTCGTCATAGTTAACGCCTTGAGCTCATTCCAAATATACGGGATGCCGATGTTTGATGACATCGAGTCCAAATACACCCGGAGGTTCAAGAAGCCGTGCCCGTGGTGGCTCCGGGCCATAATTCGTGCCGTGTTTGGGTTCATGTGTTTCTTTATTGCCGTGGCGGTACCATTTTTGGGTAGCGTGGCGGGCTTGATAGGTGGGATTTCGTTACCGGTGACATTAGCGTACCCGTGTTTCATGTGGCTTAAAATGAAGAAGCCCAAGATTTATAGCCCAACGTGGTGGCTGAATTGGGGATTGGGCCTTCTTGGAATGGGCTTGAGTGGAATATTGGTTGCTGCGGGTGTGTATGTTGTAATAGACACGGGAGTTCAAGTGAGCTTCTTTAATCCTCACTAACCGAATATGGGTTGCATGCTTTAGAAAAAGGCCCAATAGGAACCAAGGGTTAAAGAGTATGATACTATTATTGCCTCTTTTCTTTTTTCTTTCTTTTTTTCTATTTGCTTTGTTTTATTTTAGGTTTTTTTGTTTTATGGGTTGTAGCTTGTAAGAGTTGGATTGAATTAGATTTTATACGTTTGAGGGAAATTTCTTTGTGTTTTCTAAATGTAATTTTATTGATATAAGAAAATCCAATAAGTGAACAATTGTTAAATTTCTTTGTGGAATTTCAGACTAGAAGTATATAGGGATGACAATGGGTAGGGTACCCACTCATTTATAAATGAGTAGTAATTTCTCATCTCATAGCCGTCCCAAATTCAATAAAGAGTACTCATACCCGTCCTATTGTCATCTCTAAAAATATAGGCTGCCTATAGCTGGCAAATTCCACCTCGTCCCATGGGCTGGCCTTAGATTTGGGTCGGTCTGGACCATTCTTTAGGTCAGACAAAAGTTGGGCTCTTTTGGCCCAGTTCGATTGGCCTATGGGGCAGGGCCTACCCTGATTTTTGGCACGACCCGACAACATCTGTACATAGATTTTATATATGGGATGGACCATACATTTTCATGGCCCAGACACTCCAATTGTTAAAGCATGGCCATTGGACAATTCATCCAGCCTCAATCTCTCAATATCCCAACACCCCATATTGGCTATTGGATTCTAATTCTATTGATTTAGATGGATTTAGTGCTAGGATAATTAGATATTCATGATATCAAATAGATGGACAGATTCATGTATAACATTAGCTATATATTGAGTATTGGACAGTGAAAAAGAATAGCACGAAAGAAAAGAGGCCCTCCGTACCCCATTACGTGATAGTACTATCACAACATGGCAACTTGTCCATATAATTAAAGAGAAGTTTTGCTTTTTTGATATTTTTACCCTCAAATTTGAATAATATAATATTGGCCCATTAGTAAGAAGAGTATTCTTGTCATTCTATCCAAAACTCATTTTTGAAACTGTTTTTTTTTTTTTTTTTTTTTTTTTTTTTTTTGTTTACAAACACTTCAACTTTTTTTTTTTAGCATTTTGCCTTTATCGTAAACATTATTAACTTCCGATTTTCAACTTCTTTTTTTAAAAAATTTTTAGTCGCTAGCATTGACACCTTTTATTAGAAATATTGAGTGAATTAAAAAGAAACACAAATGTAAATATATTAATTGTGTAAATTAATACAAGTAAATATCTTCCTTTAATAAATATTATTTAATATCCTCCTTTATTAATTATTATTAGTATTATAATTGTTGTTGTTGTTCTTAATATTATTATTTATTATTTGAAGAATGTTTGTCCTTTATTTAACAAGACCTGTGCTTATCAATTTGCAAATCCACCGAGAAAAAAAGGAAAAGGTCATTTTATGTATGGTCTCAGTTCCTAATTAAAAGGACTGGGCACAATGAATAATTGGCTGAACAATAAAGACCTGTAGTGGAATTTTGTACACAAAATTGTCCTCTATTAATTATCATTTCGCTTATTTCTCGCTACAAAGTCAAAAAAAAAAAAACTTACACCCTTCTCATATTTTTTTTGTAAATAAAAACATTAAAATCAAGTGTCACAGACTCACAATACTTATTCCAAACTATTTTGATTGTTTGATAAATTATTTGCCAGTTTATGCCCTCGGCGGCTACCTTGCCTACCAACGTACTGGAATTTTCCACACTATAGTTTAATTATTATATGTTACAATAATGATATTTTGTAATACACATGACGTAATGAAATAATAGATATATGGAACACAATAAAAATCCCCAATAAATCATTAATATTCAATTCTGGAACTGTTTGTACATTTTGATCAACTTTAGCCATTGTTCTAAAATCCCCCCTAGCCTTGATTAGTTTAAAAATATGTTATTCTTTCCATTAAAATTATTAATATTCAATCTATGGCGCTGTCGATTTTAGAAGTATGCTTTTAGCAGTTGAAATATTGAAACTTGACTTAATAAATTCACGTGTAGTCCTCCAAAAGAGAAAAAAATTGCCAAGAGTTGCATGTTCACATTATTTACGTTGTTTCCCTAATTTCCTTTATATGAATATTTTTTCTTGAAATGACAAGGCTACAAAGATGCATAGATATGCTATTACAGAAATCAATTTAAATTGCAAGTGAATAATAATACGATTCCGAAAATATATTATGCCCTATTGGCTATTAGTGCTCGCTCATTTATCTTTTCTAGTAATTAATTAATGCAGGATATTCATATTGTCTAAGTAGGACAAATTCTGTGTGTTTATCCGACCTTTTCGCCCATATAATTCAACGAAATTGATTACTTTTGTTACGAAAAGTCAAAATTATTTCTTCTTAATTCCGTCTAAAACTTTCCCTTGATTCTTTTTTTTTTTTTTTTAATTATTCTAGGTTGAAAATGTGATACTACTAAAAATTGAGTAGCTAGCTAACTTTGAATTAGGATATTCGAATAAAACAAAAATTTATATAAGATGATCTTATAACTCTCATGGGTTTAAATTCATGAGACGGTTCCTAAATAACCCATATTAGGTTATCCATTTAAAATTGGATCTAACGTATTTTGATGGAGCCATATTAGGGAATCTGACTTCGGTCTAATGCTCAATCCACGTGATAGAACCAATGCGAAAACAAGTTTATGAGGATCTTCGAGTTGTTCGGGGAAACCCCTCTGATATTTAAGTCAACAATTAATGTGTAGCAGAAAAATCTAGAACATAAAGATTAATTATTTAAAATGTACATATTTAATGGGGTAATAATTTGAGGTTGTGGACTACATGAGCCAAGTGTAATGAGTTGAGCCTCTAGGACCTAGTACTGTAAGTGGAGTCTCATAAATGGCGGAGATAGGGCTGGGCCAACCTGGGCCCTGACCCAGCCTCTTTTTTTTAAAAAAACAAAAATTATTTAGTGGGAATTTAAAAATATAAATTAGTTACAATTTATATTATTTTTTCTTGGATTTTCTAATCGATCCACCATATTTTCGTGTATCGGCCCACCCTGCTAAAGTCTCCTGACTCCGCCATTGAGTCTCATGGCTTCATGTGGTGAGTGTTTTCTATGGACTTGACCCAATATTATTTTCTATGGGTTAATAACTAATTAGAGACGAAATGAAATAAATTGCGGAGTATTAAGAAGGAGAATTACACTTTTACCCTCATCAAATTGAAAAAGAGAAATGATGCAAAAAAAAAAGTGCAATTAACCAAAATATAACAATAAACAAATAAAAAAGTACCCGATTTTTCATTTTCCCCTTATTTTAAAGAGGAAGGAATTCCATAATTATTGATAACATTATTAAAATTTCGAAACTAAATATATTATGTTGATTTTCAAATTTTTTGATGTAATTTTTGGGGTTTATATTTTACTTTTCCCTTCTATGGCCCTACGGTCATGGTAAATAGTAATTAAAGAAAGTAAAAGCAAGTCAAACTGTATAATATGCCACAACAATGCAATCTAAATTAAATCACACATATTGGGGATGATGTAATTGCTTACATCATCATTCTGACGTTATACCATTCGTTCCAACTTCTTCAGGTCCACTCTATATAATATAATGATATAAATGTCTGTATTTGTATTTCACTTACAAATATTACAAAAAAAAAAAAAAAAAAAGCGATGGCAGAATCGGTGATTAATGTTGGCGTAGAATCAACGGTAGAATATTCATCGAAAGTGACACCGATTTTCGACGACGAAACGTCATCAACGGCCGAGATTAAAACTAAGGAACAAGCTATCAATGTGTCCGAGATCTCATCTGTACTAGAAGTCCAGGATAGTAGAATTATGTAACTACGCCTGGCGACAACAATGATCTTGAAGACGAGTTTTCCGACGAGCGTAACCCACAAGATCGGTGGCTGCCCATCACAGAATCAAGAAACGGTAGCGTTTTGACTGCTACATTTCATTTGCTCTGTTCTGGAATTGGAGTTCAAGCGCTTCTACTTCCATTAGCATTCGTTTCACTCGGATGGTAAGTAATGTTAAGAGCTTTGTTGTAAAAATAAAAAAGGCTCCCGATTAATTCCGCGCAGGCGTTAAGTCCCCTTAAAACGATTTTATTTGTTAGGCCATAGTATTTTAATCTAAACTCATAAAAAAACGTTATTTTTATATTTTCTATCGATTGCCTAACGCTTTTTTATGAGATTGGTTAAGATATTACATTTTCAAAAAGCAAAAATTTGAACAGATGGTAGCAAAAACAATTTACATGTAAATAAATTTTTAGTAAGTTACAAAATTTACTTATAATTAACAACCTAATTATTGAAAAAATGAATTGAGAAAGCATGATAATAAATGTCAAAAAATATTAATATTAAAATTAAATAGATTTTATAATTTGTAGGATTTGTCTCGTGAATTTTTGTCATGAGACGGTCTTATATTACAGTTTTTAAATTTCAATAACAAAAGCAATCTTCTAAATAAATTTTTAGTAAGTTAATAATCTAATTATTGAAAAAATGAATTCAGAAAACTTGTGAAAATATAATAAATGTCGAAAAAGTTTAATATTGAATTACAAACTTAAATAATTGCTCATACCTTAATAATATGTTTTTTCTAATTCACCCTAATTAAATAACATTTTAGTGAAATATAATGTACATTCCTCTGTTACAATACCCAACTTCCAAATATAAATTTCATGTATCATACAGTTTACGCACCATGCATGATTAATAATTGACAGCATCGTTAATTTCCCATCCTTTTTGGAGTTTCTTCAATAAGCATAATATTAATGAAGTTTGACCTTGTAAGGACTCCCCAGACTTAAACCCATTAATTGATAATATAATTGAATTTTATTAATGGAGAATCATGAAATATTTACTTACCTTTTATACTTATATTGCATATTTTTACCTGTAATATTCCATTCAAATATTACACATTAATTACCAGCATAAGATTAAATATTGCATACTAATAACTAATCACCAATATGTGCTATAACATCCAAACAGATTACATCATATGATACATTAGCACAAGAAAGTGTACTTTATGCCTAGATCTGATTACATGTACCACTCAATTATTTGTTTAAATAAAAACTTCGATTGCATCAACAATAGTAAAAATCAATTTTTGTAATGAATATAATGTGTTGCGTTTTAAAGTTGCTTTTTTCTGGTTTAAATGGCGAATTAATTTAGGTTCTGGGGCATTCTTTGCTTGTCTGTGGCATATTCATGGCAGCTCTACACCACATGGCTTCTTGTAAATCTTCATGAATCAACTCCCCAAACTGGAATTCGTTACAGTAGATTTCTTCACCTCTCTATCGTCGCCTTCGGTTAGTATCACTTCTTTTATCTGTGCAATTTCATAAGTGAATATATAATTATTTGAAATGTTATAATAATTACCTTCAATCGATGAAAACTCGGTGATAAATTTGAAACTTCCAGTTTCGCGGCAGAATTTCATGAAATAAATGATTGTCACTAAATTTTATAGTTATCTATACCGGATCATTTCTAAATTAAAAAAATACTATATATTATTTATTTACAAATAGTTTTAGATTAGTTCTATATGTAAATATTTACACAATGATTTTACTTACAACCTAAATTCCTCCATGTATGATGATTTTCCCCCTCCCCAAATTTTTTTCTCAAAGTTTTCATTACTTTATATATATTTTATAGCGTTAATTACAAAAAATATCTTAGGTTTGACCTAATTACAAGAGAACCCATCTAGCTTTTAAAACTACAAAAATACCTCCGATTTTATTTTGTCAAATATTTAAATCCTTCATGAGTGAAAAATATTTCAAAATCTCCTTTATTTTACAAAACTATTGCAATTAATTATTTTAATTTTAAATCAAATCTAAATTTTTTTTTAAAAGTTACTTGGATTTTTTTTTAATTGATTAAAACCTCAAAAGTAAATATTTGTAATTATCTCTATTTTATATTTAAATATTAATTTTTTTTTGTTGTAAATATTAATATTTATTTGATTTTAATATTAATTAGCCCCTCAAAAGTCAAATTCCTCGCTTAATTTTATATTTATCTTAATGGATTTACTGCAAATTGACACTATAAGTTTTATCTAATAATAGTGCACGTATGTCTCATAGGTGAAAAATTGGGAAAATTGCTAGCCATATTCCCAACATTGTACCTGTCAAGCGGCACATGTATAATCTACATAATCACAGGAGGGACCATCATGGAACTATTGTTCAAATCCATGTGTGAAAATAATGCCAAATGCGAAGCAAAAACATTGACCGGAGCTGAATGGTTTTTGGTGTTCATTTTGTTAGCCATTTTCATAGCTCAATTTTTCCCTAACCTAAACTCACTAGCCTCTATTTCGCTCATCGGCTCCATCGCCGCGCTCGTCTATTGTTGCATTTTGTGCGTTATGTCCGTCACCAAAGGTCGACCGGATCATGGCCGTCCGATGGAGGCAGTGGCATTGCACGGTGATGATACTTCTGGAATTCGTAATGTGTTTAATGGTTTTGGGATCATTGCGCTTGCTTTCAGAGGACATAACTTGGTGCTGGAGATACAGGTGATTCAATCACAACTTTAATTATTTGTTACACTAGTTTGGGTTTTTTTATGTCATTTTCAAAAGTGTTAGTGCCACATTAATTCAGTGTGATCAATACACTATAGTCACGTTTGTGTAGAGATATATGTCAATAAAGGTCGGTATGTCCCGGCCCTATTCTGGTCCTATAAGGCCATAGCCCTTAAGGGTTAGGGCTAAATAGCCCTGAAGTCATAAGAGCTTGAAAAATCTATGTTCACCCTAGCCCTGTAAGACTAGGGTCCGGTCAGATCCGCTGACCCTATAATTTTTTCCCATTCTTTTTTTCTCTTGGATTAAGTCATTCCATTATAAGTTTAATATTTCTAACTAAATTAAATACAGATATAACATATTCTAATAAAAACAATTAATGATGTTTCTTCTAAATAATTTTGTGAATTAATAAAAAACATCAATAATCTAATATTCTAACAATGGAATCATGAATCATAATATCAAATCCATTCATCTTCATCAATTATAATTTGCTAAGATTAAAGGATAATTGATAAATGAGATGAAAGATTATAATTTTTTTAAATATAAATTTATAAAATATAAAAATTTATTGAAAAAGGTTTAGGGCTGGCCCGAGCCATGCCCTAGTCGGCCCGAAGGCAATTAGGGTCGGACTAAAAAGCTCTCATCTTATAAGGCCTTTATTGACATCTCTACGTTTGTTTCTATCCAAGGTTAATTAGCATCTTTTATTGATGGGATATTACAAAAACTACCCCTCATGTTTAGATTAATTACATAATAAATCAATATGTTTTTTAAAATTACAAAAGATCATGTGAAGAAGTTTGATTTTGTATTACACTTTACTTTTTAATAAGCAAAAACTTCAAACACCCATCTTATATTTGTAAAAATATTGAATTTAACAACATAGCCAAACCTCAAGGTTTTTTTTTTTTTTTTTTTTTGTAATTTGCAAATATTTTTGTTTTTTTATAATTAACCCAAACCTCATGGGTTGATTATGTAATTATCTCTTTATTGATTTACATTTTTATTATAACTCAGAAACAAGCACATGTGGAATTTATATATGCTAATGAAAATCATTTGGTTACTTGATTATTGCAGGGGACAATACCCACAAATCGTAAACAGCCATCGCGTAAGTCTATGTGGAGAGGAGTAATTATCTCTTATCTATTTATTGCTATGTCTATGTATCCACTTGCAATAGTCCGATATTGGGCTTACGGACACCAAGTAACCTTCGACTCCATCTTACATTTTCCTCTTCATAAAAAAAAAAAACACCTTGACATTTATAAAAATATTGCAATTGTCCCTTAAATATAAAATAGGATCCAACATGAGGATTTTTTATAATTAGCCCAAACTAGAGGGGTGTTTTTGTAATTGTAACATTGTTGCCTCTCAGGTCCCTATAAAAGGAGGTATTCTAAGTGCTTTCACATACTTCCATCAGAAAAGCACATCAAAGTACATTATTGGCGCCATATACCTCATAATCATAATCAACTATCTTTGTGCCTTCCAAATATATGCCATGCCGGCTTTCGACAACTTTGAGCGCATCTACACAAGCAATAAAAACAAGCCTTGCCCGAGATGGCTCCGCTCGGCCATTAAAGTCATGTTTGGAGGATTGACATATTTCATAGCAGTAGCTTTCCCATTCTTGCCGCGTTTGGGTGCGTTAGTCGGGTCGATTGGGCTGCCTCTGACTCTCGTCTATCCGTGTCTAATGTGGGTTGCTATCAAGAAACCCGGCCGGTTTAGCAGAATGTGGTGCCTCAATTTGGGGCTTGGTTTTTCAGGCATAGTGTTGAGTGTAGTGTGTTTTAGTGCAGCTTTGTGGTCTTTGATAGTTAATGGCTTAGAAGCTAACTTTTTCAAGCCCAGGTGATCATTCTAAATATGGACTACTTGGACTTGCCTAGTTTTGTTCTACAGCATAATCTCGATAATTTAATACTCGATTAATTAATAATCTCGTTTAAATAATACTTTTGGTTGGTCCCGACGTGGAGGCAACAAGCAAAATTAAAACTCGCTAATTTAATATCTCGCTAAATTAATAAATATTGACAGTCCCAAACTTATTAATTTATAGAGGTTTAACTATAGTAGGAAATTTGTAAGAAGGGCTCCTTTAATTATAGGTTTAATTACAAATTGTACCCTTGAGTTTGACCTATTTACAAAAAAACCCAGCTAATTTACAAAATTACAAAAATACCACATTTGATCCCTTCATAAGCAAAAAAAAAATTGAAAGCACCCTCATATTTATAAAAGTATTTCAATTTACCCTTTAACTTTAACATAGAATCAAACTGGCAAGGGTATTTATTGTAATTTTGAAAGTTAGCTGGATTTTATTAAAATTAGGTCAAACCTGAAGGATACTTTTTGTAATTATACCTTAATTATATCAATCACAGAAACATTTTTCTTTTACAAAAAAGTTTTGTCAGCTAACAAATGTACATTTCATTACAAATTTAATCAAAAAAGAAAACGAAAATGATCGATGCCAATGCACCGTAGTATCAGGAGTATAATTTCATACATTCCCATTGTAAACTGCCCCATGAGCATTAAAGGCCTAACGGTAAACACAAGATTCAGATTTTGTCAAATTAAGAGGCTTGCCCAGATGGTTACCTCTCAAAGTAACTTCACATAAGATTCTTCGATAGAACTTCGTCTTTACCAGCCTCCCGAGAATGTAAGCTCTTGATCTCATTACCAACGTTAGGTTTAGTGGCACGGACATGCCCTCGAGATGATCTTTAGCGCTAATGAATAACGGCATTCCCCCATAGAGAGGCACCTGTTGTCCCTGAACCACTGCTATCACTTTGCTTTCGCTCTTTCTCGACTGATAGAACTTTTTGATCTGCTCAACAACAGACATATTTAAGGAGAGAATTAGAACTATACAATATGATCAAGAATATGTATGGCCATTTTGCGAGATCAAGTTTGTTGAGAGCTATTAAAGTGTCAATTTCAGGGATTAACAGAGCAGATGGCCGAATATTGCATTTATTAGTAGATTATGGTTAGGGATAATTAAAAAAATATCCCTGAGATTTGGGCTAATTACAAACAAAAGCAAAGATGTTTCAAAATTACAAAAAACCCCACCAGGTTTGATTATGTTTTAAACTTAAGGGGGTAACTATAGTATTTTTATAAATATAGGGAGGTTTTGATATTTTTTTGCTTATGAAGGAGGAAAATGTAAGACAAAATCAAATTTCAAGGGTTTTTTTTGTGGGTTTTTTTGTAATTAACCCAAACCTCAGAGGTGTTTTTGTAATTATCCCTTATGATTATAACAAATATATCAATTTCAATTATCCCAAATGTAAGATCCATAGATTATTGCCACTCCACAAATAAAAATCAATAGTTTGGTTAATTTATCAAATATGTTTGATGTTTGAGGGTTTTTCACCACAAATGCAATAAGGGTTCCAATTGAATGTCAGTATGTCACTACATATTCAGCCAAAGCAATTAAAACAACATATCACATGACTACTAAAGCTATATTCGCCAGCATTGCACTTGTAGAGTTGCATATATAACAATAGCAGAAGTGTTTGCAAAAACTTATGTTTTTTGAATAAACGGTTTAATATAACAGAAGTAAAAGTAGATGAGAATCGATACTAGTATTTGCAAAAAAACTCAGAAATTTCCAGTTTATGTAGTTGGAAATATAATTTTGAGAATTTATTGGTTTTCGTGTGGAAATTGGAATTATGTTTTTTTTTTTTTGAGGAAATAAATTGGAATTATGTTTGAAAAATGAATTGGAACGTGTTTTATGTAGGGTTGGAAATGAGATTGTGTTTGATTGAGTAGTTTTGAAATATTATTTTATATATATAATAATTGAAAAGTTGATCCCTTTCTATTTTAATTTGAATATATAATATTATATTTGTAAGATTGTAGGTGGTGGATACTATTAAATATATATAATTTAAAAATAGTAATATATAAGTAGATAGAGTTGATAGTAGTGGATCCCACATGTATTATTGAGTTAAAATATGAGAATATTATTTGATGGTGTTTTAGGGTAGTGTATAGGTTTGAAAATAGAAATTATAGGTTTGAGATGTTTTATGTGAAAAATTTCCAATGAAATTCCCGAAAATTTAAAATATATTGATTAACTTTTATGTATATTAAAAATGGAAATAGACACAAAAACATAAACAAACAAGGGTTTTTGATGAAAACGTTTAAAAATTTCTAATTTGTTTGTGTAATTAACCCAAAAAAAATCTAAAACATTTTCCACTTATGTTCTGATTAAATGAATCATATGCATAAATTGGCTTTTGCAAATATTAAAAAGTGATTCTTTTTTCCCATCAAAAGCTAAGGAACACTTTTTTAGCGATTACATTCCAATTGCATATCACTCGAAAAATAACTTCTTTTTTCTTTTATCACAAACAAACTTCAGAAATTCCAAATCAACAAAATAACAAAATGGGCAATATATAAAATTAACTAACAATAACTTACATGACCAGAAGCAACTTTAAGACCAAGATAATGAAGCTCGAGAGGTGTGGAAGTGACGTGGACGCCAAAGAATGTGCCTGGATTCCTATAAAAGATCCTGACCGTCGAATTCAAGGTTAACATATCCGTTGGCACACCAGTGGCATCCATTCCCGCTTGTACTTTGAAATTCTCAAACGAAATGCTCTGTTCACATCAAAATACTCAATTAAACTGAACAAAAAAGACCTTCTTTGCAGTTGTAATTTATTGTGATAGTGACGTAAGATAAGGAATCTTATCCCCACCATTAAATAATTAGATTATACAAATACTATACTCCAAATTAAAGCCTAATCAAATTATTATTATTGCTACTAAAATTCTTCCTACCCTCACGAGAGTCAAATCTACTGAAACTGTTGTATTGCCCCAATCAAGAAAATAAGAAAATGTGAAAAAATGGAAAACATTCAGATATGGAGAGAGGTATTTTTAGGAGAAAGAGATTATTTTCATTAATATAAGTTTTCGATAAAAAAAAACTACAAATTAACTCGGATGTTTCTTAATTGAAAAAAAATGAGGTTCGGGCTATTTACAAAAAAACCCAGAAGTTTTTGAAAATTACAGAAAATCAAAATCCCTTGAATTCTGATTTTACTTACATTTCTTCCTTCATAACTAAGAAATACTACAATTACACCATTAGGTTTAATACATAATCAAACACGATATATCTTTTTGTAATTTTCAAATATATTTGGGTTTTCTTTTGTAATTATCCCAAAAATACATTCTTTTTCCCAAAAAAAAAAAAAAAAAAACTCCCAAGTCACAAGACAGAACCACCGAGTCAACTCAAAACAAAGACTAGTCTTTTTTCATCCAAAAGTTCATTATTGATGGACATGTCCATCAAAACATGGACAAATGGGAAAGAACAAAAGAAACCCACAAAAAAAAAAAAAACTTTACTCAACCCTTTTAATTGAGTGTGTAGCTCCACAAAATGCTCATGCAAAAAAAAAATGGAAAATACAGAAAACATAATTAAAAATCAAATCTTGAACTAACCTTCACAACAACCATGGGTTTATAACCCAAACTCGCACCCCAAAGAATCAAAGAAAAAATCCCAAAAAGCACCACAAATGACAACAAAAAACACCCCACATAAAACCTCAAATGCCCACCACCATCCCCTTCATCTTCCCCTCAACCTTCCTCACCATCCCACCATGCTCAACCTCGTTGTATTTCCTCTGCATCAGCCGCCACCCATTACCAAAATTCCTCGGATTTTTCAGCGAGGCGGAGAATCTCGAAGTGGACGACTCGCGCGAGTGGTGGATGGGTGAACAGTGGTACTGAAAATGGTGGTGGGCCGGCGACCCGAATGGGCTCGACCCGTACGACATTTTTTCTAGGTCGTTGTTTTGGGAGTGGGATGGGCTCTGCACGTAGTACAACGGCCGCCGTGGGGAGCGCGGCGGCGTTGAGGCGTCGATGCTGGTTACTTCGGAGTCGGATTTTACATGCATTCCCACTCCCATTGTTTTTTTTTTTTAGGTGGAGAAATGGGGTTTAATGCAGGGGAGGAAAGGGTTTGAAAAAGTGGGCCTTGGGGGTAATGAATTTCTATTTTGGAATTTTTTGGGGTGGGTTTGTTTGTCTGATTTTTTTTGTGGGTTACGAGGTTAATGTGGCATTCTTGTGCGTGGGATTTACGCTTATTTTTTTAGGAATGGGGCTTTGAATGCTACTAGTTATATTTGGGTGTCTCCCAATGTCAAACTGGTTTTTGTCTTTTTGTGTGTTTGGCTTAGGATAATGTGAAAGTTGGAGAAAAAGTAAGAGAATTAAGAAAGAACACTATTTTATAAAGGATGAACTCATGGGCTCTTACTGCCCAACCCATGCCCTAAAATTTTGTGAAAAAGTGAATAGTGTGAATTGGAATATAGTTCAACTACTAAGGAATTTGAATTGCTTTCTAAATTAAGAACCTGCACGAGAAATCCTTCTTCAATCTATTTCAATGGATTTGAATCTCCATGTTGTGCGGATGCCCAACCTCGAAATTAGAGGTTTGGATTGGGCGGGCTATAATCTTTGGGTTGAGATCTGTGCTATATTTTTAAGGAATTTCTCTAAATTCCATAAGTTATGATGAAAGAAATCCCCTTCAATCTATTTGTTAACATCATTTGAACGTGTTGCGGATTTCATCCAACGAATTAATAGGAGTGAAAATCAAAAAGTGGAATAGAGATCTCATTCCATTTTTTAGGCGGGTTGTCGGGCCTATTTTTAAGGCCCGACCCATCTAGCCCGGCCTTTTTGGGCCAACCATAATTTTTTTATATAAAATGTATGTATGGGTTGGGGTGGGACAAGCAATTTTGTGGCTTGACAAAATCGGGCGACTTGAAAAAGTTTGCTAAAGTTCAATTGCAAGCTCTAAATCAAATTTAATCGCATGAAATGGACATTTCTTTGCAGTAATTGAATTATATCCGGGGGCAAGAAGATTATTTCATAATTCCTAATTCCCTATTTCCTAGTGACTCTTGTTTTCTCTTTTATTGGCAAGAGGAATTGGATTTAAATAAAAACATAATATATTTTTCACATGAAGTTGCAAAATGGTTTTGAATATTGTGGGGCGTGAGGAAAAACATTTTGAAGAGCGAGTGGTGTTGGTTCATGGTAGTGGTCTGGGGAGGAAGGTCCCTATAACCGAGACAATAAGATTTAGAGGCCCGAGAAACTATAACAAGGAGATTGTATTTGACCATTTTTAATGGGATTTCTTTTAAATTATGTTTTCTAATGTGCATTTTGTTTTTGAGGGAGTTTTTTAATGAATTTCAAGAAGATTGTATTTGACCATTCCAAATGAGATTTCTTTTTAATTATGTCTTAGTGGATCTGATTACATCACGCCAAGGCAACGAGAAAAAGGTTACGAATGAAAAAGGTTAAAAACACATTCAAATGGATTAGTAATTTAGTACTGACTATTGCTTTACATTCATTTTTATCTTGTGAAATGATTTTTTTTTTATCTTGTGAAATGTTTTTTTTTTTTTTTTTTGAAATGATTAAATAAGTTGCTAAATATAAGTAATTTCATAATTATTCTTAAATTATCTCTCAATATGAGATAACGCAATTATATGCTACTAAAAATTCCAAAGAAAAATGATACAGTATAAAAATGAGGATCCGGTATTTTATCAAGACAAGGTCTGTTAAGGCCGTAATGACCTAAGACCCAAAAAGTAAAAGCCCATTTAATGATTTAATGAACGAATAATGTAACATGATATACACTTGGGCCACACTTCACATCTTCAACCAACAACTTATAAAACTCTGAGCGAACACCAATTCTACATGGATTTGAGGCCGTATTTAGTGGAAAGCCCAACTGTTCAATATGCAGGGCAAATCTTACTGGCCATTGGGTCATTGTTTGAAGCCCACGACCACCCCATCAAAATATTTGCCATGCCAATTGCCAGACATTGCCAGTAGAGGATGTAAACGTAAATGAAGAATCGGTCGAACCGAACATAATATTATTCAAACTTGTTTGAATTTTAATAGAGCTTCAACAAATGCATTTGAGCTTGGTTTGATTATTAATCGAGTCGAGTTCGAATGAGCTTTGATAGAATCGAACACGAATCAAACTCGAAGCATAGCTTGATATTTTCACATATTTTGTTCTTTTTTACTAACCAGAAATGTCGAGCTCAGCCGAGCTTTATCTCTTTATCGAATAAAAAAATGTGTTCAAGTTTGGTTCATTATGCTAATGTTATCGAGCTCAAACGAGCTTTTAACGATCAATTTTAAATCAAACAAACTTTTAACAATTGCCAGCAGCTTCTTTCCATAAAAAGCCCCATCAAAATGGCAGACAAAATAGTATTTTCAATACTTTTTCTTTTGAAACATATAAAATATAATAATAAAATCAAGCAAAACCTAAAATAAATAAGATTGAGGAAAGCTGACCAAAATCACGTTACAGAACTTAACAGTCAAAGCACAATCAGTATAAAACTATAATATTAAAAGCAAGTTGACTGAAAATAAAAGTCAAAGATTATAAACTCTAATTATACAAGCTGGTGTAAACTGTAAAGTGTAAACCGCGTATCCCAGATCACAATCCATGACACCACAATCCCTTTCTATCTACGCTTATCCCAACTTAATTACACTCCCATTAATCATCCGCAGCATAAAATCTTACAAAAATTAGTATAATTAATCTTACCCATAAATATGACAAGATTATAATCACAACTAATTAATTACTGTCATTAATTAATTACAAATACAAAAAAGAAAAAAAGTCGAACTATAATAATTAACTGACACATGAAAATTCCGTGTGTCCAATCAATAATCACGGACGCCCCAAATATTTTCCAGCTAAAAACAGAAAGAAAAAAAATCAACGCGTTGCGAGAAAGGGCATTCTAGTCATTTCAGTGGCTTTCTATGCATACTTGCTGTTGTACCTTAGGCAAGAGTAGTAGTGCAATCATTTTAATTTGTTTCACTACCCCACTACGCAAAATGGTTGCTTTTAACCAACCGCTATTTGTTACTTGACGGCTTTTTCTTCTTCCTAAATTTCATATACGCACAAATAGAATCCCATTTCCATGAACTCTACATGCCATTCTTTTTCCAGTTCATAATTTTTTTTTTTAATTTTATTTTTATTATTTTTTTCTTCTTTCCACCCACTTATTTAAATGAACCCTTCACAATCCCATTATTTGTCCATCTACACTTTTAATTTCTTGTGTTTATAAAATTTCTTTCAACAATATTACATATATAGGCAAAGGTTTTGTTTTTGTGCACAAATTGAAGAAATTAAAACAAAAATGTGGCAATTTGTAGTTCCCATTATTTGTGTTTTGGCAATTGTGAGTGCTGAAGATCCTTACAGGTTTTTCACTTGGAATGTCACTTATGGTGACATTTATCCTTTGGGTGTTCGCCAACAGGTTTGTGCTTTACTTCACATATTGTATGATGTAGACACTGCTTTAAAATTCTGCCCTACTCTAGGCGAGTTTCCGTTAGGCGCTAGCCAGCCTGCCGCACTGGATATAAATATACATTTTTGCCACTTTTACACTGTTTTATTGCATGGCATTGAAAAAATTTATGGCAAAATTCAACTCATTAGGGTTGATGATCACTGAATCATATTACAAATAATGTAATTTCATTTTTCTTGAATGGTTTTATGCTTGTGATATTGAATTAGACATTGCATTAGAACAAGTAACTGAAGCCAAAACAAAAAAATGAAATTAACATCAATTTGTGAAAAATAACAAATTAAACTTCAAATTTTGTTCAAGAAACATTTGTTATACTAGCTAGAATAATTTTATAATTAATGAAATTATAGTCCCTTATTTTTTATATTCTTTTTTCATTTTTTGTCTGTGAATGCAGGGAATTTTGATAAATGGGCAATTTCCAGGACCTGATATATATTCAGTAACAAATGACAATATCATAATCAACGTCCACAATAATTTAGATGAGCCATTCCTTCTTTCTTGGTTAGTTTTCAACTATATACTTATTTTGTATGTATTTCTTTGTGGCTTCTTTTTATTTTAATAATCTCTTTCCAACAGACTCGATATTAATATACAAATTATAACACAAACAAAAGAATAACATTCTTTTTTTATAAAGTTTAAAATGGTTGGTATACTAAAAGAAATTGAACTCAAAAAAGTAAAGCATAAACAGAGGAGCAAAAATAACTACTTTATTTTGCTGAGATAGCAAAATAAATGACTTAGTAAAAGCCATAACAAGAATTACAAGAAAATAGGACAATAAGTTACACTTCAAAAAGCTACGAGAAGATATTAATTAAACCACTTCCTACATACTAGGACAACATAACAAACTAAAAGATAAAACCAAAACAAAGAAGACAAGGTCAAATAAATGTTGAAGTATCCTAACATATATTAGGCGTGTTACATTGTTAAGATTCTATATTTGTTTTCAGGGCTAATTGAAAAAACACCCTTGAAATTAAAAAAAATCCAAAAATATTTCAAAATTTAAAAAAAAAAAATGATGTTTGATTATGTCTTAAATTTAAGGAAGTACTTGTAATATTTTTATAAATGTAAATATAATTTTTGGAGTTTTTTTAATTAGTCCGAACCTCAGGGTTTTTTTTGTAATTATCCAAAAATCTCTTGTTTTTTAAAAGTGCCCCTTTCGTGCGGGGATTTGCATGGTCACAATCAATTATCCCTTTGATAATTAGCGTCTTTCGTGCTGTAAGCTGTCTAACCGGTTATTTTCTAAAATGCCTGCAACTTTGCATCTATTTACACTTCTGTATGAATTAGGGAGGGCATTACCTACCACTCTTTTCTTAAATTTTTGTTGAAAATAGCAATTGTCGTTACAAAATTAGGTGACAATAATTAATAACTTTCACACTGCATAAATATATTTTTATTTAAAAATTAAAGAATGATATGGTGTAATTCTCTGCTGATAATGAATGTTAAAATGATATGTTAAAGTACAGTAAATCACGTGAGCAGAGCTAAAGATTACATTTTTTGTTGAAACAATTTGTCATTTGTGGGCTGGGTTAATCAAGGTTACTCCAAAAAGTGTAGTTGGTCCTTCCCACTTTTGGATTCAAAACATTTTGTCCAATGGGCTGATTACTGCTGATAAATTAATGAAACGTCCTTAAATAATCTGTTAAAAATCGAAATTAAACTAAAATTAATCAATTATTTTTGAAAGTAAAATATTAAATTATTATCAATTGTAAAATTTGTAATGTGATGATTTAAAAGAACTTCATTTAAATAGTATTTAAGGGAAAAACTTCCATCTTTATATGTATGAATTTTGTATTTTTTCATTATTTGAGCATCCAATGGGCCAAATGTTTAAACGGCCTTAAACTGCAAGTAAATTCCTAATTAGGGCAAAAAAAATTAATCCTAGTTCGGTTCGCAAAAAGGTCATTTAAAATTCTCAAATGACAAAATATTAAGATAAAACTATAAAGTGTAGATAAACTCATTGTAACCTTGATATTTACCTATAAAATAAAAAATTGTGGTAAATTACCTAAATTGTGAGTCACCGTGTTTATGTCGATAAATTTAAAAATTGTCGGTGAAATTTCAAAATACGTGGATAATTTGTCAAGTAGAATTTAGGAAAAAAATGATATTTTTCTTCTGTGGATTAATTCAAAATTACCAAAAAATCCGGAGATATTTCAAATTACAAAAAGCTCCCTCGGGTTTTTATGACTTAAATTTTTTAGTTATAAGACTAATATTTCAATTTTGCCTGTTGAAATGTTTTTGTTTAAAATCAATTAAAATTAAATTATTATCAAAGTAAAAAAAAAATTGTTGCAATTTCAAAATTCATTTTAATTTTTAATTATAAAAAAAAAAACAAAAGGCTTTTTTGAAATTATCCAACAGAAATTAATGTGATTATTGTTGGAAAACAGGAACGGGGTACAACAAAGGAAGAACTCATTTGAAGACGGAGTATATGGAACAACATGTCCAATTCCTCCAGGCAAAAACTTCACGTACATAATGCAAATGAAAGATCAAATTGGAAGCTTTTACTATTTCCCATCACTGGCATTCCACAAAGCAGCTGGTGGATTTGGTGGGATTAGGATTCTCAGCCGGCCCAGAATCCCTGTTCCATTCCCTGAACCCGCCGGAGATTTCACAATTCTTATTGGAGACTGGTACAAAACCAATCATAAGGTGAATATTCTCAAACTATATTTGATATATTCATCTTCATCTAGGTTAATATAAACAAAACAAGGGATAATTACAAAAACTACCCCTGAGGTTTGTGGTAATTATGAAAAACCCAGAAGTTTTTGAAAATTGCAAAAAGAAAAACCCTCAGGGTGTTTGATTCTCCCTAAAAAATAAAAATGATACTTTAATATTTTTCCAAATGTAAAAAAACCCAAATGCCTTTCAAATGATTGAAAAAAGTCATTTGATTCTGATTTTTGCCTTAAAATAATGGATAACTGAGTTTTTTCCAACCTAAATTTAAACTATTTGCTTGAAAAAAAAATATATACTAACCATAATTAATGGCTTTTTAATATTGTAAAAGACAATTATTTTTTTTTTTTATCAATTTTTGGGAAGCAATTTAGCAAATTAATTCATTTATTTAACTTTTCAAAAATAATTTGGAAAACTTTTAGTGGGGCCGGGGTTGGAATTTTTTTTTTTTTCTTAAAATTTTGTTTTTTTAGTGTTTTTTTGTCCTTGGGTCCATTTTTGCTTAATTTGAAGGAGATAAAGTTTTTAAGGGTTTATTTTTTAATTTTCAAAACTTTTAGTTTTCTTTTGTTATTAGCTCAAAAACTAGCCTAAGGTTTAGCCTATTTAATATTTATAAAACATTTCAGTTATCTTTCAAAATCAATATCGATGTTTGTATTTACCTAACAAAAACCTCATCTTCCGAGGTTTGTATTTACTCCCCATCATGGCAATTTTGTAAGTTAAAAACAAATGTCATGGGTATTTGTAATTTTAAAAGATATTTGAATCTTTTTTTAATTACGCTAAACCTAAGGGGTAGTTTTTGTAATTAACCCTAAATAGTTAGAATGGATGACATTTTTTCACCACTAAACAATTCTGACTACATAAAGACATTTGCTTAGTTCAGTTTGCCAAAACAAAGAAATGTTCCAATTGCATTAATGAATCATTGTCCTAAAATTGCAGGTTTTGAAGGCTGTTTTAGACCAAGGCAAAATGCTTGCTCTCCCTGATGGGGTCCTCATCAATGGGCTTGGATCTAATGGTGCTTGGTTCACAGTTGAACAAGGTCCTACTACTCTCTTCTCAAATCACATCATTTCCAGATAATAATTAGGGATAATTACAAAAACACCCCCGAGGTTTGGGCTAATTACAAAAAAACCAGATATTTTTGAAAATTCCAAGAAACTCTTGAGGTTTTGATTCCATAGTGTATTTTCCCCCTTCATAAGCAAAACAACATATCAAAAACCCCTTGATATTTATAATATAAAACAGTTACCCCCTTAAATTTTAACACATAATCATACCTAGCTGATGGGGTTTTTTGTAATTTTGAAACACTCTGGTTTTTTTTTTTGTAATTAGCCGAAACCTCAGGGGTGTTTTTGTAATTATCCCTAATGATCATATAGCTAGACACTTCAAAATAATAAGGGATGGTTATAAAAACCTCCCTGAGGTTTGGCCTAATTACAGATGAACTCCGGAGGTTTTCGAAAATGACAAAAAACTCCTTGGTCTGATTTTGCCTTGCATATTCACAAGAAAATTTCAACAAGCCCCTGATATATATATATATATATATATATAGAAATATTACAGTTACCCCCTCAAATTTAAGATATAATCAAACCTGAGGTTTTTTTTGTAAGTTTGGAACTATCTCTGATTTTTTTTTTTTAATTAGGCCAAAACCTCAGGGGTCTTTTTGTAATTATCCCATAATATTATAAAGCTTCAAAAAAATTATACTCAAAATTGTCTTCATTTCAGGGAAAACATACAGGTTGAGAATATCAAATGTGGGCCTCAGAAACACACTAAATTTCCGGATTCAGGGTCACACTATGAAGCTGGTTGAAGTAGAAGGCACTCACACTGTACAGACCACCATAACCTCCCTGGATGTGCATGTAGGCCAATCCTATTCCGTCCTAGTTACCGCCGATCAACCTGCCGATCAGGACTACTACATGGTTGCATCTACACGTTTCACCTCTCCGGTCCTCACCACCACCGCGGTTTTTCACTACATCAACTCCAGAAAGCCTGTTTCCGGCTCTCCACCGCCTGGACCGACCGACGTCCAGTGGTCGTTAAACCAAGCTCGTTCCATCAGGTACTTTTTGGCATATTTGCAAAAACTACCCCTGAGGTTTGGGTTAATTACAAAAAGAACCCATATATTTTTGAAAATTACAAATGTCCCCTTGGTGTTTGGTTATGTATTACATTTTACCTCTTATTCGTAAATAAAAACATTTCAAACACACCCTTAAATTTGTAAATTATTACAATTACCTTTTTACGTTTAACACTGAATCAAACTCAAGGTTTTTTATTTTGTAATTTCCGAATATCAGAGTAGTTTTTGTAATTATCCCTTACAAAAATTATTATGAGGTTTCACTAGCTAATTGCTGCTAAAATTCTAATAACATGAATATAGAAATATTAAACTGAATCATGTTGCATTGATTATTCTGCTTTGAATAATCAATGTTGCTATGATCAACGGTTTTGTTAGTTATATCTGTTATCTCCAACAATTATGGAAAAAACTTAGTTATCTTTTAAAAGTTACAAATGCCAACTAATATTTGTTTCAATTTTACAAATCGAACTCTTAAAATGAATTTTTAATATTTATTAGGTAAACTGAACTCTCGATGGTGTTTATAATTTTGAAAGATAAGTGGAGTTTTTTGTAATTAGGCCAAAGATTATCCTCTACCTTTTTCGAACGACGGAAATTCCTATTAGGGATAATTACAAAACACCCCCAAGATTTGGGCTAATTACAAAAAAATCCAGAAATGTTTCAAAATTACAAAAAGCCCCCTCAGGTTTGATTTTGTCTTAAATTTAAGGGGTTACTGTAATATTTTTTTGCTTATGAAGGAGGAAGATGTAAGCAGTAATCAAACCGTTTGGGTTTTTGTTATTTTAAAAATCTTTGGGTTTTTTTGTAATTAGCCCAAACCTCAGGGGTTTTATGTAATTATCCCTTTCTATTATTCATCATTTGAGCAATGGAATGACATGTTTACTGTTTTTTTCCAGGACAAACCTGACAGCTAGTGGACCAAGGCCAAATCCTCAAGGCTCATACCACTATGGCCAAATCAATGTTAGCAGAACCATCAGATTATCCAATTTAGCCGGTCTGGTGAACGGCAGACAACGCTATGCGATCAATGGTGTTTCGTTCGTTCCGGCTGATACGCCTCTGAAGCTGGCGGACTACTACAAAATCGAGGGGGTATTTCGTGTCGGAAGCATTCCTGACAGCGCCCCCAGAGGCCGAAGTATTCGTCTCGATGCATCAGTAATGGGAGCAGACTACAGAACATTTGTTGAGATAGTGTTTGAGAACCGCGAAAAAATCATCCAGAGCTGGCATCTTGATGGATATTCTTTCTTTGTAGTAGGGTAAGCACATCCATCTTTTGTTGTCTAGACACTGAATCAATATGTAGAATATTTTTATGGATAATTACAAAAACACCCATGAGGTTTAGGTTAATTACAAAAAAACTCAAGACATGTTTCAAAATTACAAAAAACTCCTTCGGGTTTCTTTTGTATTAAGTTTAGGGGGTAACTGTAATATTCTTGTAAATGTCATGGGTTTTTTTTTAAATGTTTTCACAAATCACAGCGAAAAATGTAAGACTGAATCAAACCTTAAGTATTTTTTTTGTAATTTTCAAAGAAAATTGGGTTTTTTTTTTTTGTAATTAGCCCAAACCTTAGGGGTGTTTTTGTAATTATCCCTATTTTTAAACAAAAAATTTACTTTTTTTTCTCGGATAATATTTTGCTTGCAGGATGGATGGAGGCTCGTGGACACCGAATAGTCGGAAAGAGTATAATCTTGTAGACGCCGTTTCACGTTCACCATACAGGTATGAATCAAGATTTATGAATAACTATCAACTTGAATAAGATTACACAACAACCATCATTTTTCTTTGGGATAATTACAGAAAACACCCCTGAGTTTGGGTTAATTACAAAATAAACCCACATGTTTATAAAAACTACAAGTAAAACCCGTGAGATTGATTCCCTTTACCCCTTTCATAAGAAAAATTAATTCAAACACCGCCTTTATAATTCTAAAAATAGGGATAGTTGCATTTTACCCGCCAAACTTTGAAAATTTATCATTTGCACTTAAACCCTTTGGAGTTGACTTGGACCTATCATGAGTTGACAAATGGTAAACTTTTGGTTGGTTTAGGGGTAAAATGCAACGACATCATATAGTTCAGAGGGCAAGATATGTATTTTCAAAGTTCAGTCAGCAAAGTGCAAAAAACGCTATAATTTGGAGGGCAAAGTGCAATTAACCCATAAAAAATATTGCAATTACTCCCTTCCATTTCAAACCTCAAAAGGATTTTTTGTAATTAACCCAAACCTCATGGGTGTTTTTGTAATTATCCATTTTTCTTTTAGTCCTTAAACATCTGTTTTTGTGTTTGTGGAACTTATGTTGTGGTTAACAGGTTTATCCCAGGTCATGGACAGCAATTTATGTGGCACTTGACAATGTAGGAATGTGGAACCTGAGATCTGAGTTTTGGGCACGACAATATCTCGGCCAACAGTTTTATCTGCGCGTTTATACACCGGTCCAGTCCGTAAGGGACGAGTATCCCATTCCAACAAATGCACTTCTTTGTGGTCGAGCCACGGGGAGACGCTTGTAAATTGTACAATCTAAAGCCTAAAAGGGACCAACTCGGGGTCAAATTCTTTTATATCTCTGTAAAATAAATGAAAGGAAAAGAAAAGAAAAGATTATTATGGGGTTTCAATTTTTTTTCATTTTTCATCTTATTTGGTATAGTAGTTTATGCTTAGAGGGATAGAGCATAAGTCGTGTACAATCATTTAAACTCAATAAATTTTTTAACAGCATTTTAAACTACTGTTTGAATTGGTAATGGACAGGTTTTCATATGTGAAAGGAATGTTATTCTTGTTTCCAACGTCAATATGAATCTTATGTTTTGGACAAAGATGTTTCTTGTTCAAAATTCAATTCCAGTCAACAGATGAACGTTATTATTTAGGGATAATTACGTAAAAACCCCTGAGGTTCGGGCTAATTACAGAAAAGCCCATGAATTTTTGAAAATTACAAAAAGAATTCGGCTTACATCTTCCACTTTCATAAGCAAAAATATTTCAAAACACCCCTGATATTTGTAATAATATTATAGTTACCCCTTATATAAGACATAATCTTCAAAACACCCCTGATATTTGTAATAATATTATAGTTACCCCTTATATAAGACATAATCTTCAAAACACCCCTGATATTTGTAATAATATTATAGTTACCCCTTATATAAGACATAATCTTCAAAACACCCCTGGTATTTGTAATAATATTATAGTTACCCCTTATATAAGACATAATCAAACCTGGTGGGCTTTCCCCTAAAAAAAAACCTGGTGGGCTTTTTGCAATTTTGAAATATCTCTACATTTTTTTGTAATTAGCACAATTCTTGGGGTGCTTTTGTAATTATTCCTCTTACTTATGGGTGTAATGACAGTCTTCAGGTTTGGGTTAATTAAAAAAAACTACACAATTTTTTAAAATTACAAAAAAACTCATGAGGATTGATTTCTTGCGGTTTGACATGGAATCAAACCGCAAGGGATTTGTTTTGTAATTTTCAAACATGTCTGTATTTTTCTGTAATTAACCCAAACCTCAGAGGTAGTAAACAGAAACCCGTCCTACTACTTGGTGCAAAAATTCAACCCTTGTTGAACTCTGGAAAAGAATTTACCTTGTCATTATCGTTGGGCCATTTTTCTATATTTTTCAAGTCTGAGCTGCCGTGTTGTTACAAGGTTGAATATCATATATTTTATTAGTCTTCTAAAGGCTGGATTTTTTAAGCGTTTGTACTTGATTCTTGTTAAACTAAACAAAATGATGTCAGTCTAATATTGCTTGGACCATGGTTAATACATACATTTCCATTGTTAAGTAGTTACATGTTTTAATCATTATATGATCAGCTGTACCTATTAGGGCAGTCCGCCCAATCAAATCCTTGGTTTTTCATATGATGTCTACTTGTCTATAAGAAAATGACCCTGTGATTGGTACATTTTTGAACTTTAGCAAACTCTTAATGCATAAAAGGCCTGTAAATCTCTTAATTTAAGTACCAAGAGTTTAGAAAATTCTGTGTGCTTTGAAATAAATAAAGCAGAGAATTTTTTACCAGCCTGAGTTTCTTATGGCTAAGATACAATTTTCTGCATTTGTGTTTCTTTTTGTCATCTTGGTAAACAATATCATCCCTCATTCGGCTGATGAAACATTGCCGCCGACCATTTTCATACTCGGGGACTCAACTGCAGATGTTGGAACTAATAATTATTTGCCAGATATTGCTACTGCTATAAAAGCCAACTTCCCTCACAACGGTATCGATTTTCCTAATTCGCGCCCAACAGGAAGGTTCAGCAATGGATTTAACAGTGCCGATTTTGTCGGTTAGTTTTTAAACATTACATCATAAGATCATGTTTTATACCTGTCTAACATTTTATATGCAATGTTTCATTTTTCAGCCAAGTTTTTCGGGCTCAAGAGAAGCCCCGCGCCCTTTTTCTTTCTAACTACATTAAAATCGAATCATTTTCGAAAGCATCTGTTGAAAGGTGTAAACTTTGCCTCAGCTGGTTCTGGCCTTCTTGATATAACAGGTCCAAACCTGGTAAGACCTTTTATCTCACCATCCTTTACAAGAATTCAGTTTAAAAAGGGATAATTACAAAAACACCCCCTAGGTTTGGGTTAATTACAAAAAGACCCAGAGATGTTTCGAAATTACAAAAAAAAAACCTTGAGATTTTATTGTCTTAAATTTAAGGAATAATTACAAAAGAGCCCCTGAGGTTCATGCTAATGACAAAAAAACCCAAAATTTTTTTAAAATTACAAAAACCCACTAAGGTTTGATTTCATCTTACATTTTCTCCTTGAAGCAAAAAACATTTCAAAAAACCCCTTGACATCTATAAAAATATTACTCTTACCCCCATTCAGGCAAAATCAAACATGAGGGATGTTTTTGTAAGTTTGAAACATCTTGGGGTTTTTTGTAATTAGCCCAAACCTTGGGGGTGTTTTTGTAATTATCCCTAAATTTAAAGGGGGTAACTGTATTATTTTGGTATATGTGAGGGGTTTTTTTGAAATGTTTTTTAAAATCACTAAGAAAAAGTAAGACGGAATCAGACCTTAATTTGTAATTTTCAAAGAACTCTGGGTTTTTTTTGTAATTAGCCCAAACCTCGGGGTGTTTTTATAATTATCCCTAAAAAATGAAGGGAATCATTTTCTCATTTATTTCCATGTTGATTCTCTGTCGACAGAGCGTCGTGCCGTTATCGCAGCAGATCAGTCAGTTTTCAACAGTAAAGGATAATCTCACTGCCCTGATAGGCCTAGGAGCATCAGAACAAATCCTTTCTAAATCTTTGTTCTTCATAAGTATAGGGAGCAATGACATTTTTGGCTATTTCTTGAGCATGAGTACAATGCCTGCAGATCAGTATATTGGCCTTCTGATATCAGCCTATTCAGACCACATCATTGTAAGATTTTCTTCTTGGGATAATTACAAAAACACCCCTAAGGTTTGGGTTAATTATAAAAAAACCCAGACATGTTTCAAAATTTAAAAAAAAACCTTCAGGTTTCGTTTTATCTTAAAGTAAATGTCAGGGTTTTTTTGAAATGTTTTCAAAAAACACCTAAGACAGAATCAAACCTCAAGGAATTTTTGTAATTTTTAAAAACTCTGGGTTTGTTTGTAATTAGCCCAAACCTTAGGGGTGTTTTTGTAATTATCCCTTTCTTTTTTGAAGTCAAATTTGCACAAGTTCTCAAGAACTACAAATAAGTTATGTACCTAAACTTATTTTCTCTGTTTCTTGGTACTAGAATTTGTACAAGCTTGGTGCAAGAAAGTTCGGTATCATAAGCGTACCACCAGTCGGTTGCTGTCCGTCCCAACGACTCGTCCAAAAACTGATCAATGGCGTCGATGGTTGCTTTCAGCCAGAAAACGACTTCGCAGTAGCTTTCCACTCAGCGCTCGAGACCCTTTTACTCAACATCAGCTCACAGCTTCCGGGATTTAAGTACTCACTGGGAAATGGATACAGAATGACAATTGATGTTATAAACAATCCACATGCCTCAGGTAAATAGCATATGATTATTAGTATATAACTTTTACCTTAGATCACTATTCGGGAAAAAATGGGCCGTTACTCTACTTTCGTGTGCTGACTCTGCCATTACTGATATATATTCTTTTCATTGTACATAGGATTTGAGAATGTGGATTCAGCTTGCTGCGGAATTGGAACTCTAAACGCGCAAGGACCGTGTAACCGACAGCATCGGTTTGCCCGGATCGTCGCAAGTATTTGTTCTGGGATTTATACCACCCTACTAAGAAAGCTGCATATCTGGCAGCACAAACACTCTACAATGGTCCTCCATATTATGTATCACCAATTAATTTTTCTCAGTTGGCTATGGATTATTGATTACTGCACTTTCCCTGGAATAAGTGAGATCATAATTATATATGATCCTGTTAATTAATGATGACAGGCAAATATCAAAATTTTAGCAGGTTCATCATTTTTGTGTATCCAGATCTGTAATAAGTCTTAAGAATTTTTTTCTTAACTCATTTACATTATATACTTGGTCTTTATCTTCGTTAACTCAAAATTGAAGCAATTGTTCTTCATTTCCATCTCTTGTCAAATAATATAATCTATGGATAATTACAAAAACACCCCTAAGGTTTGGGCTAATTACAAAAAAACCCGGAGTTCTTTGAAAATTACAAAAAAAACCTTGAGGTTTGATTTCAAAAGAAAAATGACATTTGCAAAGATATTACGGTTACCCCCTTAAATTTAAGATAAAACGAAACCTGAAGGGGTGTTTTGTAATTTTGAAACATGTCTGGGTTTTTTTTAATTAACCCAAACTCAGGAGTGTTTTTGTAATTATCCCTATAATCTATGACATTATCCTTGGTAGCTCTAAAATTATTTTTCCATATATTAAGGATTCCACCAAAAGAAGATAACAATAATTTGGTTGAATACTGTTCTAATGGTTGACTTCATTTCTTAGACCCTTGGTATTGGTTGGTAGTAGTATATTTTCTTAAATATACGTTTAAAATTAATAGCGTGCATATCTGATATTCACAAAATTCAATTCAAAACTAAAGTAAAATTTCCAAATTGTCGAATGTGACACTGAGAAAACATTAAAAAATGTCTTATGTCATGAATTTTTTTTTAAAAAAAAAGTAAATATCAACTGCTTCAATAATTTGTTTTTCCAAGTCAATAGAGTTTGCGAAGATGTGGCTAAAAACTAAGTACAAGGCCGGCTTTGGAGTATGTAATCTGTGTTAAAATATTGGTCATATGTTCATAATAGTATCAACAGAAACATTCCAAAAGGACATTCTTCGTTACTTAAAATTAAGGGATAATTACAAAAGACCCCTGAGGTTTGGGCTAATTACAAAAAAACGATGTTTCAAAATCACAAAAAGCCCCTCAGGTTTGATTAATTTAAGGGTTAACTGTAATATTTCTAGAATTATCATGGGGTTTTGAAATGTTTGTTGTATATGAAGGAGAAAATGTAACTCAAGGTTTTTGTAACTTTAAAACATCTCTCGGTTTTTTTGCAATTAGCCTAAAACTCAGGGGTGTTTTTGTAATTATCCCTAAAATTAAATCCCAGAATAAATTTGAGGCACCCTCATTGAACCGTTAATAATTTCATACATTTCAAATAACGTAATCTCTTATTCCTCTATTCCAGTCAAAAATTTCATCTCTTATTTACATGTCAAGTGTGTATATTTTACATTGAATATATATTCAAGAAAGTATCTTATATACTTGGCTATGTAATTTTGGTATACTCTCATCTGGAAAAGATATAGTACATAGTATAAAAACAATTCTCAGCTTCTAAAAATACGAAAAAATAATTTTCAGTTTTAATACAAATATACGACGAGTCTAGTGATCAGATAAGTATATAATTTCATAAGCTGAAAAGAATAAGTAGGTACCATCCATAACCAAAATTTAACTAGGCTCTGAATTGGCATGTCTGCTCAAATCATTCTCATCTAATTTGCATTTAATTTGGCTGAATAGGTCCCCTTTATTTTTCTGCATCTCTAACACGTGATTTGGCTCTTCGAGAATACGTAAAATCTGTCCAAAAACCAATATACTTTGATCAGATGGAGATTTTTATCAGGGATAATTACAATAAACCCCCTAAGGTTTGGGCTAATTACAAAAGAATCCGAAGATGTTTCCAAATTACAAAAAGCCCCCCAAGTTTGCTTTTGTCATAAATTTAAGGGGGTAATTGTAATATTTTTATAACTATCATGGGGTTTTTTGAAATGTATTTTGTTTATGAAGCGGAAAATGTAAGACAGGGTGTTTTGTAATTTTTGAAAATCTCTAGGTTTTTTGGTAATTAGCCCAAACCTCAGGGATACTTTTGTAATTATCCCTTTTTATCAAACCAAGTTTTATCACTTGATATGTATTGTAAGATCAGATGGTGTACCGTTCTCATTGTTGGCCTTCTAGACGACGAATGCAAGAGACACAGGCGTGCTGCGGTCATCACTGCTTTCATCTCGTCCTTGTTGTAGTCTTCGTTTAGGTTGGGATCGATAAGGCGTTCGTCTAGGCCACACGTGAGCAGAGACCTTGCCTGCACATTGCATGACAATTAAGGGGGGTTAAATTTTTGGGATAATTACAAAAACACCCCTGAAGTTTGGGTTAATTACAAAAAAACCCTGAGATGTTTCAAAATTACAAAAACATCCCTCAAGTTTGATTTTGTCTTAAATTTAAGGGGTTAAATGTAATTATTTTACAGATGTTAAGGGGATTTTTGAGAGGTTTTTTGCTTCTGAAGGAGAAAATGTAAGACGAAATTAAACCTCAATGTGGTTTTTGTAATTTTCAAAAATTATTGGGTTTTTTTTGTAATTAGCCTGAACCTCAAGGGCTTTTTTGTAATTATCCCTAAATTTAACTTTTGGTTTCAAGTTTAGTTACCCAAACTACAAATCTTTCTTGACTTGTTTGAACAGCTTCTTTTCCAGTGATGAGTTCCAACAGCACAACCCCATAAGAATACACATCTATCTTCTCATCAACTTTTCCATACATTATGTACTCTGGAGCCAAATATCCAAATGTCCCAATATGAGTCGGCTTTTTATGCCCGGATGATTGGTGGTTCGACAAATCAACTTTTGCATATCCGAAACCCGATAGCTGATGAAGTCAAAATAGTCACTTGATTGAACAATGTAAGGATAAAAAAAAAAATAGGGATAATTACAAAACTACCCCTGAAGTTTGGAGTAATTACAAAAAAACCTAGAGAAGTTCCAAAATTACAAAATTACAAATACTACCCATGAGGTTTGATTTTGTCTTAATTTCAAAGGGTTAACTGTAATATTTCTATAAATGTAAGGGGCTTTTGAATTTTTTTTCCTTCACCATATCAAAAACCTCAAGAGATTTTTCTTTTGGGATAATTACAAAAACACCCCTGAGGTTTGGGCTAATTACAATAAAACCTACAGGTGTTTTAAAATTACAAATAAACCCCTCAGGTTTGATTATGTTCAAAATTAATGGGATAATTGTAATATTTTTATAAATATCAAGGGGTTTTTTAAATATTTTTTTCTTATGAAGGGGGAATATGTAAAAGGGGTTTTTTGCAATTTTCCAAAAACTTTGGGGTTTTTTGTAATTAGCCCAAACCTTAGGGTTTTTTTTGTAATTATCCCTTTTTCTTTTTTTGTAATTACCCCAAACCTCAGGGTAATTTTTGTGATTATCCCTTGGGAAAAAAAAGGCTTACTTGTGGTTTTCCATCTTCAGAAAGGAAGATATTAGATGAATTTACGTCTTTATGTAAAACCGGAGGATAGCAAGAATGGATGTACTCCAATGCCTTGGCCACACCAATTGCAATCTGCATCCTCTCATTCCACTTCAACTCACAAAGCCTCTGCTTCAAGCTCGAATTCAGCAAGTTGTAAACAAGTGCATACATTTCTTTACAGTAACAGTATCCAATAAGTTGGACTATGTTTTCGTGTTGCAACGCACTCAATATCTCCACTTCTCGGAGAAAAAATACCTCAGAATACTGTGAGGTCTTTAGAACCTTCACTGCTGCAGCCCGGTCATTTTCAAGAACGGCTTTATAAACTCGACTGTGTGCAAATTCTCCAATTAACGTATTGGGACCAAAATCTTTCGTCGCATTTTTAAGTTCTTCAAACGTAAAATTGAAGAATTGTTGGCCATGTTTGTAACTGTTGAATTTTGCATGTTCGGTTTGTTGTGATGTTGAAGTTGGCATGGACAAAGATTTTCTGACCGGACGTAAAGTTCTTGGCTGATTACATGTGCTGGATTCTGATAAGAACGACGTTAAAGTTCGACAAATTCTGTAGCTCGAGCCTTGTTGTGAAGTTCCCATCTCCTGGAATAGGATTTTGCCTCCATCATCCATTATTAGAAGCTTGCAAGTAGGAGGCAATGCTTTCAGGCATTTGGCGATAGTTGAATATTTTGGGCTGCAAAAATGGAACTGTTAGAGCATAGTGTTTTATCTTCAATTTGAAACAAAAACTTGTTCCAG
Organism: Rehmannia glutinosa; assembly: GCA_016081115.2. Lineage (NCBI taxonomy): Eukaryota > Viridiplantae > Streptophyta > Magnoliopsida > Lamiales > Orobanchaceae > Rehmannia > Rehmannia glutinosa. The sequence goes on along the minus strand of CM071927.1, from coordinate 94,738,346 downwards.
CACAGCGCGTCAGCGCCAAAGCATGCGCTATTTTGAAGATGTGAACATTTCTGCGCCAGAAATGACGCAACACTGAAGGAGATGGAGTGCAGATTCTGCACAATTTAGTTCAGAAATTGCACTAAAATGGTGGAAACTGATGGAGATGGTCTTAGAATTTAGACGAACTTCTGTGCGGTGGTGTTTTTATAGTGTTTTTATATTACCATTTGTAGTTGCATCCAATAGGAAGAATCGTACTACACGTTACCCCCTTCATGAGCAAAAATATTTCAAGCACCTCCCTTACATTTGTAAAACACATAATAAAACCCAGTGTTGTAAAAAATCGGCCTAGGCGCCCCTAGGCGATCCGATTTTGCCCAAATCGGTCAAAAAAATCGTTTTTTTTTTAGGCCGAAATCGGCCTAGGCGTCACCAAATCGGAGCTAGGCGCTCTCTTAGGCAGCCAAAAAAATCAGTCCTAGGCGGGCGTCTAGGTGGGAAAAATCGGTAAAAAATTAAAAAAAAAAAAAAAAAAATAGTGTTGTTCCTAGGCAGCCGCCTGGCGCTGTTCTACCACCCGACTAGTGCCTAGCGATTTTTGCTGCAACCATGATAAAACATCAAGCGGTTTTTGTAATTTCAAACATCTCCGGGATTTTTTTTGTAATTAACCCAAACTCATGGTAGTTTTTGTAATTACCCATTTTTTGAATGTCTGTGTGGGGTGGTGTTATTGTATTACCATTTGCTGCTGCATCCAAGCGCAAGAACTGTTGCAAACGTTAACCGAACCTGGTAACTCAGCTCCGTCACATAACAGCTTCCAGTACAAACCTTGATTTCAAAATCCACCTGATCATAACACCAAAGAAAGCAATGGAACAATCAAACTTTTTGAAAGCATGTTATAATCCTACTCTTAAAAAAAAGGCAATTTTTTTTAACCTGCTTAGATTTACAAAGATCTTCATGAATGTGAAATGTATTCGGATCAAAAGTATCATCATCGGACTGCTGAACATGAACAGCAAGCACACTGTCCCCTTGCATGGCTACCAAATGCAATAACCGGAGTAGCATATCTCTGCTGCAATTATCTGATTTCAAGCCAACTATGATTCTTCTCTTAATCAAAGCCCTGGCCCCTAGCCGCCTGAAAATCCCGCGCATCGTTCTCAGTTTTCCATCGATAATATTCAGACGGAGTTTGCGTGAAAACGGAGCATCCCATTGCAAGAATTATTCACTCTTCCAACTCTTGTCCAAGTGTTGATATTGCTAGTCTTCTTCAAATCTGGGAGGAGTGTTGATGTTGAAATTTGTGGACCCTCTTGCATAAATTCCAGTTGGTTTAAGCATTTAGTAATGTTTGGTATGAAAATTAAAGGGATAATTACAAAAACACCCTGAGGTTTGGGTTAATACAAAAGAACCCAGACATGTTTCAAATTAGAAAAAAAAAAAAAACTTCAGGTTTCGTTTAGTCTTAAATTTAAGGGGGATAACGATAATTGTAATATTTTTGCAAGTGTCAGTGTGTTTTTTGAAATATATTCGATAATCACGAGGGAAAATGTGAGACGGAATCAACTTCAAGGGGTTTTTTGTAATTTTCAAAGAACTCTGGGTTTTTTTGTAATCAGAATAAATCTTCACGGAATTCAGTTCCATGTGAATTCCTTATGACTTGGTGCGATCTTGAAAACCAAGCACTAGGTAGAATCATTAAATGGTCTTAACAGCAGAAATAAAAACGTGTTTTTCTTTCGTTCTGTTTTTTGCATTAGATGAAAATGATACCTCACCCACAATGACAAGTGAAATAAATGTTTAGATTGTGATGCTGCTCATCAAGGTTCTCGATATATCAAAAATGGGACGAAAACGATTGGCTAGAAAGTGGGACAATCGGAAAGGGAAACGACGACAACACACGGAGGACTGTTAAGACTTGACAACTGTACATTCTGACCTAGACAAAAAGTAAAAAAACAAAAAACAGTGTTATAAAAAGCGCTAGACACTAAGTAGACGGTATACTGGGGCCTAACGCCTATGTGGAGACCAAATTCCACTGTTGAAGACAAATGGGTAAAAAAAGGAAACTCATTTTATCTCCTAGATAACCAAAGTGGAGGAATACCAAATTAACCTGAGAGATTGAATATATCTCTGAGTGAATTAACAGGAGCGTCAAACTCATGTCCTATAAAATGAAAGCAAAGACAAACTGAAATTAACCACAAGTTTCGCCCCCACCACCCATACCGGTGATAGATTGAAGTATACATAATCGACTTGCATGAAGATTCTCAAAGTCATCAAGACTATTTGCGAAGGAAATAGATCCAAGCAACAGTTTAAGTACCAAGCAGATAAAATGTCAAAGTCGAAAATAACAGAAAATATCAGAGACCCCTTTTCATTCAAATAAGAAGAGGGAGGAAAAAAGAATAGGACGAACGGAACAGCTATCCTTGCATTCTCAATCAACACCATCAATTATAAATTGTTACGTTCCAAACATAGCATGAGTAAAAATCCCCCATAGTGGTCAACATTGATTTGCCAGGTTACAGTTTCAGAACTGTCTTCAATAGAAGCAACAATATCTTTCAACAACTATTTCTTTGACAAGTCTAATAAATCTGATTACATGCAGTCATTTACAGCAAAAAACCCAAAGATGTCTTATCACGCATTCATACAATCATACAAGGATCTTATTTAGATTGCTCTACGAAGTGTGCTTTATTTTCTCAATCTATTGCATCAAGCTGAGATGGATACTGCAAATTTCGGAGAGCAGGAGGCTGAAGGTGTCTTGCATAATTGTCAAAATATAATCACAGATGAATCTGAAGCTCACTTTCCGCAAGTCCCAAATAAAAGTACGAGGTTTCATGAAAAGACACACTCATGACTTGTCAGCTATCTGCATATTCAAATCAGGATAAAACCAACTGGTGTTAAAAGTATGATTCCATAATAATGATGTAAAGAATTAAGCAACCAAATGGCTTTGCATATTGTCAAAGGAGTCATGGATCAATATTTGTAAGCTTCATGGCATCGAAGGCTCACGGGAGTAAAGAAGGAAAAGACAATAACTAAAAAGCTACTTTCACAAGGCATATTTAGGCACGCCAGGCATTAAAAACACAATATTCACGTTATGTATGATCAATGATGAGTATCACGGCGAAAGTCAATGAGCGGAAGGAACGTTCACTGTTGCATCAGAAGCCTTGATTTTATTATCTGTAGACAAATTACTCCACAAGAAATTCAACCTTACTAAATGGTTACTTAAAAATTGTACACTCTTATATTACATACTGTTAAATGCAGCAATTACTCTATCCTCATCCCCTTCAACCTCTGACAGCCTATTAATAAACAATGAATTCAAGTCCTCACTGTCTCAAGCATTCTTACGAGTGTGATCAAGCTGTCTCTAAAATGGTTCCTGTACTCGTCTTCATTTCACAGTCATACCTCATTTTAAATCCATTATAAAAAATATATATATATATATATATATATATATATATATAAATCAGGGCGAGTGATTCTCAGGTAGCAGCTGCCTCAGTTAAATTCATGGAAGGGCATCACAATTGGCCCATGTCATATAGACCCATATCTTTCCTGCCATATTTCATCAATTATCGTCTATAGTTCTATTAGCACCTCTCAAACACACCAGAATATGCCTACATAAGATTAAAACCAACACAAAAGCCAAAAATGGGTTTGGCATCATTAAATTTTACCTTTTTGGTCCATGCAATCTACCCTAATATGATGATTTTACTTCCATGGAAGCTCTGTCGTCAAAAATTGATTATGTAACCAGATGTTTTTGTCTATGAATTATCTAAATCTAGCTTAACAATTTATCATCGTCACCACAAAGGCAAGATTATGCAATCATCTTATTCAATAAAACCAGCTTTTCACCTGGTTAAGTGGGTTGTCAGGAGATTTCTTCCAGAGTTTCCAAATCATATCCTTGTATTGGGTGTGTGTTAGACCCGGTTTCTCTTCCTTTAACTTTGGAAGTTCAGCTTCTTCAAAAGCCTACAAACATAAAAATTCAGCGAAAAAGTTGTCCATTAAATAGAAAATCCAAAATGTGAACAATTGGACAGGATTAAACGATGATGAACAGCCTATAAACACAACAAACTGCTAAAACACAGTTTACCATGAGAACATTTCATATCAGCACACGCTGAGCAAACAATTATAAATCATGCCAACTCTTCTTGAATCACACAGTTAAAACAACTAACCTGATTCATGACCAAAATCAAAATAGATACAAAACTTGAGAGATTGGAATTCCAAGTCATACCTTAAACGAAGCCTTAAGCCTCTTCTCAGGATGCTTATCCACCGGCAAACTATCCCCCACAGTCATCTTCGCAATAGCTTCCTCCACCGTTCTCGCCTCAATAACAGAATCATCACGATTAGTATTCACCACGCTCACCATCCGTTCGTACTCCTCCTCATCTGCGAGTCGACTCTGCTTCTTCTTGTCCTCCTCCGCGCGCCGCTGCATCGCCACCTGCTCCTCCTCCTTCCGACGCCGCAGCTCCACCTCCGTCACCTTAGGAACGGGCACCGACACCCTATTTGCCTTCTTATCCGGCTTCTTCATACTTTTCTCGAGATCCTTCTCTTCTTGCTCCGCTATTCGGCGCGCCTCGGCTTTCTTGGCGGCGGCCTCAGCTCGCTTCTCGGCTTCCTCTTCGCGTTTCTTGGCAGCTCGCGACTTGGCTCCCTCGGCTTCGCGCCAGTACTGTTCTTCCTTTTCCCTGGCATCGCGCTCTTTCCGATCGGTTTCGGTGGCGCTTCTTCGAGCCCTAGCCGCTTCGGCTTTGCTGTTCACTCCCATTTTCTTCGGCATTTTCAACGATTATTTCCTCTTTCTGAGATTAAATCTGCTAATTACAATGGATGTTTGGAGAAATCTGTGGTGAAAAGATATGGGGATTAGGTTATTCAAGAAACTGAATTGAAGCTGACGCTATAGTCATTTGCGTTAACCGACTGAGGGAATATTATTTATCTATTTATTTATTTATTTTTGAAAAGAATTGGGGAAATTTTTTTTTTTTTTTTTTTTTTTTTTTTGATGGCAAATTTTTTTTTTTTTTTTTTTTGAGCAAGAAGAATTGGGGAAATTAAATTGAGAAGGAAAGAGAGAACAAGCCACCAGAGAGGCCGTCGACACTGAGCCTACACTCTGGGCTGAAGCCCAGAATATAAAGGTTCATGTATCATTGTTATGAAAATTCAGCTATCGAATTGGGCTTGTGGCCCAAACTTCTGTCGGACCCATTTTTAATTAAATCCAATTGCCTCGTTCAAAATAATTTCAAAATAGTTCTCCTGTAAAAAGTGTAAATAACTTTATATAGAAAAAAAATGATATATTTATTTTTTTCTAAATATATATACATCATTGATCAGTTGATGTTAGAGTTGGAAATGGGCCGAGCCGGCCCAAGACCAACAGACCAAGTGAATAAATTTTGCCGGGTGAGACAGTTTGAAATTTCGTCTGACCGTTTTTAGCGGCCCAACCCAACCCATCAATCAGTATTTTTATCGGACGTTTTTTGGGTTTTGGACCAAAGTAGGTCAATCCTTATTGGACCGCTGAAAATGAAGCATAGTCCATGCCTATACGCAGACCAGGTTGGTTGGGTCGGGCCAACTTCGCTGGCTCTAATCGAGGGAAAAGCATATAATCGCACACAAATAATACACTATACCTTCTCAGTTTCGGTGGTACGTCTTTTGCAAATTTCGCAGTTTCTATCCATGCCCTCCATTTTATTTTTTTACGGTGGCTGCAAGTGTATCACATGCAAGAACGTGCCAAGCCAACCAAAAATTGACCAATTAAATTGCTGGAAGGGATGAAATGAAAGGCCCACTTTTATTTTTGCACTTTGATAATGTAGGGTAGAAAAATGAATCAACCTGAATCGTTAAAAGTTCATTTGACTCGATTCACGAACACAACGAACCAAGTTTCTTACACAATTTTTCGTTTGATAAGATGTTAAAATTTGGGCTCGAAATTTCACTCGATTAGTAGAAAAGAATAAAGTATGTGTAAAAATATCAAGTTACTCGAACTCGGTTCGTGTTAATTCGACTAAAACTCGTTTGAGCTCAATTCGATTAATAATCAAATCAAACTCAAACACAATTTTTGAAAATCGATTAAAATTCAAACAAGTTTGAACAATACTATATATGTACGGCTCAACTCGACTCGTTAACACCCTATATAGATATATAAATTGATGGACTAATAGAGAAGTCATTAAAAATCAAAAGGCTCGCATCAATTGTACAGGCCCGGCCCGGTCACGGAAGTTAAGGCAAATTAATTGGAATATTGAACGTCAGTTGAGACCTATCACCTATTGATTATGCATGTGAATCAACGCGACATAAGTAACAGTAGTTTCAATTATATAAAATTTTGGGGATTGATTATCTTTTTCAATTATCAATTAAAAAATCTTTCCATCAATTATTATATTATAACTAAAACGTTAAAATTGGTTGTCAAAAAATGAAAAACGTTAAAATTTGTCGTGTAGATTATGGATAAGTTTCCTTCCCCATCCCCACCCTCCTCAAAAAACAAAAAAGTTAAATAAAACATAAAGTGCAAATATTAGGGTATAGTTGTGTTTTAAAGTATCATTTTCATTTACCAACTATTCCAAAAATTGAATTTATGTTTGTTTAGAAAATTCCTCAATAGAAATATAGTCATTTTCAATTTTCACTCTTCATGAAAATAAAATTTTAAAAATATAATACAAACAATTTTTCATCGCAATTACGCAAATGTATGTGAAAACACATTTCAAATATTATAATTAAATAAATTTTCACAAAATCACGCAAATCTATGTTAAAAATACACTTCAATAACTATGATCATACATATTTTCATTTTCAAACATATAAATTCATACAACAATACAAACATCTTCTTAATTATCACGTATAAATTATTTAAATTTGATTAATTTTCCAACATTGTATAACCTATAAATACATGAAAATACACTCATACAGGATTTTGAGATAATTTGAATATTTTATGAATTTTTCACACCACACAAATGTAAAATGCAAATATAATAGGATAAAATATTCGTACTCTTGAAATTTAGATAGATGAGAATCACAAACCTTACATTGATATTATTTCATATAACAAAAACTTGTATGAAACGGTCTATAGACCTTGCTCATGAGACGGATTCTAATTTCTACATGTATGTGTATGATTGCAATCCAAACTCAAACACATAAAAAAACCATGAGTTTTATATTTTGTATAATCTATCTTATTAACTTAAATCTACGAGACGATCTCATATAAGACCACATCATCCTTTATTATCTTAAATTAGTGAAAAAATTATCACAATTTTCAAGCTATAAAACTACATAATAAATTAATAACCATACCCCCCACCCCCCACCCAAAAGAAAAACAAAAACTCCCTAGCCTTTAGGGTTCAAAACAAAGTGTACCCGACCAGCCGACCTAAGGGGTTGAACCCCTAATGCCTACGGCTCACTCATATGCCTATACCTGACACCCTTTCCCAACCAAACCAATCTATCATCCATCATATATTCTTATCATGTGATGCCTTCCAATAATGAGCCAAAAAACAAAAAGAAAAAGGATAATTACAAAAAGTACCCTGAGATTTTACCTAATTACAAAAAACCCCATATAACTTTCAAAATTACAAAAAGATCATGAGATTTGATTCAATGTTAAAATTAAGGGGATACATCAATGATTTTATAAATATGAAGGTGGGTTTTGAATTTTTTTTTACTTATGAAAGAGTTATATACTAGACAAAATAAAATCTTGGAGTATTTTTTGTAATTTCAAGAAATAGCTGATTTTTTTTTATAATTAAATCAAACTTCAAGAGTACTATTTGTAATTGACCCAAAGAAAAATGTTACGTTACAGTCCATGAGTCAAAACCTAAATTGATTTTCTGACGTGGGTAAAATCTGGTGCCCCAGCAGGAAATCAATCAAAACACGGTCACCCAACATGATCCGATTCTTGAATTTGAATCAAAGACTCATAACTAGCATATGCATCTGGGTCGGTCTCACATTTCATCATCTATGCCCAAATTAGAAGCTCAAGTACATTCCACAATCATTTTGTTGTTTGTCCATGAGATTTTATCAAATTTCACACAGTATCAATTTTGCATAACTTTCAAAATAAATGTTATTACACAAGTTCCAAAATAAATGTTATCAATCTGCGATGTTATATATGTATTTATGAGGGTGGACATAAATTAATAGAACAAGTTTTTGTTTTTTGAGAACAAATAGAACAAGTTTTATTGGAATTAGAATTTGAAAAAAGCGAACCAAGCCTTTATTTGATCTTGATTCGAGATCGATCGATAAAAGTTTGTTTGAGCTCGGTTTGTTAACATAACGAACCAAACTTCAACACATTTTTTCATTCGATAAGATGTAAAGGCATTTAACCAGCTCCATTCGTTTAATAAAAAAGTAATAAACATGTGGAAAATATCCAGATTCCTTGCAAACGCACACCATCCTTCAAACTTTTTCCTTAATTTTTACACCCCGAAATATTTTTATTTCTACTTCCAAGCTATATAATTTGTGGATGAATTATATGTTTTTTTACAGAGGAATTATTTATATTGTTGAATTGCAACTTTTAACTCTATAAATAACTAAATTAGGATTTATACTGTTTAAAATTCTATACAAAACTATTTATATATTCCATTGTGTAATATGAATTTTATACACATTAATGATACACAACCCAAAAGTATTCATCAATGGTCTGGTTTATTGTATTCTCTGACTCTTTAACTTAGGAAATTATAAATTCCTTTGAAGCCTTTTATTTTCGATTTTATTATAACAATTGTTGCAAAATACTCATATACCCTTAAACATTTATCATATATATGTAAAATAATATTAAGACAGTTTTCAAATCGAAACATATTCATAGCTCTATTCTAATTTTTATTACTTCCTCATAAGTCATTGTAATCTGCAAGTTTTCTACCGTCATTCACTCATTCTATTGGTCACAAGACTTTTCTATGGATTTATTCCGCTTTTTATTCATTTCTACCACCAATGTTCTTAAATCTGGGCCGGACATTGAACCGGGAAAGAATTTGGTCATTAGATCACCTGTCTAACAGGCTAAACCTTTAAAAAATCGATTGAACCATATATACATATATATACATGTATAGCAGCAACTACTCTTGACTAAAAGTTTATATAATTGTTTTTCAAAGCAGAAGTTTACATAATTGTTGAATAAGATTGATTAGCTTATTTATATCCAATTAATGTTAATTATCTTTGATGGTAATCTAAAGTATCGAGAATAGATTAATTATTTAAAAAAATTACTTAAATCTATACTATTTAGCTTAGAAAAGATAGGAAATCTTTTAATATGGTAAATCCTTTTTTTTTTTCCCCTTTGTTAGAAAAATACAAATAAGCCAAGTCAAATGGGGTTGGGGGTCACCATTTTTACCAGGTGGCAACGTTTTTTCGCCAATGCCGGTTTAGATATACAACCTGGCGGTCTGCGATCGATTTTCGGTTAAACCGACGAACCGGTCGATCCAAATCCGATTTTGAAAACATTGGCTACCGTTACACACATATAAAATGATATGTCACATTTACATCAAAGATAAACATATGTTGTTGATTATTTGAATACAGTACATGTGTCATTCAACTGTTTAATTAAATATGATGTGTAATTTTAGTATTTTGTCACTTTTGTTTTTTTCATTTTCATTTACCTAATTACCTGGTAATAAATAAATTGGATTTATTAATTATTATCTTCATATTTGCCGCAAAATCCCATTGGTTGGTGGGAACAAGGAATGGAACCAAAAAAAATGACCTATATCGCCGTTAAGTCAATGCAAACACACAACCACTACTTCTAACGCCGTTTTGCACCGTACCACACAACAATCGTTAATTCGCACATTTTTCATAAGCAAATAACCCCTTCCCGTTAACGCCGTCACCACTCACATTAGAATTACATACACCTATACATACACTGAGAGAGAGAGAGAGGAAGGTGGAAGGGTTGAGTAGAGTGAGAGTATACCTGCTGTTTTGCTTTTATAATTGTCGGCTTTTACTTTTTCCACTCTTCATCTTCTCCACCTCCTTCACTACCACATTATCTGTAACAACAAATTTTTCAGGTAACGGTACAGCCACGCTTGCTTCCGTATGTGAGGCGGAGCAAATGCACATCTGAGATCTCTGTATTGCTTCTCTCATTTTCAGCTTTCATCAACGATGGGGAGTGTCTCTTCGGAGGAAGGGAGCGAGGAGAGGTGTGGGAGCTACAGCCTCAGCGCTGACGTTAGCGAGTCGGAGAGCTCGAATGATGATGTAGAGGAGGATGAAGCCGGTGGCGCGTCGAGTTCCGCGGGGTTTTCACCTTTCGCCGCTGGGAGTTCGGCGCCTTTGACGCCGACATTCAGTTTCCCTTTGATCGGAGGCAAGGATGTGGTGGTTTGGGACGAGAAGCCGCAGAAACGTGGCTCTGATTTGTCCGGTTTGTGCTCTCAGCTTGTTTATTTTACGGAAGTTAGTTTGATTTTCTATAAATGTCACTTACAATTTTAGTTTCGTACTGTTTTAATTGATTGTACTGCAGCATTTAACTCAAAAATAGCGATCTATTTCTGCATATATTGATCTTAAAGGTAGTAATGTATGCATCAATTCCATTGTTGCAAGCTCCCGGATTCATTGATCTATTGTGTGGCTGTTAATATCATACATTTTTTCACGACTTCTGTTTTTAAACATAAAATTGCAGTCGGTAGATGTGTATCATACAATTTTGTTTTCACTAGGGTATGCTATAATCAGTAGTTTGTCTTTAATTTACTAAGTTCTTATTGCTTATTTTTCTAAGCTTCTGAAAGTTATAACTAATGTCTGAATTTGTTGTCTCATTTGGCACATATGTAGAAATTGAGATGATGAAGGAAAGATTTGCTAAGCTTCTTCTTGGTGAAGACATGTCTGGAGGGGGTAAAGGGGTTTGTACTGCCCTAGCCATTTCAAATGCTATCACCAATCTTTCTGGTAGTTCCCTTTATACATATGTCCTCATAATTTATGTGTGCATACATATAGCAGTATAATTTCTTATCTGACTCCTTTTGGAATTGTAGCAACTGTATTTGGGGAATTGTGGAGGCTGGAGCCAATGGCTCCACAGAAGAAGGCAATGTGGTGCAGAGAGATGGAATGGCTCTTGTCTGTCAGTGATTCAATCGTGGAACTTGTTCCCTCAATACAACAATTTCCCGGTGGTGGCACATATGAGGTAATGGCAACAAGACCGCGCTCTGATTTATACATGAATTTGCCAGCACTCAAAAAGCTCGACGCAATGTTGATTAGCATTCTTGATGGGTTTCGGGATACTGAGTTTTGGTATGTGGACCGTGGGATAGTTGTGGATGATTGCAATAAGTATTCATCAGATGTGTTATGTGGGAGGCCTTCAGTTAGACAGGAAGATAAATGGTGGCTTCCATGCCCTAAAGTTCCTGGAAAAGGATTGTCAGAAGATTCGAGGAAAAGGTTGCAGCAGTGCAGGGATTGCACAAACCAGATACTGAAGGCAGCCTTGGCCATAAATGGCAACGTGCTTGCTGAGATGGACATTCCAACTGCCTACATGGAAACCTTACCCAAGGTGATTTATCGACTTGTTTACTCTTCTTAGTAAAACTAGCACGGATCACCTATCAAATTACATTGGACTAGCTGCATTTTTGTTTTCTTTTAATGGAAAATGATTAAAGTGTTCCATTTATGTGCATTATGCTACGAAACAGAGTTTCCAATATGTCTCACCTAGTTCTCTATTGTACTTGAAGAGTTCAAGAAGTGGTGGTTTGTGAGTTATTATGAAGATATATGACCTGTAGGGTCTGCGCTTGCTTGCTGATTCCAAACTGTCAATTTACACTTTCTCTTGGCCTAATCTGGTTAATTATATTCATTGCCTCATTATATACACATTTTGGATTGTGAGTATTCACTTTCGTTCTCGTTGCGTTTACATGCTGTCCACTGAACTGATAGAGGAGTTATTTCTTTACTGCAATTTTCTTACCCGGCATAAAAACTCCCTTGCAGAATGGAAGAGAATGTCTGGGTGACATCATCTACCGCTACATAACTGCTGATCAGTTCTCACCAGAATGTCTCCTTGATTGCCTGGACTTGTCGTCAGAGCATCACACTGTAGATGTGGCTAATAGAATTGAGGCTGCAGTGCATGCGTGGAAGCTGAAAGAAAGAAAGAAACACCCCAATGTTCAAAAATCTAAACGGAAATCATGGGGTGGTAAGGTAAAGGGCTTTGTAGCTGATGTTGAAAAGAACCAATTTCTGGCGCAACGCGCTGAAACCCTGTTGCAAACCCTTAGACTTCGTTTTCCTGGTCTACCACAAACTGCACTGGATATGAGCAAAATTCAGTACAACAAGGTGATTGATTATTTTCCTTGGGAAATCGAGCTGTGCTTTCAGTGAGAGTACATATTTTTTTTTTTGTTGGGGGGGTGTGGACTAATTACAAAAATAACCATGAGGTTTGGGCCAATTACAAAAAAATCCAGACATGTTTCAAAATTAAAATAAAAACCTCAGGTTTAATTATGTCTTAAATTTGAGGGGGTAACTGCAATATTTCTAATATCAAGGGGCTTTCGAAATTTTTTTTGCTTATGAAAGGGGAAAATGTAAGACAATCAAATTTCAAGGGTTTTTTTGGTAATAAAAACCTCTGGAGTCTTTTGTAATTACCAAATCTCAAGTTCTTTTTTGTGTAATTATCCCTTTTTTTAGGTGATTGGTTAATTATTTTCCTTATATTTTTCATTACTATGGAAATTTTAATCAAAGTTTTTCATTCTCATTCAGGATGTTGGGCACTCAATTCTAGAAAGTTACTCAAGGGTTTTGGAGAGCTTAGCTTTCAATATAATTGCAAGAATCGATGATGTTTTGTACGTAGATGACGCCACCAAACGCTGTGCTGCAGCCGAGTCTATGTCAATTTTCAACAGGGGAGGTGGTTTCAACGGCCTGCCCATTCAAAAAAAGATGTCGCCAAGTCCTTTCTCCATTCAACACACCCCTTACGCATCTCCTTTTGCCACTCCAACGTTTTGCTCGTCCCCACCCTTGCCCTGTAGCCCAAGAAGATCTGTTACTCCACTAAACAAGAGTACAAGACTGACAAATCATAAGTATGACAAAATTGTACCCGCCGACTTGGATAAACTCTGGTCATATGCCGGGAATCTTGGTTCTAGACGAGTTTCTGGGGATGCTCCTGAGCGGGACTGAGTAATTGAATATATATGGCTAAAATGCCGTTGGGGGAGGTGATACAGAGGAAATGTCAACTAATATATTCTGTATATTTGCTTTAGAATAGGTATTTTCTATTTGAAGTTTTGACCATCGTTTTTCATGACTGGATAGATGTATTAGGATTTATTTATTTACTCTTAGTTGATGCTGTTTCAATATGCATGACGGTTCAGCTTGCCAATTGCTGAACTTGGGTAGTCTATGCTTGTCGATTACTGAACATATTTGCTGATAAACGTTTCTAACAATTTCCCCGCGTACTAAAGATGAGCCTTTTCTGCGTTAATCGCTTAATTGTAGTTTAATTTGAGAGCGCTTTGGAGCAAGCCCCAAATGCAGATGGAATGTGGAATCTAACCGGAAGAAAAAGAAAATTGTGCCATCAAAGAAAAAGAAAATTGTGCCATCATTCTTGATAAAGCGTTAGGCGATTGGGATCCAGCGCCTGGCGGGACTGAGCGGGATTGGGTGAGACTGGCGAGGTTAGGCGGGGTCTAAATGTCTAATCGAAAGTATAACGTGGCGGACAAGATGGCCTAGCGCCTAGACTAATCGGGGTTAGGCGGAGATTTTTAAACGATCTTGCTACAAAAAATATAATTAAATCAGTGGATAAAGTAGATTGTTTCAAGCTTCCCACTGATATGCCTTGCCTTCTTCACAAACACATTACCATGGCAAGAGGATGAGGATAGCATAATACAATATTCATCTGACCTGGTGATAAATAAAACAGCCGATCTCTCTTCGAGATTGACAAAATGACAAATTGCCAGAATTTCTTTATTCTTGCCTTCTTGGCTGATAATAAAGGCTAAATTGCAAAATATACCCTCTAACTATTGGGTGGTAGCAAAACAGGACAGTAACTTATTCAACTTGCAATTTAGGATAATAATTTTTGAAAAATGACAGATTGAGAATTAAATCGTCTGCTGATTTCAAAATTTCCCAGAATTGATTCTCAAATTGGGGATTTCATTTATTTCGGTCATAATTGCTGATTAGACATATGAAATGGCAATTTCATGATGACCTGGATCAAAAAACAAGAAGCACAAATAAAACTACCCACCCCCTCGAGCCCCGAATAAGTTGGAGAAAACCCAGAAAACCGAATCTATGCTTCTTTTTTTCAATCCAAGTCATCATGAATTTGCTATGTGATATGTCCAATCGGCAATTAGAACTGAAAAAAATGAAATCCTCAAATTTTTTCAATTCCGGGAAAAATTTGAAACCGACAGCCAATTTAGTCCTCAATCTGCTATTTTTTTTAAACTATTATCTTAAATTGCTAGTCGAATAAGTTATTGTCCTGTTTTACCACCACTCAATAGTTACCGGACATATTGTGCAATTTAGCCGATAATAAATGAGATAGCAAAACACCAATTTAGCAATACAGAACCTAATAATCTGGTATGCTTATCGAACTTGGAAATATTTAGTGACAGCAAATTAGTCTAACACAAACCAACACTAAAAAATAAAAACAAAAGAAACTATAACTGGAAAAAAACAGTTAGAAGATGTAGGAAAGCTCAATAAAAAACAATCTCCCCGCTGCTATCTGTAAGCTAATGGCAATCAAATTATCGCAATGCCTATAAGTCACGAAAATAGCATGCGATAAACTTAGAAATGAAGAAGCTGAAAAAAGGTAATGATGAAAATTAGTTTTAGGGAACAATATTTGAAAATTGTGTCAGAAAATACAAGGAAAATCACCACAGCCATTCAGATTGAAAATTGCACAAAATATAGATGCGCACGATAACTCAAGAATATAACATTTCAGAAATCCTGCAGATTGATCAAACAGCTTTAGGATAATTCTTAGACTTAGGTTAAACTCAACCTAATTGAACGAATGAAATAGCATTTAACTTGTCTGATAAATTACATGCCACAAGTCATTAACGGTTGAAGTGTCTCCGAAGCAAGAAAACTAAAACGCATAATCCGATTTATAAAGTAGTGACAAATAGGTTGATCACGCTCAACTGACATAACGGGAGCCAGGAAAACCTTGGAACTGAAGAGATCGAATAGTTACAGCAAGCTGCCAGTAATGAAAAGGCCACAACACTAATAACTGGATTATGTTCTTACAGTTCATCCACTTTGTTGGCCAATAACCTCTCCACTCTACGAAACTCGGAAAAGTTATATATTCAGTCCATTCAGCCCAGCCTGTACAAATGAGAACAACAAAATTTAATTTCAACTATCTTCCACTGAAACAGTAAGATAAGAGCGAACGAAATATTTCTACTTCATTTTCATCTCATAAAATTGCAAGGTACTTAAAGCAACCTTTATCAGAAGTAAACAGTGGTTTAAGACTCAAATGACAATCAAAAAACCCTTTATGCATCTCCACATTCATGTTAGATGCAGTAAAGGATTCGAGACGTCTTTCAACTTTTGATCTCAAAAAGGCTTACAACTAAGTCTCATGTATATTGCAAAACAACGGTTCTAAACAACTCAATCGAAACTCTCTACTAAAAACAAGAAAATCGGTCACCATCAACAATGCTGATCAACAAGCCATGTTAATTTGACAAAAGGAGGTGCAAAACATATAAACCATAACTTACTTCTATAGATGAAGTTGAATAAACCCAATCAGGAGGTGGCCAAAACATCCTGGAATAACCAATGTGATTACCAATTGGCCCGATACTCCCACTCTCCAAATCAAACACTCCAACACCGCGACTCTTCCACAGCCCATCATCCTCCCGATTACAATACTGATCAGTAAAAAATATGCAGTTCCCCTTAAACCTATCATCGCCAAATATTTCTGAAGTCGATGCTGAAAATGTACAATTATCACCCAAAAACAACATCCTATCCCCCAAATCATTCACGTCCATCCATTTCCCCACATTTTCATCCAACCTAAACACCTTAAACTTCACAGTCCTCTCACTCATGAAACAATCAAACTCCTCATAAAACTCGAATCCCTCGTTAAAACCTAAATCGTCCGCTGGTCCAACGCTCAAATACATATCAACTAACAACAAGTCCCCATCAGAATCCACAAGAAACTTCTTATCACCACCGAAAACTGAATTCGCAACAACACTCACGTTCAAATCTACACAGTTCACAATAACAACTCTACCCGTGTTGTCAACAGCATAAAATCTTCCTTCCCTAAGAATCACATCATCATAAGGCGAAGGCAAATCATCGATAACCCTCCATTTCTCATCACCAGATTTAAGGATCACCAATTTCCCAGACACGTGAATCGTCAAAAGCACAAACCCACCTCCCAAGTTATTCAAAACCGCAACCTTTTCCATGTATAGATTCCCCGCCTCTCCAATCGAATTCGCCATTGGTCTAAAATTAATATACTGAAGAGCATATTCCTCACCCAACTCTTTAACCCTAACATTGTAGAAATTAAAGATCCTTGGGAAATTATTAGGCAAAGGTCTGAATTGCAACCTAGCAAGCGGGCTGAGAAGATGCATCCGAGCCGGATTATCCCGTTCGAGCTTGATGATCCATGAGGAATCATTGGTGGACGGTGATTGGAGAGCATAGATGGTGCGTTTGGAGAGGTAGAAACCCCAGCTGGTATCGGAGATGCCGGAATTAGGGAGGATAGGGAAGCGGGCGGCGGCGGAAGGTGGTGGTGGAGCGGCGGCGCGCCAGGTGGCGCATACACAGCGGAAACGGAGGAGGTCGATCGAGGTGGGAAGGTGTTGGGAAATAAGGTGGATAAGCTCAGTGGGGAGCGTAGACCAATCCGCCATGGAAGATTGAAGCAAAGGCAACAGTTTGGATTTGGATTTCTTTTCAGTGTTTGTGGGAGGAGAGTTGGATTTGTCACGTTTGAGTCACTCTAACTGGACCGGCCCATCCAAAGAATATCACCGTCAGCGGAAACCTTTTCTGGTATAATTATAAAAACAACCCTGAAGTTTTGGCTAATTACAAAAACACACAGATATAGTTTCAAAATTACAAAAAAACCTTGAAGTTTGATTCCATTTCACATTTTCTCCCTTTATAAATAACAAACATTTCAAACCCCATGATATTTCTAGAAATATTATAGTTAAACCCCCTTAAGTTTAAGACATAATCAAACCTGAGGGAATTTTGCAATTTTGAAACATCTCTGGATTTTTTGTAATTAGCGTAAACCTCGGGCGTCTTTTGAATTATCCCTTTTGGACATGACTAGAGCAGCTAGCCGTCTTTTTCCGGCGCAAGTGAAAAAAATGATGGTTTTGGAATTTATCTCATTTCTCCTTCATATGAAGGTTGCATTAAGAAGGGTTTCAAAGATAAACTTTGCCACTTTGTATTTTACGTGAATTTGTAATGTCAACTAATTTTAGACAATTAATTGATACTATAAGCTTCACACCATTAACCACCAACCCACATGGTGAATAAGGTACATCATCACAATTGATGATGATGATTATTGAAAAAAGGTTAAATAATGAATATATTATTGTATTTTCTTAGTAATGGGATAATAAAGGATGAAACACATGCTCACGATCAAACTCGGGGCAATCGCCTAAATATCTAATTCAAAACCTTAAAATTTGCATTTGCCCCGAAATCGAAATCCGTTTATAAAAGCTGGATAATTTTTTTTTTTAGTAGAAATGAACTTGCATTTTAGGACTAAAACAGATTCTAACTTATTTGAACATAAAGAGTAGCAATTGAAAGAACAAATACCCTCTACTTACACAACTACACATGAAAAACTGCACCAAATATAACAATCTATCAAACTTTCAGTATATATACAAGAGTAGCCCAAAATTGAATCTTATCAATAAGTTTATACAGATTTTTTCACATTAAAATCTCTTCTGATACAGGACTCAAGTTTTTGTACTTCCGTCGCATGTCCATCACAAATTTCCTTCAATAGCTGCAACCTTTTTTCTATCTCAAGAAGATGCAAAGATGAAGCTGTGTCTGATACGGGCTGCAAAGTCGTGTTACGATTTTTATAGCACATTAGTTTCACCATCATCCCCTGTCAACAAGTCGAAAACATTCATTAGCACGTGCATAAAAACGTTGAGTCTTAATTGCAATTTTAGTTCTTAGGAGTTCGAAAAATTAGCTATATCCAAGGGTATGGACCAAAATTGCACAAAATCAGTACTTGTAGGACCAAAATTACACAAAACTAGAACTTATGAACCAGAACTGTACAAAATCAAAATCTTACAGCACCACAGTTACTACTAAGATATCGAAAGGACCAAAATTGCTAGCTCCCCATAGTTATGGGACCTTTTTGCAATAAAGCCAAAAGGTTTAATGTGCATCTTCTTTCCTCGTTTCGCTGTTTTTTTAACAAAACCACATGTTTTTATATTGTAGGATAACCCAATACTTTGCATCGGATGGTTAGACAATTTAATAACTGCTCCGGTAAATAAAAGAAGATTTAAATCCAGTAAGAAATTGCATTCCTAATGGCTACTATACCTCATGTTGATGTTTACGAGTAGTCCCGCAAAAGAGACTTTGCAAGCTTATTGCGGAGTGAAAGCATATCACCAGCGATATTCCCGAAAATGAAAGATGAAAGATGTTGCAAAACCAGTGAGAACGTCACTGAACTCCGGTTGGCAGCTTTGTCAAGGGCACCAGAGACCCATGATTTAACATAGGCTTCGAGGATCCTCTCGTCGTCCTGCACCAAAATCAAGCTCATCAATTCAATTCAAATACATAGGCAACAGAGAATTATTATTATTAGGGATAATTACAAAAAATATCCCCTGAGGTTTTTGAAAATTACAAAATCCTCTAGAGTTTAGATTATGTACTTTACTTTACCCCCTTCATAAGCAAAAATATTTCAAACACCCCGTTCACATTTGTAATATTTTACAGTTACCCCTTAAATTTAGATAGAATCATATTTCAGTTTTTTTTTTTTTGTAATTTTGAAACTTCTCCATTTTTTTTGTAATCACCCAAAACCTTAGGGGTAGTTTTGTAATTATCCCTTATTATTATCATTATTAGGGATAACTACAAAAACTACTGGAGGTTTAGCCTAATTACAAAAAACTCTAATTATCTTTTAAAATTACAAACACCAGCTTGACGTATGTATTTACCTAACAAATACCCCCTCTTGAGGGTACAATTTTGTAAGCTAAAAACAAATATTAGGGGGTATTTGTAATGTTTAATTGTTTTTTTGTAATTAAGCTAAACTTCAGGGATAGTTTTTATAATTAACCCATATTATTATTAGGGATAATTACAAAAGACCCCCTGAGGTTTATGCTAATTACAAAATAATACACAGATGTTCAAATTACAAAATACCCTCTTACATTTAAAGGGGTAACTGTAATGTGTTAGGGGTTTCTAAAATGTTTTTTGCTTATGAAGTGGGAAAGTGTAAGTTGAAACCAAACCTCAAGTAGTTTTTTGTAAATTTTCAAATAATTAACCCAAATCTCAGGGGTATTTTTGTAATTATCCCTTGACCCTTATTATTATTACTGGGGATCTATATAGAAAAACTGTGTATGCTCGTAGTACCTCAATAGGTTCAAGAAAGCCCTCAGCCCTTGTAAAACACTTATCCACCGGCGGCAGAAGCTCAAGAGCACGACCGTTAGACAAGGCATTCCATGTGGCAAGCCTTACAGAAGCTTCAACAGACCTGTGTAAATACATTGCAACTTGCCGGCCAAATAACACGTCACCATAAGATTCAGCAGCATATTGCTCTACTAACGTTTCAACAAACGTAGAGTAGTTCTCGTGGATGTCCGACTCAAACTGCAATTTTGGCAACTTCGTTTCATCAAGAATTTCACCATAAACATTCTGCAAAGTCTCATAGACATCCCTGCTCTTCTCGTCTTCAAGAATGTCCATTCCGGAAAGTAATATCACAGACATCGCATGCAGTTTCCAAACAACAGAAACACCCTTAGTAGGAAGTGCTTCGACACCTAAGAGAAAAAAAAAGTCCACCCTTTGCAACTTCTAGAAAGTTCAAGGCTTCTCGAAATGAACGGTGGAGATTGCACTGAGAAACCAATGTGCAGGAAGAGGCAATCTTTGGTGGGCCCAGTCCACTCTCAAAGACGATGACGACTCTTCACCGGCTATATTTGGTGCATCCATATTATCCTCATAGATAGTCTCCAAAGAACTTTTGTCTTTCTTCGTTGGTTTGTGGCTAACACGATCGGTTTCACCCGTGGATTTCTTTTTCTTCTTTTTTGCACTAAGCCACCTGTTTCTAAAGTGAGTAGCCAAAACATTAGCAAACAACAGGTATTCCTCGTCTTCGTAATTCCATCTAAAAGATTTGTGTCCTTGTCTCAGGCAAACAAACTCGCGGATGGCTAAATCGAGATGTTTTAGAACAGGAACCCGGAATATGAATTTCAGTAACTTATCAATTACAAGGCTATCCCCTGGGCCCATAATTAAACAAGCTGTAAGGGCACAATTTAGCATTTGCATTGCAAAGCTCGTTTCTTTAGTTTCCGATGGATCTTTAGTCGAAGGTATTTCAGAAATTTCAAGCAAGTATATTAGCAATCTTGCATCTTGCTGAGCCAACAATGTTTTTAAGGACCAATACCCTCCACTGGAGGCACCCCATCCCACGCCAACTCCTGGAGCGGGCCCACCTCTGCCAAATATCTCAACAGGATGCATTTTTTGCCAGTCGTTTGTGATTAATCTCATTAGAGTAGTCAGCAAATATCGTACTTCGTCTACACATGACTTAAGTATCCCATTAGCAAGAACTTTATCCTCCCTTGAAAGGCTCTCGTATTTAGATGGTGCATTATGAATCTCGAGATTTGCATGCTGGATCAACTTATCAACAGAATCGATTACTTGGACCAATCCTTGAAGGCAACATGTAGAAGATATTGCCAATTCTTGTCCGTTTTTAATCCTCAAATGACACAAGTACTCAACTAACGAACCGTTTTCAGAATGATGATTATTGCAGATTGTATTGATTATTCCTGAAGACCTCAGATATCCATTTTTAATAATTTCGAGTCCAATTCTCGGGACAAAGTCAGGCAACCATGGCAATTGACCATTTGGCAAGCTCATAATATCTTCTGGGATCACAGCTTTGAGCACACTGGAAACCATACTCAAAACAGAAGAAATAACCCATAAAAAGGAATTTACTTCGGAATCGTGCAAATTGTGATCGTCACTGTCTTTATCTCGGCAGTTGAAGAGTCTTGATGCATAAGGAATGTTTTTTAATTGTATCCATTCGAGGGCTAGATCAATAACAGGACCAAAGTGATTCCATGAGCAAATTTCTTTATCTTGAGTAGATTCCTCCATTCGTTCACGCGTGTTTGAATAAAAATTTGGAAGTCTACCAGCTAAAACATCCAGAAGAAGATAAGCTTCCTTTGTGATGGCGCAATATTCATTCATCACATCATTTTCGATTAACTTCTCAATTGTGGGCACACTCAACCAGATGCATAACGAAGTGAATAGGTTAGAAAATTCAGAAATGTAATATCTGTAACGGATGAAGACCTTCCAGAGACGTAATTGTTCAACCAGCAAAGCCGATGAAAGTTTGCAAGCCTCTCTCCCAGATTTTATCCATTGATCGAGAGAAAACGGATATCTGTACAAGTGCCAAGTCACCTGGTGGAGAATCCCATCATTTATAAATGTTAAGCAATTCTTCTTCTCAAACCGAGCCAACACCTTCAAAACATATACAAAGAATTAAAAAGAAGACTTCGTTAGGAAGAATGTAGAATACCAACACAAGCTAGCAAACCGAATCTGAATGTGATAAAAGAAGTTAAACCATAAATGCAAGTGCTCACTTTTAAGAGCGTAACAGATTTTATCTTGCAAGAATTTATTTCCATTTGCTCTTTCGAGGCGAATCTGTTAGCAATTGTCTGAACAAGCCTTCCACAGTCCATAACTGCAGCAGCACACGTTGGGGAATGCCTTGCTATCGCAGTCAATATAGATATTAAGCATTCTTCTAATGGTGCAGCAGGATCTGTCTGGTACCACAAGGAACGATAACTTCGTCATTTGCATGGCAATAAATATTTGGGATAATTACAACAACCCCCCCCACCGGGAAGTTCGAGCTAATTACAAAAAAAAAACTCAAAGATTATTGAAAATTGCAAAAAACACCCTTGAGGTTTGATCCATCTTATATTTTCCCCTTCATACGAAAAAAACATTTCAAAACCCCTCTAACATTTATAAAATTATTACAATTACCCCTTAAAGTTTGGAACAAAATCAAACCTGAGGGTTTTTTTGTTGTAATTTTGAAACATCTCTAGTTTTTTTTTGTAATTAGCCCAAACCTCAGGGGTGTTTTGTAGTTATCCCTAAAAATTTATAGTGACATAGAGAACTCAAGAACATAGAGAACTCAAGACAATTTGCATCAAAACATTTACCTCTAAAAGATAGCAGATCCTAGGAAGAATCCCCATCCTAACAAGACCTGCCGCAAAATCCTGCCCAGCAACAACTACATCATCTTGAATAGTGCGTTCACCTTCACCTTTGTCATCGTCCAACTCCTCGGCAAAACAAAGAATATTCGAAGGTTTGGTATTATACTTCCAAAAGCCACCACGAAGAAAACCAACATTAATATCTGGTTTACTTCTAAATACAGGAGCAGTACAAACATCCCTAGCATAAGTTGGCATCTTCTGAAAAAACAAAGAAGTCACGAGTTATGAAGATGAACTCATAATCCAAGACCAAAAATGAGATATTTCTGGAAAAGAAGTTATACCTCTAAGATATCAAATATGGTATCGTTCATATCACAGCTTAGCGCACACTGAATGACTTTGGCACAAGCAAGGACCACAGAGTTGTGGTTATCATCAAGGCACATTCTACAAAGAGAATATAGTAAGCTTCATACTAAATGATAATCGAAGTTTAAGTTTAAGACAAATTTGCAACTGTGTGTTTCGGTTATACATTAGTGGGGCAATAAATATTTATGGAAAGAATGAGTACGGAAATTCAAGAAATCAAGAGGACACGAGTGCATCACATTATCTATATTATTAATTCTAACTTCACAATCTAATAAACAATGAACATGTTCTTACTGGATTAAGAAGGTTTTATTTGAAACAAAAGCTTCTCTACGATAGTGCTGAGCCTCTTTCACTTTAAAATCTGGTCAAAATTACAAAAACTATCAAGATCATAAACTGATGAACAAGGTACGAAACTACCAGTCAACACCCCTGAGCTATGGCTTAACATTATAAATATCAAGCCAGGAGAATATATGATGCACATTGATGCACGAATCCAGACAACAAACTTAATTTAATAAATCAGCAGCAAGTATTTTGTAAGACTGTGACTTTATTGTACGATAGACAGGGGCGTAGCCAGCCCGCATGGTTACCCCTAGCCCAAAAATTTTTCCACCTAGCTCAACCATTTTTTTCCCCTTAAAAAAATATATATAATTTTTTTTTAATTTTTTTTTCCCATAGAAAAAATGGGACAAAAAAAATGGGGCCCCCTTGGCTACGCCCCTGATGACGACAGAGATATTCGACAAACATAAGCAAATGACAAGTTAGATGTTAGCAATCTGATACTTCAAGCAGGAAATAGTAGAACTAACACACTTAGATACTCATAGACTAAAACAAACCAATTATATACCTAAAGAAGACACAAGCAATGATGAACTTTATATTTACCTCAGTGATAAAGCAAGCTCTGGTTCTGGGCCAAGGGCAAAAGCCCAAATAGCCTCCCAGTCAACAGTGCCCTCACCATCAGCCAAGTTAGAAGAAGAATCAACTTGCTTCTGGCAGATGCCACAAATTGCCCTATCAAGGACGGCTGCAATTAGATGTAAAGCAAGAGTCCGCTGTCCGGGGACCTGAAACAGGTGTTTTTAAAAGCATCCATGATTACTGTGGAACACATTGATGTTGTCAAACAGGCATGTATGTAAAACTGGGCGTCATAACTAATTCTCACTAACCACACTTCTTGTTAGGGCCACTGCTTCTTTTATGGTATAACCAGCAGCACTAGGATCACCTTCGGTTCGAAGAAAATCACGTTCAGATACATTATCTGCATTGTATCCACTTTCAGATGATGCCTTACCTACAAGCAGTCGAGATTGCAATAAGCACCTTGTAAAGGAAAGAAAAATTTATCTTGAATTAACTGACCCATGACAGATCCTAGAATCATATAGATTCATCAAATCATGTAAAGTCCATGCATCACATTTCAAATTAGTAAAAGCGAATTATAAGCTCACTCTTCAGCCTTACCAGTATCTGATACATGAGCCAACTCACTGCCGATAATGTTTCCATCCAAGGAAAATCTCATGTCTCTAACATGCTCAACTCTTTTGCTCCAAGCATCCCACATCCTGTTTTTTGGACTTATATTTGAGGAAGCTTTATCATCTTTATCTTGCAATGTATGACTAGGAACTAACTTTACATGCTTTTCAGAGATAGTGTTATCAGAGCTTTCGGTTAAATTTGACGGATTCTTCTCATGTTGTATACTGTCTGCTTCACCACCAGTAACATCAGGCAAAGAAAACTTCTGCTTTTTAACTTTGGATTGGGCCCGTTTTTTCAAGGCATTTATTAATTCTGGATTCAGCTTTGCCATTATTTCAGCTTGTGCTTCGGCAATTTCATCAGCAGACATTTTCGCCAATCGAGCACGATTCTCAGCGTCAATCTGACTCTCAAGACTGTCTTTTTCTCCACCTACCAACTTCTGTGCAACAAAACCAGAAGCCATCTGGGATTTTTGCTTACTTTTGATTTTCAAATCTACTTGTATTTCTTCACTCGATCCGTTCTGCCATGTAGGCACATTCTCCACAATAGTACTTTCCTTAGATTTAACATTGCCATCCTGTGGCCGTTGCCTTGGTTGGACAATATTTTCATTCTTGTCATCCACAGCCATAAACTGCTCTTTTGCATGATCAACATGTGAAGTCCTACGCAACTTGGAATCATCTGGATCAGCTATTTGCCTGCTTAAATTACCCGAACGTATTTCTTTCGCTTTATGGCCAACTCCCAAACCAGTTGAATTTATTTCCTTTTTCACTATCTCCTGCCACCGGCTAAAATCTAAACCTTTCTTTTCTTTTCTTTCTACTGGATTAGCAACACCGGCAGCCACTTCCATCCCATCACAATCTTCCTCATCTCCAGCATTTTCATCCACATCGCCATCATCATTATTAACATTTAGGTTACCAACTTTAGGAGCCCAATGCTGTTAACCAACATTAACAAAATAATTATTACATTCATGAAAGCCACCAAAAAAAAATAATTAAATAATTCACAACGAAAAACCAAGTTCTTTCAGCTAACTCCACAATCCATACTGAGATTACATAAAAATCAGGACCCATGTTTCAAGAACCAATATGAATACAAAAACAGAGAAACCCAATACAGAAGTAAGTGAAAAAAAAAAAAAAAACAGAAAGAAGTGTATACATACTGGGCCGTGTGAGCGGTGGCGTGCAACCGGAAAAGGCAGAACAGTGGGCCGAGGGGCCGCAGATGGGCCCAAAGGCCGAGATGGCGACATATCCGAGAAGCCCTTTTCGACTATGCCACCAACCAGCCGTCCAGCGTCGTCTTCACTAATTTGGAGTGGGGTTGCTCCTAATATTTTGGGTTTTGGGTTTTTGCTTCCTCCGCTAGTCTCTTTCTTCATATTAATTCCGGTAAATTTCACAAAATATCTTGTTCTGTATAAATTAAACACGCACTGTGAGTGTTCTGCGTTTGTTTGTGAGAGAGGGAAGTGTGGAAGTTAAATTCGAGAGGTGCCAAGTTCTTTTTCTTCGATCGCTGCCGGGTATTTTTGACTATGATACTACAGAGTGCGTTGCAATTTGTAAAAGGAAAGAGACACAGTGGAGATGGGCTACAGCCTACAGTATTATACTTTTTCACATGGGCTTGGGCATTTTATCTTTAAAACTAACCATTTATTGGTGCTGGAACAGCCCATCGTTGTTTTTATTCATTGGGCTTGGACCATTTTTCTTTATAACAAATAAAGATATCGGAATAGAACTCAAAAAAAAAAAAAAAAAGATATCGGAATATCATAGGGATAACAATGAAAGTTCGGACTTTCGGTGAAGACTGGGCCCGTCCGTCGCCTAGAACATTACAGGTCATGCGGGGATTGGGCAACCCGGTCTGTGCCATTTTAAATTAAATTAAATAAAATAATAAAAAATATGTATAATATATTTATACAATATTATTATTTACCAAAGTTGTTATTATCAATTTATAAATATTAGATTTAATATAAGAATACGTAAAAAAATTATATTATAATATATATTATATATGTAAAATATATTTCAAAAATATAATTTCTGTGCGGGCGGGGTGGATACTCAAGGGGCGGAAGTGATACCTAGGCCCGCATCGGGTCATGGGACGGAGCGACTCAAAAATGGCCCAAGTCAGTCAATAATATTAGAATCTAATAAATCCCACGCCGATAAGTTTCATTAATAACCCAATAGCCACATTGATGTAATGAAAGTGAAGGACCTACAATAATGACGGAACCCCTTACTCTTCTTGTCACCCTTCGGCCAACTTTCGAATCATCTTCTTTCTTCTGGGTTGGGAAAGATGGGGACAGGACGAGGCGGGTAGCCACAAGTTGGGTCAAAGTTGCCAAGCCTAAAATATTGTCCCGAAGAGTAATAAGTTGAAGTATAATGGGAAATAATCAATTGTTGCTTGTTTTTCTTTATTGAGTGAAATCACTTGTTGCTTGTTAGTTTATCTCTTTTTTTGTTAGTTTTTTTATTTTGACAACACTTGTTGCTCACTTGCTTGTTAGTATTTACAACTTTAATTATGAATTCTAATGCTTTTAGTCCTGATTTTTTTTTTCGTGTTCCTGATTATGTTAATGGTCAACGAAATTCTGGAATTCTTGAAGGATGTACATAATCGTAATATTTCTCGTGAACCTTTTATTTTTTTGAGTCATTGTATTTTACAAATTAAGAAAATTTTATATCTGAAAAACCAAAAAAAAAAAAAAAAAAATTAAACGACTCCTTGTTAAATATTGCATATCGTAAGGTGTTCTCTAAGTTCCACTAACTGAAACTACATTAAGACCCAATAAATTTATCAGCCATCAAAACATGAAGTTCAATTAATTGAACAATGAGTATATTATTTATCCCACATCGAAAGCTTGATAGGTATATTATGGGAAGAGGGGTTAGATAAATGAAAGAAATGTGAATGAATTCCATACTTACCTGGACGGGGTCGATGGGTGATCATTAAGGCCCATGGCCTATGCTGGCGACTTCCATTGCACTTGGGAGGGGCGCCCGCGTAAGATCGGCCCAAGTGGTCGAGCCTACGTCATAATTTGTGTTAGAGGGGGCCTGCGTTCGCGCGGCCCCTGTCCAATTCTAGTTTCAATATTTTCACCCCTTCATTTTTCTATATAATACTTTTCTGGGGCCTGCCCGATTTAAGTTTAACGCTTCTGCCATTTTAGAAATTACAACTCCACAAAATATTTTTCTGAATTTAAAATATGAATGAGCTAAATTTTGTAAATGAGGAAAATGAATTTAATATATGTAATTTTGCATTGCCTTTCACATTATTTCAGATATTCAGCTACTAGAAAAACTATACAGCAAATAGAAAGTGGTTGTTTCTTTAATTTTGATGAAACAAAAAAGGGTGCTCATATATTTAACAAAGCTAAAATAGAATCACTCAGAAACAGAAGTTTAAACTCATATGGTGATATTTGTTCAACAACAAAATATTGGATATTTAATTTTCTTGAAGTAAAATATCAGCTGGAATGCTGGATTCCAGAGATTTGCTTAATAATATGACAAACTTGTATGAAACGGTCTCACGAGCGATCGTCAATGAGACGGAATCCTAAATATAAATAAAATTTCAACCCAAATCTACACTCATAAAGAAAATCATGTTTTTTGTCCAGAGATTTAAGTTCATAAGAAGGTCTCACATAAGACCCTAATGATATACCCTCTTACAATTATCGGTTCAGGAACTTAGGCAACGATATCAAGAAGCTTTGCTAATTAATGTCTTCTGTGATCAGTTTGATTAGCTTTTAAATGTTTTTGGGACATTATTTTGAATGAAAGAATTTGAATAAATCAATTTGATGAAGCGAATCTGTGAAATTTCATGAATATCTTTTTTTTTTTGACAGAAATTTCATGAATATCTTATATCTATAATTCTATATACTTCCTCCCACATCGGAGGTTTACTAAACTACATGAGAAGCACAGAGAATAAAAAAAACACAGCTCTTGTGAGAAAACTCATCTTTGCGCTTGGGGCAATGACGCAGTTAGTGAGGTTCTAACCGAGGCGCGTCTATTGCTGGTTGAAAACTATTTCCAAACCCCCTCTTGGGCCTGGGCTTGACCTTGGCCCTCGAGAATTTCTGGAAGGGCTTTCTTTAATGTAAAGCCCTACAATTATTAGTACATAACTTTATTTTCAAGTTGTCATTTACTTAATGCTAAATATTTATTTATATGTGGATAATTTTTTTTTTTGAAAGATTTTTTTTCACTTTTGTTTATGTTCTATCATTTTATATTCATATACGAGTTCATTTCTAAAGGTTAACTTTCATTTTACTTTAATAAATTTATTATACCAATTTGAGTTGTTAATTTGGTTGGTATGGTTCACATCTCGATCCGAATAAGCCAATCTTGGCCCGACATTTTATTTCACAAGTACCCTGTTTATTTCATTGAGCATGGACCCAATTTATTTAATCCATTTAATAAAATTATTTTTATATGCATTTAATAGTTTCAACTGAATAAATTTAATTTTTTTTTAAAAATCAATCACAATGACACTAATCAATCAATAAAAAATATTACATTACACAACATACAAAAAAGAAATAACATAATTGCATATATAAGATAACATGTTAGTCATATTTTGAGGACAACATATAAAAAAATAAACAAAATAATAACAACATACATAATTAAGGAAGTTTTAACATTTAAGATTTAAATACATGTCCTGCTTTTATTTTTTCTTACAATTAATTATTTACTTAGTTTTCTTTTAAATTCACAAATAGATTAGATAGGTTAAATGAGTTTTATAGTAGGTGACCCGACCCCGTTATGTAGTTGACGGATTATTCGGGTTCGACCCGTGTTTGCTTGTCGATTCTAAAATTGGCACCCATACCAATCATCCCAAGGGATTATTGAGCTATTTTTTGTGCTAATAAACACTATACTTGAAATCAGGAAAATATCACCATCCATCTGCCTAGATGGACCCATTGACAGTATTAAGTCCTTACAGCTTACATAATCGACAATTAACAGACTTGGTTAAAAAAAAATCACTTTCATTAAATTGTAAAATCTTCCGGGTTAAATTATAATTCGATCGATTTGCATATCTTTGGCAGTTTGGCACATGCATATTACAGCATAAGAGAACAAGAATTAAAGAAATCAATGAGGCCTTAATTAATTTTTTATTCAAGCCCATAAAGTTGACTAGAGATTGATGATGAACTAATAATTTGATGCTAAAACGATGCACATCAATTTCATTTTTAGAGATACGTGAAATCTATTTAAAAATTCAGTAACGCGTTTACTTCCATTGCAAAATTATTGTATTTTTGAATTCCAAGTCTTGCGTGCTACATGTGTATTTTAAAATAGTTTTGCGTGCCCTTCTCGTGTATCTGCAAATCCCCCAATTCATATTAAAATTATTATGCTAGAAAACTTGCAGTTTGTAACTGTTGGGTGGATATTTTTAGGTAAAATAAGATAATAATTTATTCAACTAACAATTTAGGATAATAACTTTAAAAAAATAGCAGATAAAAACTAAATTGGCTATGATTACAAATTTTTCCCTTGAACTTAGGTTAATTTTTTTCAAAAAAAAAACCCTATGCTTCTTTTTTTTTTTTTTTTTAGAATTCATCGTAAATATTTTTGTAAATGTGAAGTCAAATATTTTTGAAAATCAAATAAAAATAAATTTTTCGCCAATTTTCAAAGAACGATTCTCGGGAAAATTTTGAAATTAGTGCAAACCAATTTTTTGTAATTATCCCTTTTTTTAAAAAATTATCATTTTTTTGCGATAAAAGTTGATTAATTATTGTCATGTCCGTCTTAGAACAAACTTGCTCAATTTTGACAATTTAGCCTAAAACTATTATATTCTAGGATGAACTTTCATCTCCTATTCCACCGCTGGATGATATTTTAAGCGTAAAAAATAATACTATATTAATTTTGGAGTCTTCAGACAAAATAATATTTTATTGTATTCACGTTTAGTCTAAAAATATTTTTAAAATTCAGACTAGTCTAAAAATATTTTTAATTTATTCCAAAATTAAAATATTAAATTTTTAAAAATAAAAATATCACTTTTTATATTAAAAGTCATGATTGAATAATCGTCAACGCAACTCTTATTACTTAAAAAAAAAATAATAATAAAAAAAACAGAAAACAGAGAGATGAAAGTTGACAAACGTATATAAAATTCTGTTTTTAATTTGTTTCTTCCAGATCCAGCTCATCCCAATTAATGTATGCTGATAACATGCTTAAATTTGGTATCCTAAAATTTTAACAATTCTCCAATCTTCATAACACAACTCACAGGAAGAAAATACATTGAAAAAGGAGAAAGGGGGGAAAACAGAGTACCAGTTTCAGTTATGGCTTTTTCAACAGTAATAATGTCCTCTCCGCATGCTTACATTCCGAAGACGGCTTCTTCTCCGACCATCCGCCGCCGAGTCCGGTGCTCCTCCGCTTCTGTTTCGACTCAATTTGATCTGAGGACTTATTGGACGGCTCTGATTAAAGAAATCGATCAGAAACTTGACGATGCAGTACCTGTCTTGTACCCGCAGCGGATCTACGAAGCCATGCGTTATTCGCTTTTGGCTAAAGGCGCAAAGAGAGCGCCGCCGGTGATGTGTGTTGCCGCCTGTGAGCTATTTGGTGGCGACCGCGCCGCCGCCTTCCCCACCGCCTGCGCACTTGAAATGGTTCGTTGTTCGTTCTGTTTTGTTACCTTTTGTTATTTAAATAATCTTTGATTTTTTTTTTCTTTCGGGTTTTGTTGTTAGTAAACTTTTATTTAGGGTAAACAAAATGAATCGAGTCAGTTGAACATAATATTGTTCAAGTTTGTTTAAATTTTAATCCAACTTTAAAAATTGTGTTTGAGATTGATTTGATAATTAATCGAATCGAGCTCAAACGGGCTTTGATCGAGTTGAACACGAATCGAGCTCGAGTATTTTGATATTTTTATATATTTTATTCTTTTTCTTCATTAATTGAGTCGAGAGCTCGAGTCTAGGCCAAGCTTTACATTTTATTGAACGAAAAAATGTGTTTAAGTTTGGTTCATTAACATAACAAATCGAGCTCAAACGAGCTTTTTAACGAACGAACTCGGATCGATTATCGAGTAACTTGATTTGTTTTTAGCCCTAAATATATTGTTCGTTCAAGACAAAATGGAAAGTATATTTAGTAGTTTACTAAAAGATATAATTTAATTTCTCATCATATGTAAATATATACTAATATATAAAATTATAAAAGAAGGATTGATGTTACCGGAAGTTTAATTTGGTTGGGGCTATAAGGTTTTCAATTTTAAAGGACAATGGACAGTAATTTATTCAACATGGATAATTTTGTCATTTTCTGGACTGAATTTTATACATTAATAATTTAAATGTAATATCTTGAAATGAGGGGTAAGTTTTGGGACAGACATGATCCACAAAGAGTGGAGAGTAAATTTTCTTGAAGATGTTGAAATGAGCTTTTAAATTTGTTTCTCCTGTTTAACAATTTTAGATCATAAAGACTTTGAATCATTTATAAAATATATAGATCCCAACCACTGACAGAAAATTGAGTGGATTTGCCAGAACTCGCTAACTAATTGCTGAATGTTGATTTAAGAGACTCAATTAAGTGTGATAGTATAAAATAGGCATTTAGAAAATGTAAAGATTAAAAATAAACATATTTTGTAGAAACATTTCTTTTAGCCATTTTGAAGTGTAAAATGACATACATATCCTTCTAGCATGTTTGTTTGATATTTAAGTTATTTCTTTCTCTTTCACTTATCTCTATGTATTTTCTTACTCTCTTTTTTCAAACTTTTTTTAAGAAATCAAACCTGTATTTTTTCATTTTTAAATATGCAATATTGGTGTTGAATAATAGATATTGAAAAGAGGATTAATTTGATATATTATACATGCAAAACAGATTTAAAACGAAAAAATTATGTGAATTCAAAGTTTTTTGGAAAAAAAAAAAATTGGATTATAATACGTGATAGAACTGGATGTTGTAACTCGATCTCGAGTCACAGTGACTCGATTTCGAGTTACAATTTACAGTAACTCGATGTCGAGTCACAGAGATGTGTGTTTTTTTGTGCAGTTAAATTGGTTCAAGGGCAAATTGGGTTTTTTCACACCCCAAAAATAAAAAGATATGTTTGAAAAAGATGTGTTTGAAAAAATGTTGGTTTGTTGAGAAAAAAAATGTTGGTTTTTTGGGAATGGCTAAAAAAAAAAAAACCGAGTGCTCAATTAAAACCAACTCAATTTGTTGATGTTCAAGAATTGCTATTTGCCCCTTGGCCTTAGTATTTCAAGTTAATATGTTCCTTATTGATGATGTTGCAAAATTGTTATCTTGCAAAAATTCATGTCCTTTTTAACAGGTTCATGCTGCTTCATTGGTTCATGATGACTTACCATGCATGGATGATTCCCAATCCCGTAGAGGCCAACCTTCCAACCACACCGTATTCGGTGTGGACATGGCAATCTTAGCAGGGGACGCATTGTTCCCTCTTGGTTTCCGCCACATCGTCACAAACACCCCGACAAACCTCGTCCCCGAGTCCCGTCTCCTTCGAGTCATCACGGAGATTGCACGAGCCGTGGGGTCCACCGGCATGGCCGCCGGTCAGTTTCTAGACCTTGACGACGGTACCCCAACGCGGTTGATTTCGTGCAAGAAAAGAAGTTCGGAGAGATGGGCCGGTGCTCGGCCGTGTGTGGTGGCCTGCTCGGTGGTGCTTCGGACGATGAGATCCAACGGCTGAGAAAATACGGTCAGGCTGTTGGGATTTTGTATCAGATGGTGGATGACATTTTGGAGGCGAAAACGGAGACGGATAAAAAGAAGGGTAAGAGCTATGTATCGGTTTATGGAGTCGAAAAGGCGATGGAGGTGGCCGAGGATTTGAGGGCACAGGCTAAGAAAGAATTGGATGGTTTGGAGAAATATGGTGATAAGGTTCTACCGTTATATCACTTTGTTGATTATGCTGTTGATAGAGGTTTAGTGTTGGGGAGCAATTCATTTGATAACTAAATTGTCTTTGATTTAACTTATTATCATGTATTGTATTAGTATTATAAAGACAGAGTAGCCAAATGGTTATTGTCAAGAAGAGAACATGTTTTCTATAAGATGTATGCATCCATATATTGCTTATGAACATGGTAATACTTTGATGCAGTGTTTTTAAAACCAGATCGGACCGGCTAGTTCGGCTAGTTGATCCAAACGATGGTTGGACCAGTCCGATTAGACCTAAACAATCGCTTTTGCGATTGAACCGGCCAAAAACCAGTTGAACTGGCCAAAACCGAATGACTGTCCAGAGCCTTTTTTTATTTATTTTTATCTTTTTAAATTTTCTTTTAGTAATTTTAGAATTTTAATTTTTGTATTTTACTATATTTATATGATTATTTGAATTTTGAGCTATGTTAGATAATGTTTTAGTTGCTTGTTATATATTTTATTTAAAAATTATATAATTAACATAAAATTTTATTATCAAATTGATTGGACAATATAACGACCAATTTGAACGTGAATCACTCTTATTTTTTTTATCAATTCGGTTTTTAAAGACAGAGTAGCTAGCCAAATGGTTACTGTCAGAAGAGAACATGTTTTCTATAAGATGTATGCATCCGTATATTGCTTATGAACATGGTGATACTTTGATGCAGTGTTTTTAAAACACTGGCTTTTGATGTGTAATTCTTGGAGTTAAATTTTTTTGAACTTTCAACCGATCAAAACTGGCCAAACTGGTTGACTTTCCATAGCCCTTTTTTATTTGTTTTTATCTTTTTATTTTTTTTTAATTTTTTAATTTTAATTTTTTTATTTTGCTAAATTTATATGATATTGTTTTATTTGCTTTATATATATAAACAAAATATATCAAATTAAATTAAAAACGATTGCACAAACAAGACACCAAGAAACTTGAAAATACTAATTTGATTTTAAAACACTTTTTATCTTAAATAGTTTGTTTAATTCAAAATTTTGGGTTTAAAGAAAATCAAATTAAATTAAGGACTATACTAATTTGATTTTAAATAGTCATTTAAAAATTTGAGAACAAATTCTTTTAAAAACAATCGAAATTCTACTACTACCTTTTGAGAACATAAATCCAAAAGAAATTTCCACTGCTCATATGGAGCACGACTTTACCCGAGTCCAACGTAAATCGCACCGTAAATAACCATCATCATGTCAGACTAGAAGTCGCTATTTGTTCCAAAACAGTTCCAAGCATAGAACTGAGCAAAACGGGACACCCCACCTTGCATTTCGTGCCGCTTTCAATTTCAACCATCTTCTTCCTCATCTCTCTGCAACCTCCATTTTCCACAGAGAGAAACGGAGACTTCAAAAAACCGAAAAACAATTGTGAAGAATGGCAACTTCCTCCGCCCCGCCTGGAGATCCGAATCCGGTAAATCTGGGCCTAGACCACCTTCCCACCGCCCTAATCGCCACCATCATGACAAAGCTCGACGTCCCCTCAATCCTGTCACTCGCCTCCACTTGTAAGACCTTCCGCTCATGCGCCGTTCACATCCTGTCATTCCTCCCCAACTTCCATCTTCCCGTAAGTTATCCAATTACGGTAAAAATCTACAACGGGTATTCGTTTTTCATTTCTATAATTTTGTGCTATTTTTTCTTTTGTTGAAATTTTTGAGGATGTTGCGCCGTCGATGGATTTATTGAGGCCGTTGCTGCCTCCGAGCAACCAGTACTTGAAGAGCGTGAAGGTGGATTGCACGCGCCTCGACGATTCTTCTCTGGATTTACTCATTCGTCCCTCTTTGCATGAGCTGTACCTCCGCAATTGCGCAGATTTTAGCGGCAAGCTACTGTCTCAGCTTGGCAACAGTTGCAAAGACCTCAGGTTTGTCTTTTGGCCATCAATTTCTGACGAAGATGTACTTTTTTTTGTATATATTGTAGCCGTATTTGTGACAATTGTGCTACTTTGCTGTTCACTGGTATGCATGTTTGGGGAGGTTTTCATTTGATTGTAGGTTTGCTGTATATCATTGATTGTGGTTTGGAATATTGTCTTTTCAGGTTTTTATACTTGAGTTCAGTAGCCGAGAAAAGGGGAAGATCAATTGACGTTTTGCATCTAGAGGAATTGCTCAGTGGTTGCACTCACTTGGAAGTAAGGGTCTATCTGGTCATTGACTAGGATAATTGCTAGAAATTAGATTGCCAAAAAAAAAAAGATTGAAGGTATTGGATTATTTGTTAGTATTTGAAGTTGTGTTTTTGTCTTTCCGAAATACAGAGGGTATTCCATATGTTACTGATTTGCAAAGCTACTTTCTCTTGTTCGTTTTGTAAACTCTTTTAAATTTTCTCTTACTTCTTACTTGTATTCAGTGAGAGATATTAGCATGGTTATGAAGTAACTCCAATTATATCTTGAAATTAGATGTATTCACATACGTCAGCATCGTTGTTTCTCGTACTGTACAATCATGAATATGTTTTCTGCTGCATGGCTATGTTAAATGTTACGGAATCCATATGTTCTAGAATAAGTGTGCAGTCGCATGATTATTGTGAAGTTATAGAATCACACATTATAAATGCTAATGCATTAACTCCAGTTTGCCAGATCCAATTCTTGTTTCTGTTTCTTTTGAATTTCCTAAATTGTACAATTCTCAGATGTTGACATCATTTGCCAGAATATATATTCTGCAACATATTTTTTGGATATTATGGGCCTGCATTCTTATGGCATCACTGCATGTGATATCAGCTGAAGTAGTTATTTCCTCGCTATATAATATTATTACACTTTTGGCTATAAATAATATCTCTTGGACCTTGGTGGTATACGATGAGAATTGGAAATGCTTTATTGACTGGGAAATTAACACATCAACTAAATACTTGCTCGGGATGCAATAAATGCTAGGTTTTAAGGTGATGTTATATTTTTATTTATATAAAGGTCGCATAATATTAATCTTGGTCCCACATCATATTGTAGAATGAGCTAATGTCCCACCTAGTTGTATATAACTAGTTTTAAGGTACTTGCATTAATCAGTTCTTAACTTGTTTTATATGAAACTTATTTGTCAGTAATACAGGTTTTTGCTGACCCTGATTTTTTTTTTTTTTTTGTAGACACTGATCCTGATGTTTGATGTCTCCATATTTCTGCGTCATAATTTCGCTAGAGTCTGGTCTCTGGCCTCATCAAGACTTATTGCTCTTGAAATTGGGTATATTTCCTCGGTTATGGTAACTGAACTGCTTAGCCCTGCTGTGGGGCCCCATCAATCATCAATTCATCCCCAGCCGTCCACATTGCCTAATATACAGAAATTATGCCTTTCTGTGGACTATATTACTGACACCATGATAAGCACTATATCTAAATATCTTACCTCCTTGACACACCTGGATCTTCGAGATTCACCTATAATGGAACCTAGAATGGCATTCGATCTCACCAACAACGGCCTTCAACAAATTAACGCACATGGCAAACTGAAACACCTCTGTTTGGTAAGAAGCCAGGAGATTGCTCCTGCGTACTTCAAACGAGTAAACGATCTTGGAATCCTTCTCATGGCCGATAAATGTTCAGATATGGAAAGCATTTGCCTTGGTGGCTTTTGTCAGGTGACCGATACAGGTTATAAAACAATTCTTCATTCCTGCTCTAAGTTATATAAGCTCAGAGTGTTTCATGGGACCCATTTAACTGACCTCGTTTTTCACGACATTGTTGCTACATCTCTTTCATTGACACATGTTAGCCTAAGGTGGTGTAAACTCCTAACAAACTTAGCAGTTGCCAGCCTGGCATCCAATGGAGATCTTTCCACGCTTGACTTGAGGGATTGTAGAAACCTCGGAGATGAAGCTCTTCGAGCTATCAATACACTTCCTAAGCTGAAAACTCTACTAATGAACGGTTGTGATATAAGCGATGTGGGATTGTCATATTTAAGCAAGGGCTCGATGAAGAGTCTTGTTTCGTTGTCAGTGAGAGGATGCAAGAGACTTACAGACAAATGTATTTCTGCCCTGTTTGACGGGAATTCTAACCAGGAATTAAGAGAATTAGACCTATCAAATCTGCCTAATCTCTCTGACGCCGGTGTGCTTTTGTTGGCGAAAAGCCGCGTCCCAATATTTGAGCTCCGTATGAGACAATGTCCTCTCATCGGGGATACTTCTATAATGGCATTAGCCTCTATGCGAGTCGATGAGAATGTGTGGTGTGGCAGTACATTGAGGTTGTTGGATATATTCAATTGTGGAGGCATTACTCAACTTTCGTTTCGTTGGTTAAAAAAGCCTTATTTTCCAAGATTGAGATGGTTGGGAGTGACGAGATCTGTGAACAGAGATGTGGTCGATGCTTTAGCCAGAAGTAGACCGTATATGCATGTTGCTACTCGTGGCGAGGAATTAGGGACGGACCAATGGGATGACTCGGATGATATGTATTTGCAAGACTATGAGGAGGACGATGAGTTTGAGGAGTGGCTTTTGGGAGAAGATACGAGTGATGACGAGATGGAAGATGCTGTGGACATGGCTGATCTGTTTGAGTGAATCGTGCATGTTTAGGGATAATAACAAAAACTACCATTGAGGTTTAGCCTAATTACAAAAACTCCAGTTATCTTTCAAAATTACAAATAATCCCTTGAGGCCTCTTGAGGGTGTAATTGTGTAAGCTAAAAACAAATATCATATGGGGTATTCGTAATTTTTGAAAGACAATTGGGTTTTTTGTAATTAGGCTAAACCTCATGGATGGTTTTTGTAATTTAACCCTGCATGTTTACTAATATCAGTTTATATTTCATGTACTTGTGTTCATTTTGTCTGGTAAAGATATTGTATGAATTCAATCTAAGATATTTGTGAGACGAACATTTGGTTATGTACATTTGGTTGTGCCTCTTTGAGTGGTTTGGTGTTTATGTATTGTATCCTATGGCGTTAAATCATAAATGTATATGTACCAGGACAAGTATCTTGAATCAAATATCTTCAAACGTTAATTTGGACAGGATTTATAATTATCGTACCAGGACAATCATGTTTCCAATTGGTTCAACATTTGCTTTTCAATAAATTTCTAGATTACTGGAACTATAGTAGATAAAAAGTAATTGTTCCTTTAATTATGTAGAAACAAGAAACAGAGCTGGCATATTGATGGAGATTGGAGACATAAAAATCTAGAGTGCTTGCCTATGAAAGTTTTTTCATCCCTTTTGTTTTTTGGACGAATTTCTCACCGAACGTGCGATTGCCTGTGCAAATATTCAAAAAACTCACTATTTACTTATTCTCCCTTTTCCAATTATCAGTAATATACATTTATAATTTTAACAAAAAAAATATCACATCAACTATCATCACAACACAATCATATCATGATATCACAAGTATGTTATTCATTCTCTTTTATTTTTTCAAACCACCAATCAAATTTATTCACTATTACGCTAAAATCAACTATCACATTAACTATCATCATCACATTTTTATTTTATATCAAATCACACTATCAAAAATTATTTTTATTTTTCAAAGTAATTTTTTCTTACTATTCTCTCCAAAAATAGAAAAGAGCGGAGCAAAAAGTCAAATAATCACTCCACTAGGTTTTGGTGTTGCCTTGAGCCTCTGGGCTCACTCATCTTGTTTGTAATAATTAAAAAAAGAGGTAATTTTAGTTTGCCTCCCAAACTATGCGAGTTTTTCTACTTTGTCTATGAATTGTTCTACTTTACCATCTGAACTTCGCAAATTGTTGCACTTAACCTAAAATTTCCAATTTTACCCCTTAACCTTTATGGTTATTTTATTTTTTGATATCTAAAAATGGTATCATAGATTAGGTTTGTTGATACTATTTATATATTGACTAAAGATGATGAGATTTTGAGAGAAAATTGATCAAAATAATTATTTGAGATGTAATAGCCACAAACAATTCACTAACAATGAAGGGTAAATTGGAAAATTATAGGCTAAGTACAACAATTTTTAAACTTCATGGGGTAAAATAGAACAATTCAAAATCAAGTGAACAATATACAAAAACAAGCATAATTTGGGGGCATATTAAAATTACCTCTTAAAAAAAACACAATAAGATGAAATTTAGTATAAGAGATGAAGAAATTAAGTTATGGCCAACATATTTTGTTGATGAACTAGTTTTAAAGAAATCTCTTTTTCTTCATAAATTTAGTGCATGGTACTATAAGAACCCAAATGGATTTTCTGCTAACTAAATTCAAAAGTCTCAATTGTGTTGAATAATAGAAGACTGAAATGGGGATGCGGATTTAGTTTGTGGATGATTTGGCAGTGGTATATATAAGAAATGTGACTTGAAAAATGTTAAAAATAGGATAAATACCCATGATAAAATGACAAAATAAACACGTTCTGTCAACGGGGTTAGACCAACCAATTATTTTTATTTTTTGTTAAGGTCTTATAGCATACAAAATTTAATATCCTTTAACTCTATTTTCTAAAAAGATTTTTTATTACCTAGTTCAGATTTAGTATATTATTATTATTACTACTACAATTGGTACCATATAAGAGTGTAACTGTTTAAAAGTGTATTGTCAAAAATTGTCAAACTAATTGAACACTAGCCCTTCGTTTTGGAATTATGCATCGAATTGTATTTCTTCTTCATTTGATGATCTACTTTGTTATATGAATCGTGTACATCACTCGTGCTTTTTAGTGAAGTTATATGAATTATGTGCCATACACGTGCTTTTTTCTAAAGTTATCTAAATATGTGTAATGTTCATTCTTTTTTCAGTCACCATAAAAATTTCGATCTTGCTAATGTTCTTGTTTATCTCCACATGCAATTCCCGTGCTTTTTTCTAAATTTATATAAATGACGTGCAAAAATATGTTTGTTACTAAAATACTAAATTATATAAATCACGTGCAATTCACATGCATTTTTTAAAAAGTTATATAAATCAAGTGCAAAATACATGTTTTTTAAGTTAAATAAATCACATGCAATTCACTTGTTTTTTTTTAAATATTACAGTTGTAAGATTTATAATGAAAGTAAAAAGACTACGCGTTTTTAGCATGTTTGAGTTGTTTCTTAACTTTTAATATAACGGCATTGTCCTACTTAACCAATAACTTAATAAATAACATGCTCATTGTCAGAGAGCGATTTTCTTATTTTCTCCGAATTTTAGATTAAAATCTCACAAATAACCTAATTCTCGCCATGACCGTCATTCTTGCAATCATCTTTCGGTATACATTCAAACACTTTCACATTGTATACATGTAACTTTTATCATTATTAATGAAAATTACACTGACTAATAAATTAGGATGGAGGCTCTTTCAATTGGAGACTAGAAGTGCATGGCCTCCAAGTGCTTATATATATGGGCTCATTTACACACACAGAAATCTAAATTCCAAACACAACAACAACCAGCAAAATCATTTGACTGTTCACTTTTTCTCTCCTAGTTCAAACAGAACATCCAGCCATATTATTACTTCCCCTGTTTCCCCTGTTTTCAGTTACTTGACAATGAAAAAAGTATCAATGCATGGCCTTTTGCCAACATTACTGATGATATTTATCCAAATAACTTTAGCCGGTGGAAACATTTTTTATAAGCTGGCTGGACACTCGGGTGCCAGCCTCCGAGTAGTGATTGCCTACCGCTATATGGTGGCAGCAACAATTTTTACACCCATAGCAGCCATTATAGAAAGGTATGTAATTAATATCCCTCCGAGTCTTGATCAAAACTTCCCCCTTTTTTTGTTTTCTTGATAAATTTTTATTATTGATCAGCAACTGATATGAATTTTATGTTTCATTTTTGCAGGGAGAAAAGGCCAAAACTGTCTTGGAAAATCATCTTCCAGGGCTTCCTCGCCGGACTGTTCGGGTGATGATCAGTTTATACTAACTATTGACCTTTTATGTTATGTAATTCATGAACTAATAATGATCAATGATTGATCTATGCAGGGGCGCAGTGGGGCAGATAAATTAGGATGGAGCAGACAGACTAATAGAGTCATCAGCAACCTGATTCCCGCCATCACCTTAGTTCTTGCAATCATCTTTCGATATACATTCAAACACTTTCACATTCTATACATTTAAACATTTTATCATTATTAATGAAAAATTACACTGACTGATAAATTAGGATGGAGCAGACAGACTAATAGAGTCATGATTCCAGAAGTTTGTTTTTAATGTAACTCCACTAAAAAGCACATGTGTTGCACGCGATTCATAAAACTTTAGTAAAAAACATGCACCTTGCTTTAAAAATAGTCTTTTGGTGGCATTGTTAACAATCTTTATGTTTTGTAGAAACTAGTAAAACATATAATTTGCATGTGACTTAAATAAATTTATCAAAATAATTTTATTATTTGATAGTAAAAAGCACATTTGTTGCACATGATTAATAAAGTCTTAGTAAAAATTTTAGTAAAAACATGTATGTTGCATATGATTCATATAATTTTACTCACTTAATAATTTTATTACAATAGTCTGCAACAAAGAAGAAAATAAATTGAAATATAGAGAAGAGTAAATGAGAATTGAGCTATGCATAAATGATTACTCTACTAATATAGAGAGGAGTAATTAATGAGCTATGCAGAAAATGCTTAAACTTAATATTTTTTCCTTTATGATGAGGTTATGGCTATGTTTTTTAACTGCTCCTCCAGAGGCAGCGGCGCCGCCCTCCACGTCTCTCTTGCCGACGTCCTCTCCGGGGGAGATCTTCCGGAAAGAGCAGGACAACATGTAGAGGGCAAAGGCTATCAGCGCCAGCACTGCCATCAGGCACCCTAATAGGTATGGAACAGGGGAGTGCCACGTCGGCAAACGTTGGACGGTTTCGGCGGCGAGAACGTCACATCGGCAAATGTCATTTTGTTAAGTGGAGTGGAGTGAAATAAAGGGGCGTCGGTTGTCATTTTTCTTGTAGGTGGAAATTTTCTATTCCAAAATTGTATTTCATCTCCTATTTCACTGCATGGATGATTGACATGTGTATATATAAAACTTTTCATATTAATTTCTAACCATCAATCACGCAGAAATTGTTGGGTTTTAATATGGAAAGTTGTATACACGTGTCAATCATCCGTGCGGTGGAATAATAGATGAAACACAATTTTGGAATAGAAGATCACATCCGGAAAATTTTGGAGTGGAGAAAGGAAAATGAAAATGGTCGCGTAGATCATGTCAACAA
The DNA here is from genome assembly GCA_016081115.2 of Rehmannia glutinosa. Classification (NCBI taxonomy): domain Eukaryota; kingdom Viridiplantae; phylum Streptophyta; class Magnoliopsida; order Lamiales; family Orobanchaceae; genus Rehmannia; species Rehmannia glutinosa. The sequence continues at coordinate 94,694,969 of CM071927.1, read as the reverse complement.
ATCGTGACCAACATTTGAAATCAATTAAGAAATTTTCTTTTTTGAGCCAGCGCCAGAAAATGCTTAAACTTAATATTCTTTCTTGTAAATGTTATGTTTATACATATTTGTATGAATAACACATTTGTAGGCCGATACAGAAAATGGTGAAATATTATTTCTGGAAGATGCATGCACATACACAATTCTGTCTCCACTCTATCATGCAAAATCAATTATTGATGTAAATTCACTCAAAAAAAATAATTTATTGATGTAAATTAATTATATATTGAAAAGTAATGAAATCCCCACCATTATAATAATTGGAAATGGATTTTTGGAAGAAATCAATAATTAGACTAGTAATTAGCTCTGTTGTAAAAATTCTCGCCTAGGCGCTAGACCTCCCTTGTCTACCTACGATTTTTTTCCTGATTAGACCCGCCTAATCCCGCCCAGGTCTCGTCTAACCCCGCCTAGGCCCCGCTTAGGCACTAGGCCCTAGTCTGCCGCCTAGCTAGCGCCTAGCGCTTTTTACAACATTGATAATTAGAAAGAGACGTGCACTATTTTCAAAATAACAAAAAGATCGAGATTGTCTTAGAGTGTGGAAAAAATAAATTAAAACAAATTAATTTCGTTAACTGGCTAATATCTCAATAATAATAATAATAATTTATATATTTTATGTATTTATATAAATATTTGTATAATAAAATTTAGTTATTATAATTATGTAATTATTATTTTTAATGTAAATTAATTATATTATTAAGTTAGTTAAAATAATTCTCAAGTATTAGATACAAGACAATTGGATATTTAACATATTGCTATTAATTATTTTGTTTTTTAATGCATAATGTCTAATTTACAAACAATTATATACAGAGGCGGACACAAGTGGGCAACGGCGGGGGGTTGCCCCCATTTTTTTTTCAATGTTTTTGCTGTGTATCATTTTAATCATTATAATTATATATAATGGGAATTTAGTATTCGACCCCCTTCCCGACCAAAAATATATTTTATAAATGTGTTTTATTCTCCTCAATTGTAGTTCCGACCCTCAACTGTAAAATTCTGTTTCCACCACTGATTATATTATAATATATAATAAAATGTATTACTTAGTTAACTAAATATGTATTTATATACTAGTGTGTTATTTGATGAAATAAATAATTATTGTAAATGGAATAACAATTTTCTTTTCTAATGCAAAATTAGAAGTAAATGGGTTGAAAATCAAATTTAAAATAGGTGCAAAATTTGCACTAATTTTGAGAAAAAAGTTTCCTTAAAATAGCATTTTGGGTTTGGAGATGAGCTGGAAATTTAATATTCCTTAAATCTATTTTCAAAATAAGATATATTTCACATAGTTCAAATTTAGTTAATATAATTATTAATTATACTTATTATAATTGTAAATATTATTATGATTATTAATAACTCGATATATATATATATATATATATATATATAAATGATCATTGTTAATAAATAAATGATTCAGTTGTGAATCACTGAATTGTGACTTGTGGCCCAGGAGATGTAGTCAAAATTGGTTTGAATTCGTATTTCAAGAAAAGAATTCAATTGCATGCAGAATTAAATTAATCATGGTAGAAATTGTTGGTGCTGACCTATGAAGATCGACACGGATCTGAAACACGAGTATGATACGGCAAAGAATCGACATATTCTAAAATTTTAAGGATACGGTGCGGCATATATATCTTTATATATAATTATATTTTTATATTATTATAAATATAGACGTACTAAGTACAAAAAAAAATTTGTGTTTCAACTTTAAAACAATAAGGGTATGTTTGTTTAGTGATTGGGAGTAATTGGGGAAGTTTTTGGAGGTGATTGGGGAAGTGGAGTTTGATGTGATGTATTGGGAAATATGTGTATTAGTAGAGAAATGCATTGAACCGTAATGTAATGTTTGGTTGGTGATTGAGGGAAGAAATTGGGAAAGTTTACTTAACGCTAACCAAACATACCCTAAAATTTCATGAATATTCAAATACATTTTTCTCATTTATAAACATACAAATACAAAAAGTCCGACATATTACAATTATAAATTTCCGACCTACTAAATTGACAAAATTCAACAATTAATTGTCATATTTGCATAATATCATTACAACTAAAAATATAGTCAATTTCTTTCTTTTCCAAACGCGTTTGACCCCATAAACTATATTGTACAACATTTTGTGAAGAAAAAATGACAAGATAGAACCCACTACTCCACCCTCAACCCTTCTATCTCATTTCTTTCATCCGTATCTACTTCCATCGTTTGTTTCAAAGAAAGAATGAAAATTGAATGGTGAGGACTCAAGATTGAAGATAAATTAAAGGTGCATAATTGATTTATGGAAGAGAGAAAGATCGACACAACAAATAGGGAAACAACATCGCGGTTGAGGAGATGACCGATAAAACCACGTGGTGTTTTTTGTTATTTTGTGTTGGAAATTTTGGTTTTGATAAAGTGAGTGTCGACCCGACTTTGACCAATTTTTCGGTGGCTAAATATTTAATTCGGAGGAATTAAATTATATATTATTAATCTACGTTCCGAGTAGATGTTCGTAGTATTTTTATTTCTCAAACCGAATTTCGGTGAGTGAGAAATTAATACACGAAGGTAGCCACATAAATGGGCATTATGTAAAGATTATTTAAAGGAGATGAAAGGCATGCCTTTATCCCACATGGAATACAAATCATAGTTTATCCTAATTTATTTACTAGAAGGTGTTATTTGTTGTATAAACTATAACACAAGTGGATGATCACAAGTGGGCCACACGCTACGCGCCCGCCGGCCTGGGCACAGGCGACCCGACCTATTGGGCCCGGGTCCTGGTCCACTAAAGTTTTGCCACTCGAAAATGGGCTTGGCCCAGATATGAGTGATTTGTTGGGTTTGTTGGAGCCCAATGAATGAATCTGGACATTGTAGGTGTCAGGATTCGTGTGACTATTGGAGTTGTAACTCTGCCGGTGGTGGTCACCGAAGTTAGCCCAATACTGACCGTAATGCGAGAGTGGGGTGTAACACCTTGTTGTTACAAGTGATTAATGCCTACCACCCAATTTTTCTCCCGGTGTGGATTGGTTGTCTATATATACCATTTTGTGCATTGCGATTTGAGCTACAAATTCTTACTCCAAAAAAACCATACACTCATATATTCTCGCATTCTCGCACTAAGTCCAAAGAACCAGTCTTGAGGACATTTCTAGTTCGCAGTGCTTCGTGTTAGTGGTGCTACTACGAAGACGTAAGCCGTTTCATCTTTGGAAGCAATACGTCAAACCGTGAGCACTAGCGGGGCGTAATTGCTTTGCGGAAAGAGATTCATCTCGACTCGGCTTCGGAAGTTCTATTAACCAATCGTAATAGTTAGTTCAATTTACTTGTAATTTTCTGTTTACGTAATTTGTCATTTTGAAGGCATTCCCTATTCTATAACTTTGTAATCAACAATCACAAAGCAATTAGCGAACTTCACGATGGCAAGCACAAGCGGAGAACCCCGATCATCCCTCCCGCTCAAGCCGAGAAACCCGAAAAATTCATGGGTTTCGACATCAAGAGGTGGCAAAAAATGCTATTTTACCCGACTACCCTAAGTCAAGGCGAAGATATCGACCGAGGATGCTCCTGTTGTTCTTGAAACGAAGCGAATCTTTGAAAAACGCGCTGCGTTTGATGCATGGGGCCAGGTGATTTCTGTGCCGTAACTATGTCCTAAACGGACTTAGTGATGCACTTTACATGTGTATTGTCTTTGTGAAAATCCTCCAAAGAATTGTGGGAATCTTTGGAGAAAGAAGTTCAAAACCGAGGATGCCGACACAAAGAAATTTGTTGTCGGTAAGTTCTTGGATTTTGTGATGGTTGATTCTAAAACCGTGATGGAACAAGTTCAAGTTCCATTGATCCTACATGAAATCTCTGAGGGAATGGCTTTGCGGAAGCATTCCAAGTGGCGCCTTGATTGAGAAATTGCCCCAAGTTGGAGGGATTTCAAGAATTATCTCAAACATAAGCGAAAGGAGATGGGACTAGAGGATCGATTGTCAAACTCATTGAGGAAGACAATATGAGGATTGACTCTAAGTCCAAGCTTGTCCCTATGGAGTCAAAAGCCAACTTGATGGAGCACGGCTCCTCAAGTAACTCGAAGAAAAGGCCTAACGATAAAGGCAAGAAACCGGGCATTTGGAAAATTCCAGGAGCTTGCTACAATCTGTAAAACCGAACCATATGGCGAAGGGATCGCCGTCGACCAAAGAAAAAAGAAAACCAAACCGCGATCCAATGCCAATGTGGTTGAAGAAAGGGAGCCGGCGAAGTTGACATGTCGGCGGTGGTGTTTGAAGCCAATTTGGTGGATAACCCGAAAGAATGGTTTGTGGATACGGTGCCACTTGCCATGTCTATGCGTTACGATAAGGATGCATTCTCTTCTTACATCCCATCGACCGAAAGAAGCTCCATATGGGGAATCACGCCTCTTCGATGTTGTTGGCGTTGGAACGGTGGTGCTAAAGCTTACTTCGGGAAAGGAGTTGAAGGCGAAGGATGTCTTTGCATGTCCCAAACATCCGCAAAAATCGGTTTCGGGTTCTTTGGTCAACCATGGGTTTAGACTAGTTTTTGAGTCCGAAAAGTTTGTACTTAGCAAATTTGGACAGTTCCTTGGTAGGGGTTATCTAGACAAAGGATTGTTCAAAATGAATGTAATGATTGTACGTCGTTTTGGCGAGAATATGAATAAGAATGAATCTTCTTTTGTTTATATTCTTGAGTGCTCTAATTTATGGCATATTAGATTAGGACATGTAAATCAATGCTATAAAAAAGATTGGTAAATTTAGAATTGATTAATTTACATGAAGTAAACTCACAAAGAAAATGTGAAGTTTGTGTTGAAGCTAAAATGGCTAAATTACCGTTTCACTCGGTTGAAAGGAGCACTCCACCTTTAGAGTTGATACACACCGATGTGTGTGATCTAAAATTTGTGCAAACTAAAGGTGGTAAAAAATATTTCATCACATTTATTGATGATTGCACAAGATTTTGCTACTTATTGTAATACCCCGAATTCGAATCTCAAACGCTTGCAATAAAATATTCAAAGTATTTTTAATTATATACATATGTAAGTAACAAAAGAAAAAAATATATATATATATATTAAAAGTTTAAGTTCATATATATCGAATTATATATATATACATATATATCAAGACTTCACAAATGAATGGTTGCATGAAATGAAGTTTTGTATGCAATTATTAGATGGACACGTTAAGTAGGTGATAAGTTCTTTGAATCTCATATAAAATTGTTTTAGTTCTTAATTGAGTGAATATTAAATGGTCAACAAAATTGTGTAGGCGATGTGTCACCCATTACTTAAGTAATTCCATGCACAAGACTTTGGCATGCGGTGGAGAATGCCACGGCAAAGGTGATGACATGCAACTTAGTGTATAAGAAATCAATATTTTTATATAAATAATTATTTAACCGCCATCGTGTATGGATATATATATGTATACCATCTACTCATACATAAATACATCAAGTAGAAGAAAGGAAAATATGGCGACACGGACGACGACGGTACAACTAGATTCATAGGCGATCGACATCATCGACATTCATATTTTTCATTAAACTCGCATGAAGGTGGGGTAACTCTTGATCCGTAAGTATGTCGTACTGTTATAATCATTGTTGTTCCATGTGTCGTTCATTTGAACAAATGAATGGACTCTCCTTCGGGAAGTCAAAAAATGAATGAATGAGATTCACCTCCGGGTAATCCAAATGAAATGAATCCTTCGGGATTAATGCTAGCTAATGGACCGTCTCACGAGTGGTCAGTCAAAATGAATGAATGGTTCTTATAAATCTGTATGCATGTAACAATTGGTTATAATCGCTGGCTGCGGTGTTCCCATTTGAGTTTTTATACTCATGCCACGCATATTCTATTTTTATTACTAATTCGAGGAATAGGGCCGGTGGGTGATCGACAACGAGCAACGTGTTTCCTTTCTATTTGTTAAAGTGTGGGCTTATAATATTATATATGTTGGGTTATTTTAAAAGCGATATTTTACCCAAATTTTCAATTTAACACTAAGTTTTTCATGTAATAAGCTTCCGCTATCAATTAAGTTAAATATTGAAAAGTAAGTTTTAGTGACGTTCATGAGCCTAGCGGGTTCGGGCGTCACGAGTGTGGTATCGTAGCGGATCTATCTTGCAATAGACTTGCAAAAAAAAAAATATATTTTCAAGAACCCAAAATTTATTTTTGGTTCATTTTTATGTAAAAAAAAAAAAAATAAAATATATATATATTGTATTTTCATGGGAGACTCGTGACGTGTCAAGTCATGCGCTATTCCGAAGGTAATAAATGGTTTAAAAGCTTTGTACGTGTGAAGCATGAGTTATGTTATGACCCAGGTTTAAAATGTTTTGATCGTCGATCAAATGGATGACAAGTTTTTAGGAATGAGTTTTGATACAAAGGTATTGATGCGATTCAAATATGATTTATAAAGAATTTTCATGAGAAATTACCTTGTGATATTTTTAAAAAAATTCATGAACTTTCATGAGCGAATTTTCACGATGGTTTATAACCACCGAATCGAGATTTGACTACGCTTAGAAGCTTTTAGAAATTATTTTTGCTTATGGTTTAGATTTCTATTAGGCGTACATAAGTAGGTAGACATTTGAGGCGAGAATTAGTGTTGAATGATGGTAAGCAATATATATGGAAAATTTACGATCTATGGACCCGAGTTTCCACATTTATACTATAGTAATAGGATACCAGTGTTGTCGAGCAATTATTGGGCCCATAACCCACTCTGTTCCCTTAATTAGCTTCATGTGTCGGAAGGTTGAATGATTAGATAAGGATAGACATAAGCTATAAGGTCAATTGTTGTAAGGATAAAGATCAAATGAGATATTTAGCAAATGATCGATATAAGCTAGGAATGAGACATGTTTGGTTTAAAAATAATGTCAAGATAGAGGTGTGAGAAAGAGATTTATAAGCCAAAGTGATATATCAACCATGTAGATATGTGATTTCCAAAATTGGTATTTTCATTAGGTTTGTGTCACTGTCGCTAGAAAATTTAGAGATACTTAAGCTCTTATGGCCAACTAGATTATTTTTAGCTTAACACATACAACATAAAAACTAGTGTCATTAGAAGATAATATTATAAGACCAAGATTCATATCAGCTTTATGGAATGAGATAGTTGTCGAATTAAGGATTATTAATGTTAATCTAATTAATTTGTAAGTATATGGAACAAGGATAATAACAAATTATATGAGAATACTTAAATAGATGTTTGATAAATTTCTTGAAGATTGAAATTAATATAAGTTGCAAGAAATTGCATGACTATATTTAGGGTGATGATCATATTGATCTTCTTATTTGGGTTTATGTAAGGTTTGAATCTATGGCAATCTCAAAGAAAGTTATGAGTATCTAGTGTTGAAAGGGATTGTATAGATATAGCTTAAGAATATATGGATATTGATGAATTTGTTTTATTATCCACATTGATGGATTTGGAGGAATATGTATATATATATCTATATGTGGAATAGATATATTTTAAGCCGCAATTTATAAAATGTTATAGAGACCCAAAGATTTTATCACTTGTTTAGAAGAACTTACAATTAACATTGGGAATTACAGTTATATATTTTGTACTAGCGAATATTATCTCGGGCCCATGAACAAATAGAAAGAACAATCTAGACCCGATGATACATTGGAGTTTTGTATTAAAAAGTTAAATAGGATTGAATTATCGCATTTGGCGAATTTTCGTAGGATATAAGCTATGAACCTATTATTGGGTTAATTATCTCAATGGTTTTATAAAGTAGAAAGTATAAGTTATGATTTTATAAGAATGACACTCAAAACTTTAGATGAGATAGGATTAAAAAGGATATAGGTGTAGTTCATATGTAACACACCAAAGGTTAGCGATAGGGTTACAAAGTTTGAAGGATAGTGTTTCTTTTTGCAGTATTGGGATGAAATAAGAGATATAAGTATGTGGAATTTATTAGATGACCAAATTTCGAGGACGAAATTTTTTTTAAGGGGGGAGGAATGTAATACCCCGAATTCGAATCTCAAACTAAGAAATTTGGCCAAAATATTCAAAGTATTTTTAATTATATACATATGTAAGTAACAAAAAAAAAAATATATATATATATATATATTAAAAGTTTAAGTTCATATATATCGAATTATATATATATACATATATATCAAGACTTCACAAATGAATGGTTGCATGAAATGAAGTTTTGTATGCAATTATTAGATGGACACGTTAAGTAGGTGATAAGTTCTTTGAATCTCATATAAAATTGTTTTAGTTCTTAATTGAGTGAATATTAAATGGTCAACAAAATTGTGTAGCTGATGTGTCACCCATTACTTAAGTAATTCCATGCACAAGACTTTGGCATGCGAAGTGGAGAATGCCACGGCAAAGTGATGACATGCAACTTAGTGTATAAGAAATCAATATTTTTATATAAATAATTATTTAACCGCCATCGTGTATGGATATATATATGTATACCATCTACTCATACATAAATACATCGGTAGAAGAAAGGAAAATATGGCGACACGGACAACGGCACAGTGGTTAACTAGATTCATAGGCCAGTACATCATCGACATTCATATTTTTCATTAAACTGCATGAAGGTGGGGTAACTCTTGATCCGTAAGTATGTCGTACTGTTATAATCATTGTTGTTCCATGTGTCGTTCATTTGAACAAATGAATGGACTCTCCTTCGGGAAGTCAAAGAATGAATGAATGGGATTCACCTCCGGGTAATCCAAATGAAATGAATCCTTCGGGATTAATCTTTAGCTAATGGACCGTCTCCGCAGAGTGGTCCGTCAACAATGAATGAATGGTTCTTATAAACTGTATGCATGTAACAATTGGTTATAACTGCTTGCGGTGTTCCCCACTGAGTTTTTATACTCATGCCACGCATATTCTATTTTTATTACAGGCTCGAGGAATAGGGCATATGGATTGGATTGGACAACGAGCAACGTGTTTCCTTTCTATTTGTTAAAGTGTGGGCTTATAATATTATATATGTTGGGTTATTTTAAAAAATGTGATATTTTACCCAAAAATTTAACACTAAGTTTTTCATGTAATAAGCTTCCGCTATCAATTAAGTTAAATATTGAAAAGTAAGTTTTAGTGACGTTCATGAGCCTAGCGGGTTCGGAGCGTCACACTTATACTTGTTAAGAAGCAAAGATGAAGCATTAGAGGCTTTTAAGAATTATAAAAATGAAGTTGAAAATCAACTTGGCAAATGGATTAAAATAATTCGGAGTGATAGGTGGCGAATATGTTACACCATTTGAAGAACTATGTACCCGATCGGGCATAATTCATCAAACAACAACACCATATTCACCCACGATCCTAACTGTTCTTTGACGCATAAAACCGGACTCTAAAAGAGATGATGAATGTCATGTTGATAAGTTTCGGATTACCCTGAATATGTGGGGGGAAGGCATTTTAATGACCAACCACATATTGAATAAAATACCACTTAAAGGAAAGATAATACACCTTACGAATTGTGGAAAAATCATAAGCCTTCTTATAAATACCTTAAAGTGTGGGGGTGTTTGGCTAAGGTAGGTAGCAATACGAACCAAAACAAGTTAAAATTGGACCAAAGACAGTTGATTGTGTCTTTGTGGGATATGCATACCAAAGTAGTGCATATAGGTTTATGATACATAAGTCGGAAAATACGGAAATGACTCAAGGTACCATAATCGAATCAAGGAATGTTGTATTCTTTGAGGATGTCTACCCTTGTAGAGAAAAATTAGAAGTGAGTACTAATAAAAGAACTCACGAATCGCAAGTGGTTCAACACCAATTAGTGAAGAATCGAGACGCGATAAAGAGGTTTAAAACGGCTAAGTCTTTTGGGCCGATTACATAACATTTATGTTAGATGGTGAGCCAAACTCAATTAAAGAGGCTCTAAGCGATCCGGATGCTCCTCTTTCCGGCAAGAAGCTAACAATAGTGAAATCGAGTCCATTCTCAGAACCATACTTGGGAGTTGGTTGATCTCCTCTTGGTCATAAACCTTTAGGATGTAAATGGATCCTAAAGAAGAAGTATAAAACAGATGGAACTATTGATAAGTATAAAGCACGACTTGTAGCCAAAGGCTTTAAACAAAAAGAAGGATATGATTTCTTTGATACCTATTCTCGATGAACGAGGATTGCGTCTATTCGGTGCTTCGCGATTCTTTGCTTTGCACAATCTAGAGATTCATCGATGGACGTCAAGACGGCGTTTACGAATGGAAAGATAGATGTTGAAATATACATGGAACAATCTGAAGGGTTTGTTGCACCCGATCGAAAAAAGAAGGTGTGCAAGTTAATAAGATCCTTGCGGACTCAAACAAGCTCCAAAACAATGGCATCTTAAGTCGACAATACGATGTTGTCAAATGGATTTAAAATCAACGAGTGTGATAAATGCGTATATGTCGAAGGGACATCAAGTATTTGTCATAGTTTGTCTATCGTGGACGATTTGTTAATCATGGCGTGAGTCATGATACTATCATGGAGACTAAAAGAATGTTAAAGAGGAACTTTGACATGAAGGATATGGGGACTGCGATGTAATCCTTGGGATAAAAATCAGCGGAACTCCTAATAGAATTATCTTGTCACAATCCCACTATGTGGAGAAAGTGCTCAAGAAATTCAATGTTTTTGGCATGATTTATCAAAAAGACGCCCATTGATTTAAGTATAAATCGGTTGCTAATAAAAGCAGAACCCGGTGGCTCGGATGGAATACTCACGTATAATAGGCGTGTGTGATGTACATCACAAATTGTACACGTGCGGACTTGGCCTACCCTGTAAATATGTTGAGTAGGTTCACGAGCAATTCAAGCCATGAGCATTGGAAAACGTTAACCGGTGTGTGTTAAAATACTTGAAGTATACCTTGGATTATGGGCTATACTACTCAAGATATCCAAAAGTTACTTGAAGGATATAGTGATGCTAGTTGGATTTGATTCGAAAGATTCTTATTCAACTAGTGGATACATATTCACCATTGGAGGTGGTGCGGTATCGTGGAAGTCCACGAAGCAAACATGTATAGCTCGGTCCACCATGGAATCGAGTTTATAGCTTTGGATAAAGTCTGGTGAAGAAAGCAGTGGCTTGAAACTTTCCGGAAGATATTCCATGTTGGAGGAAGCATGTGCCTTCCGTGATGATTGACACGTGATAGCCAAGCGGTTATAGGAAGGGCGGAGCAATATGTATAACGGTAAGTCTAGACATATTAAATGGAGACACAATACCAGTTAGACAATTGATCTCAAATGGTGTGATGTCAATTGACTACGTAAAGTCAAAAGACAATTTGGCGGCGATCCTTTGACAAAAGGATCAATCGAGATCAATTGGGTAAATTGCTAGAGGGAATGGGCTTAAAGTCCACAAAGTAAAAATAACTATCATAGTGGTAACCCAACCATGATGATTTGGAGATCGCAAGAACTTGGTTCAATGGGAAAACTAAACTATGAAGGTTATGGTGTAACACTTAGAGACAATGTTATAACCCATCCCTAGAAAGCAAAACCAAGTGTTGAAACACCGCTAAAGTTGTGGTGAGGCTAAGTTATTTGACTTTTAATGATTCCTACACCTCGTTGAGGTTGAGTATGGCGGATACTCGGATAGGAGATCACCTATATAAGTGAGAAGTGCGGGCGGCTTCAAAGTAACACTTATGAATCCAAAGTGGTGTCCATGGCGAAAACGGACACAAAACGTGAGAACAGAAGGTGTTGAGACCTTATTGTGTTAATATTGTTGACTCGGTATACACCGTGGATGAATAGTTCAAGGCATTGTCACTGTTCCAAAAGACCCCGCCTAGCTCCGATTAGTCCCCGCTTTAGCGCTAGGCCTCCCTTGTCCGCCACGTTATTTTTCCGATTAGATCCCGACTAACGCCGCTCGGTCCCGCTTAACCCGCCCAAACTCCGCTGGCGTTAGGCCCCATCTACCGCCTGGCTAACGCCTAGCGATTTTTAGAACACTGGGCATTGCGTCCACTAAGCCGCGATGTGTACCCGATAGTATTGACTACGGAAGGTTCAAAGCCATAAGCTACCTTTCCGAATGCAATATTGTCTCTTGAGGATCGGTTTGCGTGTCTCGCATTCATGCATACATTAATTTCCACTCATGTGGGGATTGATGGAAATTTTGGTTTTGATAAAGTGGGTGTCGACCGACTTTGACCAATTTTTCGGTGGCTAAATATTTAATTCTCGAAGGAATTAAATTATATATTATTAATCTGCGTTTGAGTAGATGTTCGTATATTTTTATTTCTCAAAACCGAATTTGGTGAGTGAGAAATTAATACACGAAGGTAGCCACATAAATGGGCATTATGTAAAGATTATTTAAAGGGAGATGAAAGGCTTATGCATTATCCCACATGGAATACAAATCATAGTTTATCCTAGTTTATTTACTAGAAGATGTTATTTGTTGTATAAACTATAACACAAGTGGATGATCACAAGTGGGCCACACGCTGCCCGCCGCTTCAATGGCCTCGGCACTTCGGCTGGCGGGTCGACCCGACCTATTGGGCCCGGTCCTGGTCCACTAAAGTTTTGCCACTCGAAAATGGGCTTGGCCCCGAGATATGAGTATTTGTTGGATTTATTGGAGCCCAATGAATCGGACATTGTAGGTGTCCGTTCGTGTGATCATTGGAGTTGTAACTCCTGCAGGTGGTGGTCACACTGAAGTTAGCCCACTACCTAATCATTATGCGGAGTGTGGGTGTAACACCTTGGTTGTTACAAGTGATTAATGCCCACTACCCAGTTTTTCTCCTACTTGGATTGGTTGTCTATATATACCATTTTGTGCATTGCGATTTGAGCTTTCTGACTTACTCCAAAAAAGCATACACTCATATATTATGCATTACGCACTAAGTCCGAAGAACTACCGTCTTGACATTTCTAGTTCGCGGTGTTCGTGTTAGTGGTGCTACTACACGAAAGGCGTAAGTCGTTTCATCTTTGGAAGCAATACGTCAAACCGTGAGCACTAAATGACGGCGTAATTGCTTTGCGGAAAGAGATTCATCTCGACTAAACTTCGGAAGTTCTATTAACCGATTGTAATAGTTAGTTCAATTTACGTAATTTTACATTTACGTAATTTGCCATTTTGAAGGCATTCCCTATTCTCAATTTTGTAATCAACAAGTTCTTCTCATTTATAGATCTACATGAAATTTTGAAGGACATGATTTTTCCATATGTCGATATACACAAATTCTAGAAGGATACCACTTTGTTCTCTACGACACGGGTGTGGGGGAGTTTTTTTTTTTTTTTTTTTTTAAATTTAGACACTTTATGGATACGTATTTATACGCGTCCAAGATGTATCGATATTCAGGCGTATCCAACACGGATACGTGAACTTGAGAAGAATGTCGATGCTTCATATAGGTGTTGATAAGTTGAATTGAACCGACATATAGATAGAATGGAGAATAATTAAATCATTATAACCAGACGTGTTCTCTCTTTCGTTTTCATTTTATATGGGTATATTTCCTTAGCAATCCATTCTCATAATATCCTTTTCAAGAGTATTTTTTTTCCTTATTTCAAAATTTAATGATGTTTGAAGTCACCATCCAGCTGTATAAGATCTTCCATTCAAGAAGGGTATTTAATCTTATATTCCAACGTACTAATAATTGTCATATATATATAAAATTTACAAAGTTAATAACCCATAATTTAAGTTTGATTTATGCATCTAAATTAATAAAATATGATAATTTTTATACAATATGTGATAATTATCCGTGTAGTTAAATATATAGGAGATAAAACACTCTTTTGAAATAAAATATATCATCCGCTAGCTGTTAACCCGCTGTTAACCGCCTTTTGTAAAATAACTGGCATTAATCCGTATTAGGTATTATAGGCCGGAATGAGATTTCCTATTCTAAAATTCCAAAATATTTTTTCACCTTTTTCCACTACATGAGTGTTGCCATGTATGTAAATATTACTCTATTAATTATCAAACATAAATTGCGGTGTTCAAATATACAAGTAGCAATTGTTAAAAGAATTAAAACATGTGATAATCACTCATAAGATGAAATAGAAAATGAAATACTACTTTGAGTGTCAATCATAATTTTCACTTTTATTTGAGACACCTAAATAATATATAATGATATCATAATATTGTACGCGTGATATTTATTTAACGTATTAAAAATATAATAGAGAATAGAGAATGTAGTATATAATTAATTAACATCCCGTGTGTGTACCCCACCCCCCCCCGCCCCGCCCCGCCCCAAACCCTCGCTATAAATATATATATATATATATATATATATGTATAACTCTCATCATATTGCCTATTCACTTTTCACCATATAAAATTTCAATTCACTTTTCTCTACATGTTTCTCCTGTAAAATTCCTTTCTGCATTTTCGTCCATTTCAATTCACAATTTATCTCTATATCTTAAATAAATATATCCATTCATAAAAGTACAAACACCTTAGAAATCATGAGAAAATACCGTGAGTTGATGCATGGATTGAAGCCCACAATAATGATGATTATTGTGCAAATAGCTTTGGCTGGGGGCAATATTTTCTACAAGTTGGCCGGAAATAATGGGATGAGCTTGCGGGTGTTGATCGCGTACCGCTTCATATTTGCTGCTGTTATTTTTGTGCCTCTTGCCCTTATTATTGAAAGGTAAAATAAACACCATTTATTCATTTCGCATTCCATTCATTGAGATGTATGAGACGGTATGACGAGCATTGACGATGAGACGGATCTTATATGTAAGTATAATTTCAACCCAAACACATTAAAAAAATCTGTGTTTTGTGTTTTATAGGATCTGTCTCATGGACTTAAGTTCGTACATAAGACCTCCTCAATTTCTAAAAGTTACACATTTTTTCTTAGTACAAATCCTGGAGCTAGGGAGAGGGGTGGTGGGAATCGAACCGAACCTGCGCACTTAGGCCTGAGGTTTTTAACAGCTTTTAAATCACTGCTACTATCCGATTCTCTAAAAGTTGCACATTAAGTTTGGATTCCCAAGTAATTATAATTGGGGAGATTGGAATTCAAAGTTTTCACAACTTTCTTCAAAACAAGTTTTTCGAAAATATTGTACACGTTAATATTATTCCATATATACGCTGTTAATCTTTGCAGGAACAACAGGCCAAAATTGACTTGGAAGATTGCCTTCCAAGGATTTCTTGTTGCATTGTTCGGGTAAGTAATTAATTGAAGTTAATTTCATGTGATTCTGTTTATGCATGTATTTATTATCAATCTCTCAAAATTACTCCAAATAGTGAAATAGGTAACATAGTTAAGTCTCATCCATTTAATTTGGTTAATCTAGACTATTCGAATCCATATCTCTTAATTACTTTTTCCATATTTTCCTTAAATAATAAAACAAAATGAGACGTTAGAAACATTATTGGTGAAATAAAAATCTTGTTATATATGCTAACATCTTCTTCGTCAAATAAGAACATTACTTCAAATTCCAGTCAATTTCAGTATTATATTTACTTATTCCTAGTCTTAATGTTAAGCCATTTAGGTGTAAGAGGTGTGTTAATCAAACCGAATTTCCACTTTTTAACTTTTTTAATCGAATTTAATCAACTTTGAGTCAATCTAAAATCCAAATTTGTTCATAAATCGTACAAATTTGATATAATATTCATGATTCTCTCTCTCTCTGACAATAGAATCATTTAATTATACTGAAACATACATCAAAATTCTGGTTTTAATTACTTTAAAGACATTACAAAAACTAAAAACACCAATTAAAAGCTTCTAAAACTGAAATCTTCCAAAATATAAATATATTATTCTTTTAAAACATTACATCATATTACATTACAATAATGAAATAACATATCTTGAAATTTTGAATGAGACTGAAATATTAAACTACCTATCACTAATGCTATAGCAGCCATGATATGCTTCACAACTTTTTGACTGCAATAATTATGTTATAAAAGCCACGTGAAACTAATTTTTTTATATCACACAATCATATTATTTATATCTACATATGCAATTTATATTTATATAACATTTAAAGTATAAAAATAAATTATATTAATAATGAATTATTATCAAATTTGAATGAGTAATCGATTTCAAATTGAATACAAATTTGAATCAATATCCGAATCGAATATACTTAAATTTCAATTTGAATTATGATTCGATCATGGACAAAACAAAATCCGCAATTTGTTATTCGAATATTCATTTTTGAAATTTGAATCGATTCAATATTCAAAAATTCTATTTGAAAGTTGAAATTCGAATTCGAATCAAGTCGAGGTTCGAACTTATTCAAAAATGAACACCCGTGTTAAGATGGACTTGGCCATATATTATTAATTAATGGTATTATTTATACTACACCAAGCGTGTTACACTAGGTACATTGATGAATGACAAATGTCCTATTTTTTATTGGATGCATAACAAGTGCATTAATCTATAATAAATGAGATACTTGTATGATAAATCTGCACCAAGTGTGTGTATGTCAGGTGTAACATTTATATGACCATTATTAACCCAAAACTAATTCTACATTCGAGAGATTTCTAATTAAATTATTGACACAAGTTTAAATAATATATATATACACACACACAAGAAAACATCTTCAAATTGTTTATTATTATTAAAAATTAGGATATATCAAGAATTAATCCGATATGGATAAATGCAGGGGATCGATGGGCCAAAATTTGTACGCTGAGAGCTTAGTGCAAACATCTGCTACATTCGTCGCAGCTATGTGCAATCTCATTCCTGCCATCACCTTCATTCTCGCAATATTTTTTCGGTATAAATTCAAATTCTTAGCTAAATCCACACCTCTGCTTTGACATATAAATTATCAATGGATTTCAAATCCCTCTTTAACTTTGAGCTAGTCTCTCAGGTAAGGCCTAACGGATCTAGATCCGTTAGACGAGTCAAACTATCCTACCCATTTCGGTGCCATCGGTCCGCCCAACGAATTAAAAAAAAAAAAAAAAAAAACAGGCCCGCGTTCGGACATTCGTCTCGCGATTTGGAGCCCTAATCCTGCTCGGCGAAGACCTTCCTCCGTCGACACAACCACATCGCCGCGAGCCACATCCACCGTAAGAACAACCACAACGGCGGCGAAAAACAACACGAAGGGCGTAAAAACACCACATTACGGCGCACCAACCGGTACGCAACTACAATATGTGATATTTCCCTCCGTCGACCATCTCTGCAAATTGACACCACCACCTCCGTCGACCATCACCTACGTCGCACAACCATCAATCTATTTGTTCGTGTCGAGCCTAATACGTATTAGTTTATTTCTACATTCCAGCTACTTAGTGGTTAAACCTACATTGGGCAAAAAGCTTAAGAAGGTGAGACAATGGAGGCTGGAGACAACTTGGAGAATGACAGAGGTGAATGTCGTATTTTTAATTTGATTATTTTAAAAAGTATTAGACGTCGCATTGGAATGTATTAGTTGTATTGAAAAAATGTATTACATGTATTAGACTTTGCAGCTGGTTTGAGAGCCTCCTATTTTAAAAAAAAATGTATTACATGTATTAGACATTGCATATCAATGTATTAACTGTATTGGAAAAATGTATCAGACTTTACATTCGTGTAAGTCTCTGTTTTATTCTTAAATGGCTTAAATTTGTGTATATGTATTACACATTGCATTCTAATGTATTACATTTATCAAATAAATGTATCAGACTTTCTGAGTTCGCGTAAGTCTCGTGTTATTAATAAACGGCTTAAATTTGTGGAAATGAAATAAATCTGTTTAATTTCTTAGTTGTTCCCGACTTATATTACTTTTAGGAGTAATAACACTAATGATTCTAGTGATGATCATGAAGAAGAGGATAATGACCGCGAGCGAGGGGGGACAACATTATTCCAACAGTTTGAAGGTAAAAAGTCCATTACACTAATACATTTATCTGTAACAACTAATACATTGCAGTGTGACAACTAATACATTCCTTACCTAATGATCATTTTCTTCTATTAATTATACAGAAGACTTGGCTGGTTGTCTTATTGGTATGAGGAGGAATAGTGTTGAAGAAATATATACACTGTATCGCAATCATGCTCGACAACTTGGATTTAGTATTCGTAAAACAACTACAAGATGCAATGATGTTGGTGTTGTGACGGAAAAATATTTTGTATGTTCTGTGAGGATCTAAAAGATCCGAAACAACAAAGAGAAAAAAAAAGAAAAATTTTATAATACACGAGCGAGTGTAAGGGATCATTGAGGACAAAATTGAAATGTTGATGGTGTTTATGAAATTGTTGACCATTGTATGTTGCACAACCACGAACTCACTAGAAAAGAGTGAGTCATTTGCATCGTTCCGAAAGAGTGATTACCACTAAAAAGCTAATGCTATTGGGAGATGATTTCTTGGAATGAGAGCCACCGAATCTTTTCGATACATGGCGCAAGATGCGGGGTGAAGAATGCATTGGTCATACAATGAAGGACCACTTGAATTTTGTGAATCGATTCAAAATGAATGCAATTGAGGCGGCGATGCACAAACATTGATTGACATGTTGTATCAACAAAGTCTTTGAAGATCAAGACTTCTTTTTGAGTTAAATTAGATGATATGGGAGATTGTGTAATTTATTTTGGAGGGACTCAATGATGAAGGAGGATTACAAGATATACGGTGATGTTGTTGTATTTGATACGACATATCGAACAAATCGGTATAATTTGATTTGTGCCCTTTTGTTGGGATTAATAATCATTGGAAGAACGTGATGTTTGGTTGTGCCTTCATAGCGGATGAAAAAACTGAATCATTCGATTGGCTTTTTGAAGTTTTTAAAAATCAATGGAAGGTCAATGCCCTATATCAATCTTCACAGATCAAGATCTAGCAATTGGAAATTCAATTGAAAAGGTAAAAAAATACAAAGATAAATTTGTACTTGATTAATGTGTAATACTTTTCTTTGTTAATGGTAATACATTCCAATATCATGTGTAATACTTTTCAATGTAATGTGTAATCTTGAACTCACTGTCTTAAACTCTTGCTGGACTTGGACTTGATTTATATTCAAAAAATAACTTCAGTTTATAAATACACTTTTCTGTTATATGTAATACTTTTCTTTCTTAATACTAATACATTCATTTGTTATATGTAATACTTTTAATCTGTTTTTTTTTTGTTTTGGTGTAGGTTTTCCCAGGAACGCGGCATAGGTTATGCTTATGGCACCTCTACCAAAATCTTTGTAAGCGGTTTGGGAGGTTGAAAGCGACAAATGCTTCAATGACGCATTTACCAAGTGTTTATCGGGGTGCACAAATCGAAGCGAATTCGGGATTTGTTGGGATAAAATGATTACAAAAAATGGGTTAGAAAGCCATCCATGGTTTAAGAGGTTATTCGATTTAAGAGAGAAGTGGTGTACAACATTTAACAAGGACTTTTTCTCAGCTGGAATTTTGTCGTCACAGCGAAGTGAAAGTACAAACTATGCCATTGGATTTAATGCGAAGAAAACAACCGGTTTGGTGACTTTTATGGGATTTTCAAGGAAACAATTAAACGTTGGAGGAGCAATGAAGCAAAGGATGAATTTCGATGTTCAAGGGCGGCTCCTACATCCGTATTGCCATTGATCGGCTATTGAAGCATGCTTCGAGGTATACACATTGACACTTTTTAAAGATTTTGAAGATGAATTTTTAAAGTCAATTTCCACTTCTTGTACAATGTTACATTTTGAGAAAATGACATTATGTTTTATAATCAGAATGATGATGGAGTTGGTTCACATACGGTGACATTTTGTCTTTGCAACTAGATTGATAAGTTGCTCTTGCAAGAGATTTGAGGAATGTGGTTTCTTTGTGTTGTCATTCGTTCACGGGTCCTTCATGTGAATTCGGTGGTATCGAAATACAAAATTGTTATATCAAAGAAGGTGGACAAAGTTTGCAAAAAGGACTTATGGGATAGATTAGATAGGGGAATGGGTGAGTAATGTGCCTAAGGATTGCATCCTTGGCGTCATGAAATGGCGCGCAAGTATTATAATCTTGTATTGAAATGCCAAGAAAATGAGGAAGCAAGGAGAATCATTGAAGATGGTTATCACCGGGATTCTATGGCAATTGATGAATTGATGGTCGCTTACAATGAATTCTACAAAAACCGAGATTTCTAGTTCTTCTACTAGTATACTAGATCCTACTCGTTCGATTTACAAAGGCGAAAAACAAAGAAGCGAAAGGGCATTTTGAAAAAAACAAGAAAAAGAAGAGTCTTGACACATCAAACACAAACACATCAAGGGAGTTCGGGACCAAAACTCCTAATCTGGGTTGTTTTAGAATATATCGAGAGAGGGTGTTTTAGAATATTTGTTCGATTTAATGGTTCGGTTCGGGGATTATTTGTTTTTGAACAATGTAATGCTTGATCGTGGGGACTAGATGCGTTTCAATGTATCTGTGATACATTTCTTATTAGTGTGTGATACTTTTTAAGTTATCTCTTGTTTATTATTCGGGATTATTTGTTATTGAACAATGTAATAATTGATCGGGGGGACTAAGACGTTTCAATGTATCTGGCGATACATTTCTTATTTGTGTGTGATACTTTTTAAGTTATCTCTTGTTTATTATTCGGGGATTATTTGTTATTGCACAATGTAATAATTGATCGGGGGGACTAATATGTTTCAATGTATCTCATTGATACATTTCTTATTTGTGTGTGATACGTTTTAACTTAGCTCTTGTTTATTGAACAACGTAACAAATTGATCGGGGGCCTAATACATTGTAACGTATTTCTTTGATACTTTTGTTATTTGTGTGTGATACTTTTATCTCATGTTTATTATGCGGAATTGTTTATTAATTTGACTTAATGCATTGTAGAACTCATACACGAACTATAATATTTGCAAATCGCTTGTAAAACACCCTCAAAGAAAAGTCGCATAAAAACATTACTTGTTTGTGTTAATACTTTTATCTTTCACATCTAATACTTTTTTATTCAACGACTAATACATTTCACACATAAAAAACCATACATATATTTTCAAGTTTCAATACAAATTCATTAGTTGTCTTACAATAACCCACTTGTACCAACCATCTTTCCATACATTTACACAAAACTACTAGATGCGATCTAATACTTTTTCCATTACATGTTAATACATTTACACATAACTACTAATACTTGCCTAAAATATTCAAATTGTTTTATGTAACATTCAAACTATCCGGCCAGAAACACAATCCCTGTACCAACCATTCTTGAGAACCTACATCATAAAAACATTATGTTAAAAAATATCAACATTAAACTCATAAAATTGATTCTATGTTAAATAAAATCTTACTTCTTTACTTCATCTCTCTCACAAAATCAAGAACATCTTTCTCCGGTTGAACTCGTTTCTCATTCAACGGGTTCAACGAGAATTCTAGAAGAAAGATGCCCTTAAAGCGCGCCGTACATTCATTGCGCTACAAAAAAACCCAAAAATAAGGACATGAAAAAAAAATTCATACGGGAAAGGATGAATATAAGCAATATATGTTTGAAAGGGAACATTCATACCGTTCAAATCGGCTTTGAGTAGACTTGGCGATAAAATTTTCCATGTGGTGCATTAAAAATACACCACAAATCCACATTGTTCGCAAACGCGGCTTGCCAGGCTAAAGGGAACATTTTCCCGGGAAAACGCTCAACCTCCTGGGCTTGTGGGTGTTTTAGTTCTTTAGCTTGATTCAAAAAAGTTATTTTCTTTGGAAAAAAAAACCATAACAAGATTAACTAAATCAGAACAACTAATACTTTAAAATATACAAGCTAATACATTGCGGTATGAAAACTAATACATTTCGATGTAACAACTAATACATACCACAACGGATCCCAAGTTTCTTGTACTTTTCAACAAAGACCTCGTGGTGGACCAAATTGTCCGATATTGGACCTTCCCATCAACAAAATTAATGACAACGACCACAAAATGGGATTTGTAGCAAATTGGAAAGAAAATCTACATTTTCAACAAAAATAATAATATTTAGCTAATACATTTAAGTTTAACAACTAATACTTTTACAATATAGATGGTAATACATTAGAAGTAAAAATGATTTCTTACCAAGTCAAAACCACTCAAATCCATCACACCTAATACTCTCATCCGGTCGTCCAAAGATTCTCTCAAACTTTCTCCCCAATCTTTGCGGGATTTCTTGACCATGTTTCCTATGTATAATCATTGAAAATAAAACACAATGTTAGACTTTAATGTATTACTTAATGTAGAGCATGACAATACATCAAATAAAACAACATTGTTTGCTTACGAGAATCTTGAGCATAGAAATAAAAGCATTTCTTCCTCTTTGCATCAACAGTTCTTCTGTTGAGGAGCAATGCCCATGTATCAATTACGCTTATGTGGATCGGACTTTCATCATTCAACGTGCGCATATCGGCCCGGCGACACGTAACAAAACCCACCATGTGCAAAAATTGGTTCATCTCATTGAAAAAAAATAATTTATATCAATAATGGAAAAAATATTATTTCAACATAATCGAGCGGGTGGTTGAAAACATTACTTCTTTGTTTCTTTGCTTTATGATTGAAGAAACAATAATCACCACATCCTTTTGCTTTCTTGTGACAACACCATAAAATTCTTCTTTGTGATTTTTCATAAACGTACACAGAAAGCTTTCTTCTCACGGATGGGCCATTGTTCATCTGTTTCCACAAAAACAAATGGTAAAGGATTAGTATGACAACTAATACATTATAGTGTGACATCTAATACATTACGATTGCACCACCTAATACCTAACGAGTAAAAACTAAAACTATTCAATGCAACAGCTAATACATTATAGTGTGATGACTAATACATTACAATGCACCATTTATTACCTAAAAGAGTAAAAACTAAACTACTACCTAATACATTATAGTGTGATGTATTAGTATGACAACTAATACATTATGGTGTAATAGCTAATACATTAAAGTGCACCAACTAATACCTAACAGTAAAAGTAAAGATTCAGTTACAAAGAACAACTAATGCTTAATTGAATAACAATGATAACTAACGGACTAAAAACTAATACGAGAGAGTGCAAATGACTAATACCTAATAGAATTAGAACTAATACATTATAGTGTAAACCCTAATACATTACAAAGACAACTACTAATACACGATTCGACCACGCTAAATCCTCCTCATTTTTATCCTCCCGATCATCCTTCTCAGTTACTCGCAACACAATCATCAATGGCATCTTGATTCACATGAAATTCTTCCCGTTTATCCTCATCATCCTCCCCCTGTTCCTTCACATTCTCACCTCTTCCTTATCCCGGGTATTACATCGTCATGCGCGGCCCAGCAGGACATCTTTATTCATCCTGGTATAACGCCCTCTTCCGGTCGAGAATCTCAAATGCGGCATGGAAGAGGTCAATGAATCTCTTCATTTTTTCAAATTTGCTGACAACCTCGTCAACATATTCATGCAACTTTGCACTTGAAAAGAATCTGTTGAGTCTCGGACTCTCAAAATTGGGACAATGAAGTCTCTTTTTCATTGGTGTTATTCTGCAGACTTCCTAACCCTTTCCATATGTGCGTGAAATATGACATTCATGTCCCTCCTAAGCAACATGAATAACTCACTCATTTCCGAAAAACAAAACAAAAAAAATTATTCGAAAACTACTAATACTTTTAAAGTAAATAATATATATATATATATATATATATAACAACATTTATCTTACATCCTTCGCCAATTAGTGGATCACCTCATCCACCATCTCACCCTTGGGCGACTTGTACTTAATCAACTCAATCAACTCACGATCCTCGCTCTCATCATCAATCTCATGCTTCTTTCTCTCCTCTCATACGCCTTTTCTTCCCGTCCGCCCATCTTTTACTCGATCTTCTTCCTCACAAATATTTCCCTTGCCAAGAGGCTTCCCCATCTTCTTTCTGCGAGACACGGGATATGTGTCTGCATCGAAACTCTCCCTGTCCAAATTCACCGCCGCAAAAACTTCTTCCGCAACCCTTTTCTTGATTCTATCTCGTGTCCCAATGTTGTATCAATGGTATGGTTGAGGGTTCCGCACGACCTTGCCATTTCAAACGATGAAAATACAAGATCGAAGGACTAAAATGCGACCGCTCACATTCTTGACACTACCACGATTTATACTTATTAACACAAACACACAGCTTATTAAGCACATGTGTGCACCAATCAATGTTTTATGTTTTCCACCTCAACAATCGAACGTAACACACCAAAATCCACATTCCTATCGCACTTGTGTTAAAAATGAAGACAATGAAAATAAAACAAAAAAAACGCTTAAAGTCGTCACACCGTCCACCATACTCTCCAAAATAGACCTAAAATACTTCAAACCGATTTCACTTAAACTTATACCTAGCATTCCAATCGATCATTAGAGGTAAACTTTCAATATTTCTTAAAACATCACACCCTTCGTTCATTGGCGGAAGGAAGCGTCATGAATATCCTCCGCCGTCACAACAAAACTCCTATTTTGATCAATCTGAGGAGCGACTTGTACCATTGAAATTGCCAATTAACCACCTCGGGAGTTTTGTTGGGATTGCATTCACCCCGGACATCTTGAGAGACCTCCCAAAGCCAACGGCTTCAACGTCTCTCTTTTGAGCATCGGTAAGTTTGGATATGACTTCACACAGACCGCGCGGTCTACATTGTGTGACAAAATCATCTTTGCAAAAAAATGTGGAAAAAAAAAGGTTAGTGCTTGTACTTTAAATTATGAGACACTAAAAACTGTTGAGAAAATATAAGTACGTATTAGCTCTTTTTCTTTTCAAAGCAAGATTTTTCTCTTGCAGATTCTTCTTAGGTGGAATATATTCCTCACTTGAGGAGGATGGGTCGTCGTATGGAAGAAGAGGGGTTTTAGAGTTTTGGGAGGAAAAAAATCGAAAAAAATAACCCAATTCAAACCCCCCTGTTTTTAACGGCCGGACACGGCCGTGTCGGGCGACACGGCCTGGCCGTGTTCCTCGCTGTTTGGTGGTAAAATTTTTTGGGCGAACACGGGCGTGTCGAGCGACACGGCCGTGTTTCGGGCCAATTTTCATTTTTTTTTAAGGAAAAAATGGAAATTTTTTTTTGACACGGCCATTAATCGGAAGGAAGACACGGCCCGGCCGTGTTCGAGCTGTAATTTTTTTTTTTTTAATTAAATATCATCCCGAGTAAAAAAATGAATCCTAAGTAAAAATTTGAAACAAATTGACACAAAAATCATCGGGTTGCCTCCCCTGGTAGCCCAGCTTTTTAATGTCGTATAGCTGGACTGATTCACCTCTAATTGTGTGATGTATTTGGGAGATCCTCAAGCTTGAGGGAATCTCTATACTTATCATCGATGGTGCCCCCAAAATAAAGCTTCGAGACGGTGTCCGTTTACCTTAAAGGTGCCCATTTCTTGTGTGTAATTTCGATAGTTCCGTAAGGAAACACTTGAAATGTGATGAATGGCCCGACCACCTGGATTTTAACTTACCCTAAATAGGCGAAGTCGGGAGTTGAATAGTAACACTGATCACCCGGTTGAATTCCTCGTGTGCTTAATGTGCTTGTCGTGCCATTGTTTCGTTCGTTCCTTGTAAATTTTGAATTCTCGTATGCGAATTTCGCCATTCTTCGAGTTCGTTAATACGCGATAAACGGTTATTTCTCGCACTTGGCAAGTCATAATTAAGCATTTTAATAGCCCAAAAGGCTTTATGTTCAAGCTCAACCGGCAAATGACATGCTTTACCATAGACGAGTCGGTATGGGGTAGTCCCTATTGGCATTTTGAAAGCCGTTCTATAAGCCCAAAGGGCATCATCGAGTTTGAGGACCAATCCTTGCAAGAGTGCCCAACCGTTTTTTCCAAAATTCGTTTTTAGTTCGCGGTTGGACACTTCGACTTGACCACTAGTTTGGGGATGATAAGCGGTCGCGACTCGGTGTGTGACACCATAACGCTTTAAAACCTTATCAAATTGATTATTACAAAAGTGAGTGCCTCTATCGCTAATGATGGCTCGTGGTGTACCAAACCGGGTAAAAAGTTTTTGAGAAAATGCACCACCACTCGAGCATCATTTTTAGGTAAAGCTTGAGCCTCTACCCACTTAGACACGTAGTCAACGGCTACCAAAATATATTTATTGCCAAACGGCCGGGAAAAGGTCCCATAAAATCAATACCCCAAACATCAAAAATTTCACAAACAAGTATTCCGTTTTGGGGCATTTCATTTCTTCGAGAAATATTCACTGTTCGTTGACAACTATCACAAGTTTCAACATACCGTTTTGCGTCCTTGAAAAGTGTAGGCCAATAAAAACCCGACTCAAGGACCTTGCGTGCCGTAGTATTTGCTTGATAATGTCCACCAAAGGGGTCCTTTGTGACAATGATTCAAAATGGAGATGGTTTCGGGAAGTGCAACACACCTTCGTATGATTTGATCCGCACAAACTCGGAAGAGGTGGGGATCGTCCCAAATATAATACTTGAGGTCCGAAAAGAATTTCTTCTTTTGTTGATGGGTCATCCCTTTTGGGAGAATTTTTCTGCAAGATAATTAGCGAAATCGCAAACCAAGGAATATCAATTGAAATTGAGTTAAGGAGGCAAAGAGTTGCTCATCCGGAAAGAATCGTTGATATGTCCATTGTGTTGCTCATCGGTGCGGAGTGCTCAAGCCGAGATAGGTGGTCGGCGGCAAGATTTTCGGACACCCGTTTATCTTTGATCTCCACATCGAATTCTTGGAGTAAGAGAACCCATCGAATTAGTCGTGGTTTTGCGTCATTTTTGTCGAGCAAATAGCGTAAAGCGGTGATCCGTATAAACAATGACTTTGGATAGAATCAAGTATGAGCGAAATTTGTCAAAGCGAAAACCACGCAAGTAGTTCCTTTTCGGTAGTTGTATAGTGTGTTTGAGCGGGATTCAAAGTCTTACTTGCATAGTAAATTGGTCGGAAATGTTTATCTTTTCGTTGTCCAAGTCCGCTCTACCGCATAGTCACTAGCATCACACATGAGTTCGAACGGTTGAGACCAATCCGAGCCACCATGATGGGAGAAGTGGTGAGTTTTTCTTTCAAAGTGTTGAATGCTTGGAGACATTCATCGTTGATATCAAAAACCGCATCCTTTTCTAAAAGACGAGTAAGCGGCCGGGCGATTTTTGAAAAATCTTTGATAAAGCGCCTATAAAACCCGGCGTGCCCCAAAAAGCTTCGGATAGCTTTCACCGGCGGGCGGTGGTAATTTGGAAATTGTATCAACTTTCGCTTTGTCAACTTCAATTCCCCGCAAGAAATTTTATGCCCCAAAAATCAATACCTTTGTACCATGAAGTGGCATTTTTCCCGATTAAGTACCAGGTTAGTCTCTTCGCAACAAGGACTTTTTAAGATTTGCAAGACAAAGATCAAATGAATCCCCAAAAACCGAAAAGTCATCCATGAAGACTTCCATGATTTCTTCTACAAGCTCGTCGAAGATGGCAAGCATACAACGTTGAAAAGGATTCTTTGGTGCGTTGCACAACCCAAAAGCATGCGTCCGTAGGCGAAATCACCGTAGGGACAAGTGAAAGTGGTTTTCTCTTGGTCTCCGGTGCTATCGGAGATCTGAAAATAACCGACATGCCATCGAGGAAGCAATAATAGAGGTGACGGATAAGCGTTCAAGCATTTGATCAATAAAAGGTAAGGAAAGTGGTCCTTGCGAGTAGCATCGTTAAGTCGTCGGTAATCAATGCAAACTCGCCAACTTTATTCTGTCGCATCGGAATAAGTTCATTCTTTTCGTTTGGTACCACCGTCATCCCACCTTTCTTTGGGACCACTTGAATCGGACTTACCCAATTCTTGCCGGAGATTGGATAGATGAGCCCAAAGATCTAGTAGTTTGATTACCTCTGCTTTAACTACCTCTTTCATGTTTGGATTTAAGCGGCGTTGAGGTAGAACAACCGAACTTGAAGTTTTCCTCCATCGAGAATCTTGTGAGTGCAAAAGGAAGGATTGATCCTCGAATGTCGGAGATTTTCCAAGCGATAGCCTTTTTATGTTCCCTGTAATATTGCCAACAATCTATCCTTTTGATGAGAAGATAAATTGGAGGAAATGATTACGGAAGTTTGGCGTTCTCGGCTAGAAATGCATATTCAAGTGTTCGGGTAACTCCTTCCGGCTCAACAGTGGTGGATCCTCAATGGATGGTTTGATATGCCCCACCTGTGAGTTTTCAATCTTTTCGAACTCTTTCTGTCGTTCTGTTGGTTTATTTTCCTCCAATGCGAGTACGGATTCCTTAAGAAAGGGGTTTTCATCCAATATACCTGCACTTTGAACAATACAAGTCTCCAAGAATTCGTTAGAAATCATGCTTGGTAGAGAGTTGGTTATCTCCATATCGATAAGATCAATAGCAAAACAGGAGTCATCTTTATCTATCGTATTTTTCATTGATGTAGCGATTTTAAAAATGACTTGTTCATCTTCGACTCTTAAAATTAGTTTGCCATCATGCACGTCAATGATTGCCTTAGCGATGCTAAAAATGGACGCCCAGGATCAAAGGGACTTCGACATCTCGTATGCATATCAAGAATTACAAAATCGACAGGAAATATAAACTTATCGACTTTGACCAACACATCTTCAACAATGCCTCTAGGATATTTAATAGATCCGTCATAATTGCGGGCTCATCCTAGTTGGTTTTGGCTCTCCTGACCCATTTGTTTGAATAAATCATAAGGCATCAAATTAATGCTAGCCCCTAGATCGCGATGCCCGATCAATAGTCAAATTACCGACATGACAAGGAATAGTAAAACTCCCTGGATCTTTGATTTTAAAGGTAACTTGTTTTGCAAAATTGCCGAGCATTCCTCATTTAATTGCACCATGGATATTTCTTCAAGCTTCTTCTTATTTGAAAGAAGATCTTTTAGGAACTTGGCATATTTTGGCATCGTGAAAGGGCTTCAACAAAAGGAATATTGATGTGCAATTGTTTAAATAAATCCAAGAACTTACCAAATTGGTCGTCATGTTTGTCCTTACGCAATCGACTTGGATACGGAATAGGTGGTTGGAATTACGGTACCATTTTCTTTGTTTCCTTGGATACTGTTCGTCTTTTTGTTGTATGGGCGTGGGTTCGTCCTCCCGCATCCGTCTTCGTCTAGCTTTGTTCCACTCCTGCAGTAATTGCTTTTACTGTTCTCTTGGATTTGGCTCGGTGTTGCTAGGTAAGCTCCCTTGTGGCCTTTCGGAGATCATTTTGGCAATTTGACCAATTTGATTTTCCAAGTTGCGAATGGATGCTTCTTGGTTCCTTAAGGATGTTTCGGTGGCCGTGAAACGGGTTTCCGTTGTTTGGGCGAATTTGGACGATAAGTCCTCCAAACTTGGTTTTCGCGGTTGGAAACCGGGAGGTGCAGACAATTGGGGAGTGCGTTTGGATTAAAGCCACGGTGACCTTGATTTCCCCAACTAAAGTTCGGGTGTTGGCCTTGACCTGGATTATAAGTGTTCTTTGAAAGGATTATTTTGAAAGGGTCGAGATTGATTACCTAGATAATCCACTTGTTCATGCGGCGGTATTGCGTGAGGGCAATCTTGGTGGTTGTGCGATCCTCCACAAGTCTCGCATGAGAAGGCTTGTTGTGGTGGTGATTTTGGAGCTGCCAACCCGACCGTCGATTTTCCGAGTTAGAGCTTCGACCGTGCGGCTAGTGTCACCACCGCGTCCGCATTATATACTCCTCTTGACTGTTGGTTTTTCCTCGTGCGGATTGCCATTGATAGCCATTCATGGCCATTCCTTCTATGAGATCTTGGGCGGCTTGGTGTCTTATTGTTCAATGTTCCTCCCGCCGCCGATCAATCATCTGTCTTGTCGATGAGAGCAACCCATTGTAAAATGTTTGGACTTGCATCCAAATGGGAAGACCATGATGTGGGCATTTTCGACAATTCTTTGAATCTCTCCCAAGTGTCGTACAAGGTTTCATCGTCCTCTTGAGTGAATGAAGAGATCTCATTCCTCAATCGTGCGGTTTTAGCGGGTGGGAAATACTTTAAAAGGATTTTTTCCGCCATAATGCTCCATGTTGTGATTGTTCCTTCGGTAAAGTGTTTAGCCATTGTTTAGCCCGTCCCCGAAGAAGTAAATGGGAACAAGCGTAAGCGGATGGCATCGTCGGAGACTCCATTTATTTTGAAAGTATCGCAAATTTCGAGGAAATTCGCGATATGATTATTTAGATCCTCGTCACTGGTAAGCCGTCGAATTGGACAAATTGTTGCACCATTTGAATGACATTCGGTTTGATTTCAAATTATTGGTACCGCAATGGGCCTTTACGATAGATGATGACGCATCA
Organism: Rehmannia glutinosa; assembly: GCA_016081115.2. Classification (NCBI taxonomy): domain Eukaryota; kingdom Viridiplantae; phylum Streptophyta; class Magnoliopsida; order Lamiales; family Orobanchaceae; genus Rehmannia; species Rehmannia glutinosa. The sequence continues at coordinate 94,664,067 of CM071927.1, read as the reverse complement.
TCCCATAGATGGCTTAGCGTAGTCGTACATGGTTCTTTGTTGTTCATCCGCCATATCGGGATCCTTGCTTTACGTTAGTATCCTCCTCGTGGTCCATTGTTCGCCTTATTTTTAGCTTCACCGCAAAGTGTACGGTGTAGTTTATAGAATAGGGTAAGCAAGGTCGTATCCACTGAGACTAATAAATTAGTGCGCTAAGTATTGAACCAAAATAGTTTTATTTTTATTTAGACGATCGAAAGTTTGATGGTTGTTGTTTTGAGATTAAGACAATTTAAATCACTAAAACACGAAAATAAGATAACACAAATGAAAGAAGTATCAAGATGATGAAATGGATTTCGAGTTAAGGTTTCGATTAATAATCCTCTTGTTGTCCGATTAAATCAAAGCCAAGGTTATTATCAATCTTCCTATAAGACGATCACAAAGCTATTTTATCCCCCTCTCGAGATGTATATAAAACGTAGATTGAAATATCTATGCTAGCATCTCTACTCAACAATAGATACACAACTCCCAAAAGCATCAAAGATCAAATGTCCTCACAATATTCGCAAACCTCTCGATTCATGCAAATATTTGTGTCGAGTATTCAAGATCTAATATTGAAACTCATCTCTCGAATTATGAATCAATATATCAAACAAGTTAAATCATTGATCAAGTGATAAAACAAGAATAAGCTCAAAATACTCAAATAGGCTTTAAGATAATAACTTCAACTAAGATTAAAACATCCAACAAGAGTTCATTAATCTACTTCCAAAACCCGGAAATCTCAAGAGTTTAGCTACACATGATTTCTAAACAACTCATAAACAAATTGTTCAAAGCCATTACAACTAAATGAAAGATTGAAACTAAAAGAGAAACAAGAAAAACTTAGGAAAGTCGACAATCTCTCGATATATCTCTGTTCCTTAAGCTCCGATGCAACCCGATTGTCTCCTTGATGTCTTCTTCCAAGAATAGACCCTTGTCTTGTGTTGTAGATCCCAAAAAATGTCTGATTCCCCTTTGTGTGCGCCCCCCAAAAAGCCTTTTTATACTCCCCATCATGTTTAGGGCTTAATGCAGCAGATTATGGGATTCCAGCGCAGACGCACGGGTGGTGCGCCCACGCACGGGTTACCCGTGCGCCACCTCTTGGAATACCCCAACTCTGTGGGGCGCACGGGTGGTGCGTCGGAGCACGGCCTACCCGTGCGCCACTCCGGTGAGATATCCTGACTCTCTGTAGGGCGCACGGGTGGTGCGTCGGAGCACGGCCTACCCGTGCGCCATGCTGCAGCTTCAATCAACCTTATACAGGGGTGCACGGGTGGTGTCTTGAGGCACGCCCAACCCGTGTGCCCCTGTTTCTTCCGCGTGAACGCTCAACTTTCGCTCTTTTAGGCTTCACTTCTGTATATCCACTCAATTCTCCGTGTTTCCACTTTGCTCTCGTCGTATTCTTATTTAATTATCTTCAAATATCATGAAATTCCTACAAAATAAGCAAAGTGTAATATCTTTTCCACAAGGAGTGAATATGTAACATTTAACGCGAGTATATGCATGTTTACTTATCATTATAGCTCGAAATACACATCGAAACACATGCAAAATTCACACTTATCAAAATCCCCAAACTTAAATCGTTGACCGTCCCGATCAACAATATTTAGAACACGATAAAGCATAATAGGGAGATAAAGATAAAAACGCACACAACGGATCCAAAAGAAATTCATATCATTCATCATGAATGTCAAGCAACATACCGGTCAAGCCTCAAATATCGATCAAAGAACACGCCTCAAGTAAAACAAAGTGTAATGCTCAATTCCAACTCTCAAAGTTAAGTGTATACTCTCATCTCTCGAGGATATGGGACGTGTTTACGCTCAAATCGGTTCGATGTCGCAAAATTACCATAGGCTTGCAATTCGTCTCATATCTCCGCCACTAGAGTGTATGCAATTTGTGAATCAAAAAGGACTTTTCTTTTGGTTATAATGAAGGCTCTTTGGTTAGGGTAGGAAAATATGGATAGAGTGACTCAAACTCGAGCGTATAGACCGATGAGCATATAAATTATCTACATTAAAGCTCAATATGCTACTAAATTCTTCTCTCATTTTCATCAACTCTTCTTATCTCCATCCCATTTCTTTTGTAAACATTATCACCTTACATTACAATTCCTAGCCTCCAAGTTCATTCAATGAAAACTCACATCATAAAATCGATTTTTTTTTTTTTTTTACTCTTTTATGAATTTTCAACATTTCTTTTCTCTTTTTTTTCCTCTTTTGTTCCCATCAACCAATTTTTGCACAATTATCCAATTTTTCAATTCCAACTCATTCAACCTCATTCATTCCCTTTACTCAATGTTATACGCTCAAGTGTAGGGTAACAAATATATCAAGTTAAAGGCTTGAATTGTTGCTATCAAGAAATTAGGCAATAGGCTCAAGTTGGCTAACTAGGGATTTCACTATCATCATTAGGTAAGCAAAAGGCTTGAAGGGCTAACAAAAATGGCCTTTGATCATTTTCACAATTCGCATACAACATGTGACCTTGATAGAGATACCCAAAGTTCTAGAATTCTAACAACATGACCGATACACTCAAATCACAACAAGATGCGCAAGATACAAGCGGAAAGGCTCAAAAGCTCACGGGCTTGCAATTATGTAATTCAAAGCATCAAACCAAGTTTTCCATATCAACATGCTCAATGTCATCTATTCAAGGCTCAATCGGCTCATTACCAACATCCAATCCCAACAATATGAATTTTCAATCAACACACAAACAACAAGTTGCACATGCTTGGTCAACACACTCTCTAACCACTACTAAAGCAATAGACGTGCTAAAGCTATAAACGTGCTCTAACGCAAATGCAATCTAGAGTGCTCTAATGCAACTATATGAAAACACAAAATGCATGATTTTTTATTTTTTTGTATCCACACTTTTCATATATTAAAATACTATCTCTCCCCCAAACTTGAATGAAATTATAGTGTCTAAGGGGAAAAATAGAATTTCAATAACAAAAAGTGGGGATATACTCGAATCATCACGGTGGTGGGAAGTGGCCTTGAGAAATATGCCACATTTGTAGTCATTGGAGCACTTGCCACGTCTCCTCGGACGCCGCTCCGATCGCTCATTTGTCGCGAGAAAATCAGCCCTATGTTGCCTTAAATCCTCTCCTTGCCGCCTCAACTCTTCTTCTTGCCGCCTCAAGTTCTCCCCCAAACGCATAAAACATGTCTTGAAAATTGGCGTCGCGATGGGGTCCTCCATCTGTGAGACGGACCGGGCGATCTCCGCTTTGAGAATGTCGAGGATAATCGCCTCCGTGTGAGGACTCGGGTATATCATACCCAATTTGGGGATGATGAGGTTCCATCCCCATTTCGCGTCCATGTATCTCATCTTCCTCCTCCTCCATATCTTCTTCATCCAAGAAACCTTCAACTCTCTGCTTCTTTCTTGACTCTATAGCCTCATAATTCGGTTATGTGCGTCGAGTTCATTAAGAAGTTGGTGGTGTCCATCAATGTATCAACGGTGGTGTATGGTGGGTTAGGCAACGGAAATGAAGCACCTTTCTTTTGTAGAAGCACCAATCATTTGTCTTCATTCGCTATGAACTTCATATGGTGCAACGATGCCAAATTAACCCAGTCTTTGCCGGGATAGGCTCCAAGCCTCGAAAATCGACATTGAAATGCTTGGCAATAGGGGTAATGAGGCCCCTATAGAAATCGTGCCCCCTTCGCGCTAGCTAACTTCAATTTGCTTGGCAAAATTAACGGCGGTGTTGTAGGGGTGTTTGTGACCATACACGGAGAGAGATAGAGTTCTTTAGTCGTCATCCCTCCAATGTTTTCTCGGCGAAAAACAGAGGAGAGCGATCACGCGTTGTATATACCGGAAAACGGGATTCCTGGATCGAGGAGGCTTTGGCGGTCCGCGCGGCATACAACATTGGCCCCGTTTGTGGTGTTTCCACAAGCATTCTCAAGTCGTATTGATCATAATGGGGCATCGGGCGTACGAGCGTTTGTTGGGACCTCGAAAATGGTGTTCAATTGAGTCATAGAGAGTTGTCTACGAACATTCCCCAACTGAAATTTTATCATGTACGGTTCGAAGGTCCCGCCTTGTCCGAGTACTTCCACGGTACTCAGAACTCCAATGTATACTTTTTAAATGTCGGCCACCTTCGGCTCATGAAGTTCGTCCATCCTACCTTGGCGAAAAAGACGCCACACGTCCTCATGTATCCCCAAAGTTTGGGTACATTGTCGGCGTAGCGAGATGGAGCTATTTGGCGACCGATCAAGCGATTCCATCGCTCAAGATCATCGGCATTTGTCAAGTTGACCCCATATGCCACGGACTGTTTTTGGTCGACCTCCGGCGGTGCCAAGTCGCGTTGTGCCGCCCGCGTGCACGTCTCCTTTCCACCTTGTGGGTTTCTTCGCTAACCATAAGGAATTTGTACGGAATACATTCTATTAGCATCCCAATATCATCAATGGCAACAACAAAGTAGGGAAGTAAAGCTAACATATTAAGTGATGTAAATTCACATGCCCAAGTCACTTTGATCGATCAACTACCCCAAACAAACAAAAATTATGGCCATTCTCGACAAATATTAGCTCAAATAAACATTAGCCATGCCTTATTCATCAACAATTCACCTACATCTCCTCAATTATACAAGCCACAAGGTGTTTGATAATTTGCCTCAAAGAATAATTCACAACATTTATAGCAAAAATATCAAAATACACACCTACCATGCTCCTTAATACATAATTAACAACGAATTGACAAGGAGAAACGGTGTTCTTAGGAATTCTCTAAGTTAAACTCGAAGTGGAAGATTTGAACCACTGGTCCTTTTGTTCACAATTCTTCAAGCAAATTCAAATTTGATGCAAAGTGAAGCTCAATTGTGATGGGGAGGTGTTATGCGGATGAATTCAAGTGAAAACTAGGAGAAATTTCGAAAACTAGGGAGGATTCGAGAGGGCGCGCGAGTTGAGGGGTTTGAAATGAAGAATGCTTTTTTTTTTTCAAAACCGTCCAATTTATCCTTCTTTTCCGCAAGGCGCACGGGTCGTGCGTCGACGCACGTGTTACCGTCGCCACCCCGGTGAATTTTCCCAACTCTACGAAGGGCGCACGGGTCGTGCGCAAACGCACGGCTACCCGTGCGCACTTGTACAACAATTCGATTCGGTTTTTTTTTTTTTTTTTTTTGAAACACGCAAAAATGAAACAAAAACACACAAATCACACTCATTAAAAGAATTACACAAATCAAATCACTCAAATCACATAACTGTGAAACTAAACACACACAAAAATGAAAATCACACGAAAAACTGTTGGGTTGCCTCCCAACAAGCGCTATATTTAACGTCTTTAGCTTGACGCCTTTTGATTCCGATTATGATCATTGCGGCGAATCGGCTTGTCACCTCATCGTGCGATTTTCCATGCCAATCCCGCTCACTTGGATGTACACCTCCCTTGATCATTACTAAAGGAGGTTTTTCATGCTCGTCAACTATCCACATGTTCTTCTCTCCATCGTGCGAATGGTACGTGCACGTTCTTGGTTCAACTTCAGGCTTTTTGTGCCTTTCCTTCTTCTTCATTGTTAATCCCTGCATATTATCTTTAGAATGCACACAATTATTCAAGCTATCGGCTTAGTACGAGAATTAGCAATTGTTTTTGTTTTACAACCATTAAGATCATCATGTCCTTTCACATTCCTAAAACGGAAAATGAAATACACTCATCATCAACTTGTAATGTAAGCTCCCCTTTCTTAACATCTATTAGTCTTCCGCTTGCCAAAAATGGACGCCCAAGTATAAGAGGGTGTGTCACAATCCTCATTCATATCCAACACTAGAAAATCCACGGGGAATATGAATCTATCGACTTTTATGAGCACATCTTCTAGTATCCCCATTGGATGCACGAGTGATCTATCCGCGAGTTGTAGGGTGACCGTGGATGGTCTCACTTCTCCGAGTCCAAGCTTCCGAGAACGGACGGTGGCATCAAATTAATACTAGATCCTAGATCACAAAGTACATTATCAAAGAAAATATATCGCCTTTATTGTACACGGGATAGTAAAACTCCCTGGATCTTTCGACTTTGCGGTATTTTCCTTTGTATGAGTGCGCTACATTCTTCCGTCAAGTTTACAATCCCATTCTCCGCCCATTTGTTCTTGTTGGACATCGCTTCCCTAAAAACTTCGCATAATTTGGCATCTTTTTCATTCTTTCACGCAAAAGGAACGTTAATGTGCAATTTTTAAACATGCCCACAAATTTAGCAAATTGATTATTCGATTAGTCTTGTGAAACAATCGGGAAAGGGAAGAGGAATATTATATTTCAACAAATTAGAGTTAGGATACGATTCACGTTTCTTGGCTCTTTTTGTTTATCTATTTGTTGCTCGATTCTCCTCCTTTAACTTTCATATTGCATTGGGCTTCGTTTGTCATTTCCTGAATTTGAATGGTAGGTTCGGCATCACACACGTCCCGGTCGTGCGTTGATATACGGTCGTGCGTGACTCAGACGCACACCAATATCGGCATTTTCGGACTCTTCATTTTCTTTTCCACCCCACACATGGATGGCATGGCAATGTTCCCTGGGGTTGACCTCGTTGCTTGGAAATTGACCCTTTGATGTTGACTCCCCACAATTGCGATCAATTGACCGATTTGAGTTTCAGTTCTTTATTGAGCTTGCCAATTGTTGTTCTAACTTATCCATCCTAAGGTCTTGCTTATCGGGCGCTCTCGTCTCATTCATGAAAGACTAGATTGATTTATGAAAGAGGTGAGTATATCTTCCAACGACGATTTGCCTCCTCCATTACCGCCTCCACTCCAAGCATTAAACCCCTACGGAGGTTGTAACACGTTCTTTGTATTCGCATAGGAGAAATTTCCATGATTTCTCAACCCTGGATGGTAGTGCGTTGGGTTTGAATTATTCCTAAATTGTTGAAATTCCGTTATTCACATAATTTACCTCTTCCGTCGGATATAGAAGAGCTTCACTACCCGTGCTCGTGATTCGATTCGCCCCTTCGTAAATACATTCAATTGAGTTGTCAAAGCCGCTACTTGTGCCGACAATGTTTTGATAGGGTCCGAATCGAGATTTCGACTACTCGTTGTACATTGGATCTTTCCAGGATGGCCATTGGTAAATCTGTTCATGGCCATTTCTCAAGAAAGATTTAAGCGTCTTGTGGAAACCTTGCCAACAATGCTCCTCATTGCGGCATCTACAAATGCTCTAGTCTTCCATTAAACCATTGTAGAAAAACATAATCTGTTGATCCTCCTGGAAACCCATGTTGCGGACATCTACGTAATAAATCCCGAAACCTTTCCCAAGCCCGTCAAAGGCTCTCGAGTCGAATCTGTTTCGAATTGAGTGATCTCGCTTTTAAGCTGCAAAGTTTTGCTCGGTGGAAAGAATTTAAACAAGAACTTTTGGCTCAAATCATCCCAAGTGCTCACACTTCCTTGCGTCAAAGTACCCAACCAATTTCTCGCCTTATCCCGTAAAGAGAATGGGAATAGCGCAATCTTATGGCGTCATCTCGAGACTCCGTTCATCTTGATCGTATTGCATATTTGGATAAAATGGGCAAGGTGAGAGTTAGGATCTTCTCAAGCAAACCCCCAAATCGATTCTGTTGCACCATATTGATTAGTGCTTAGGTTTGAGCTCGAAGTTGTTGGCATTGATGGGAATATGGGCAATACCACCGTAATTACGATTCGTTTGTGGTCGAAAGTAATCACGAATGGCTTGCTTTGTTGAACCGATATCGGTAACTCGTTTCCACCATTGTTTGGCGGTATTGGTAACTCATTCAAATCCCCATTATCGGATTGTGTTGTCTTTCACCGTCTAGTGGTAAGATCGATCCTCCTCGAAAGCCTCAACTTCCTGTATAAGCGGTATTAAGTCCCCCTGCTTAGAGCGCGTGTTCATACACTACCGGACCAAACTAGAATAGACAAGTCAAATAATGTGGAATTCAAGTCACATAAAAAAATAAAATAAATAATAAAGAAAAATGTCTAAATTAAGAATAATTCTATATATCGCAATATTAGCACCAATAATTGTATTAGTCCCGAACGGCGCCAAAAACTTGTTCGCGCTTATTTTTAGCTTCACCGCAAGTGTACGGTGTAGTTTATAGAATAGGGTAAGCAAGGTCGTATCCACGAGACTAATAAATTAGTGCGCTAAGTATTGAACCAAAATAGTTTTATTTTTATTTAGACGATCGAAAGTTTGATGGTTGTTGTTTTGAGATTAAGACAATTTAAATCACTAAAACACGAAAATAAAATAACACAAATGAAAGAAGTATCAAGATGATGAAATGGATTTCCGAGTTAAGGTTTCGATTAATAATCCTCTTGTTGTCCGATTAAATCAAAGCCAAGGTTATTATCAATCTTCCTATAAGACGATCACAAAGCTATTTTATCCCCCCTCTCGAGATGTATATAAAACGTAGATTGAAATATCTATGCTAGCATCTCTACTCAACAATAGATACACAACTCCCAAAAGCATCAAAGATCAAATGTCCTCACAATATTCGCAAACCTCTCGATTCATGCAAATATTTGTGTCGAGTATTCAAGATCTAATATTGAAACTCATCTCTCGAATTATGAATCAATATATCAAACAAGTTAAATCATTGATCAAGTGATAAAACAAGAATAAGCTCAAAATACTCAAATAGGCTTTAAGATAATAACTTCAACTAAGATTAAAACATCCAACAAGAGTTCATTAATCTACTTCCAAAACCCGGAAATCTCAAGAGTTTAGCTACACATGATTTCTAAACAACTCATAAACAAATTGTTCAAAGCCATTACAACTAAATGAAAGATTGAAACTAAAAGAGAAACAAGAAAAACTTAGGAAAGTCGACAATCTCTCGATATATCTCCGTTCCTTAAGCTCCGATGCAACCCGATTGTCTCCTTGATGTCTTCTTCCAAGAATAGACCACTTGTCTTGTGTTGTAGATCCCAAAAATGTCTCGATTCCCTTTTGTGTGCGCCCAAAAGCCTTTTTTATACTCCCCATCATGTTTAGGGCTTAATGCGGCAGACATTATGGGATTCCAGTACAGACGCACGGGTGGTGCGCCACCGCAGGGTTACCCGTGCGCCACCCCGCTGGAATACCCCAACTCTCTGTAGGGCGCACGGGTGGTGCGTCGGAAGCACGGCCTACCCGTGCGCCACTCCGGTGAGATATCCTGACTCTCTGTAGGGCGCACGGGTGGTGCGTCGAGCACGGCCTACCCGTGCGCCATGCTGCGAGCCTTCAATCAACCTTATACGGGTGCACGGGTGGTGTCTTGAGGCACGCCAACCCGTGTGCCCCTGTTCTTCCGTGAACGCTCAACTTTCACTCTTTTAGGCTTCACTTCTCGTATATCCACTCAATTCTCCGTGTTTCCACTTTACTCTCGTCGTATTCTTATTTAATTATCTTCAAATATCATGAAATTCCTACAAAATAAGCAAAGTGTAATATCTTTTCCACAAGGAGTGAATATGTAACATTTAACGCGAGTATATGCATGTTTACTTATCATTATAGCTCGAAATACGGCGTCGGCGCACGTGTTACCCGTCGCCACCCCTGAATTTGCCCAACTCTACGAAGGGCACGGGTCGTGCGTCGGAAAGCACGGCCTACCCGTGCGCCACTCCGGTGAGATATCCGACTCTCTGTAGGCGCACGGGTGGTGCGTCGAGCACGGCCTACCCGTGCGCCATCTTTGCGACCTTCAATCAACCTTATACAGGGGTGCACGGGTGGTGTCTTGAGGCACGCCCAACCCGTGTGCCCCCTGTTTCTTCTTCCGTGAACGCTCAACTTTCGATCTTTTAGGCTTCACTTCTCGTATATCCACTCAATTCTCCGTGTTTCCACTTTGCTCTCGTCGTATTCTTATTTAATTATCTTCAAATATCATGAAATTCCTACAAAATAAGCAAAGTGTAATATCTTTTCCACAAGGAGTGAATATGTAACATTTAACGCGAGTATATGCATGTTTACTTATCATTATAGCTCAAAATACACATCGAAACACATGCAAAATTCACACTTATCATCATTCTACTAATACTTTCCTCTCGTGTTTCTGCTGCGGTCTCGACTTCCCAGTTCGGCGACGAGTAGGCATGCACTTTGTAGTAAACAAGGAGGATAAGTATAATCCAAGACTTACAAAGATAGACACCTAGAAAGACAATTGATGAAAATAAAAAAAATGATTAAATTAACAAAAATAAGATGTTCTTAATATTACAATCCCGAACGGCGCCAAAAACTTGATGGCTCAAAGCTACCTTTAAAACCGTAGGCAAGTGCACCTATCGTTTTATAGTATAGATTATTAGTACCGAGTGTCATTCCCACGAGGATTATAAGTACTAATAATTACCGTCTCTTTGTTATTTAATCTAACAATTTTCGAGTTTTTGTTTGATAAAGAATCTAAATTATCGAAGTGTAAAAATGAAGTAAAATTTGTAGAATAAGAAATCAAGAGATAGAAGTGTGTTTGAATGTAAATCCTCTAGAATGTTTTTGTGATTTGACAAGTTAAAAGATTCAACCATAAGCCCTTAAATAAAAACCAACCTCTTTTAATAAAATCTCATGCTATGTGGACCGTAGAAATTCCCGATTTAAGTTAATCCCTTTCTCAAGGCAAAAAACTCCTAATCTCAAGTTGATTAACTGAAATCTCTTTCTAGTTAAAACCCCAAGATTGCATTATAACGATTTATGAATTCCCATATTAGGTTTGACCCTAATCCGGAAGATTTATGTTGTCTTATATCTAGGATTGCATGCATCTCTTTTCACTTATACAATTTCTTTTTCACCATAAATCTTTCGATTACCCGATGAAGAAAAGATATCAAATTAATATACCGAAATATTAACTCGAATGAGATAAGCATGACATAAGTGAATCACACAAGACATGAGAATTTTATTAAAAACATACACACCTTAATCACAAATCCATTCTAGAGTTCATTACATTCAAACACTAGGAGTTTTAGCTACACATGCTTTTGACACAAGAATAAATTACACAAGAAGATGTAAACATTGTAGACATGGTGTACTTATCTTTATCAAAATCTCAATTGACTTGATGATGTTGCTCCAAGCCTTCTTCCCCAATGTTGCCTCAAGCTTACTCCTCCAAGACCCCTTGATCCCAATTCTACTTAATGGAATGAATACAATGAATATTTTAAGTATCTAATGAATATTCCTCCCAACTTCAACCTCGGCTTTTATAGCAATCAATACATTGATAGTACTCTTTTGTTAAACAATTGCCTCCATTTTCTTTGTTGGTTGGTGAATTCTTGTATTCAAGTGATGAGGAGGGGACATGGAGACATGTTTCAAAGAAAATAGGGTGTTAAAAGTGTACAAAAGTGGCCAAAATGGGTTGGTTGGTGAGTTTTCCCCAAATTCCGCAAAGAAAAGTTGCAAAAAGGGGTCCGGACACGCGCCAGTGTCAAAGACGGCCAGTCTTCTTTGCACAAAATTTGGCCGAAACAGGCTGACACGGCCGTGTTGGACAACACGGCCAGTCGTGTTGTACGACACGGCCGTGTTATAGATTACACGGCCAGGCCGTGTTCGGGCCTGTTTTGTGCGATTTTTCCTCCTCTTTTGATCCCCTTCAACATGGCCGTGTTTGGTGACACGGGCTTGGCCGTTTTGGACCCTTTTTCCAATTTTTATCCAATTTATTTCCTTCTTTTTTTGAACATGGCCATGTTCTTGACAAAGTCATGTTGAGTGATTTTCTTGCCTTTTTTTCAAGTAATATTGCTTCACATTGCTCCAAATTGCTCCACCTAAAATGTTAAACACATCACACTATGAAATGCTACGAAATACTTGAGAAACTATGATTTTTCTAACAAAACAATTCAAAAACTATTGAATTAATAATATAAAATATGTACAAAATGACACTTATCAAGATTCGATCACAGTGATTAGGTAACCAAAAGAAAGCCTGGAAATATTGTCAAAAAAACTAAACGAAATGGTCACAAACCAACAAGTATATATACTAAAAAAGGTATATTTTTTTTAAAAAAAAACAATATATTCATATATGTATATATGCAATATATAGAGAGTGTTTGGCTGAGCTTATAAGTTCTTAAAAATGGCTTATAAGAGCTTATAAGCTCTTAAAATGTGTTTAGTAATTTTTTTCCAAAAGAGCTTATAAGCTCTAAAAAAACTGTTAGAGAGCTTATAAGCTCCGGAAAAAAAAAGTACCTACACCCCAACTTTTTTTAAAAGAGCTTATAAGCTCCTTATTTTATAAGATATAAAAACAACTTATAAACTCAACTATTTTATTTTATCCAAACACTGACAGCTTATTTTTAAAATAAGATCTAACATCTTATAAGTTTCTAAAACAGCTTATAAGATGTAGGAGCTTATAAGATGTTTTAAATAAGCTTTAGCCAAACACCCTCTTAGTATAATTAAAATAATACACAATTAGATAGGTTAACGCCAAAAACATCTCTCGTAGTGAGAGATGGTAAAAGTTCAGATTACCATTTTCTAAAGACTTTATATGGTTTATACCTTGTCTGTTTCCAAAGATACTTATGGTTGATGAAAAGTTTTTTCCTGTGTTCTGACTAAAGAATTTGTAATCAAATTGAGATTTTAAAAAATGGCCGAATATTTTATGCTAGGAATATTTTAAGAGTTTATAATAAAATTCGCGTTTGAAGTGATCATTAGAATTTTGGAAACTTGAATATTGCTTAAATGAGATCCATCAAACTCCAAAAAAAAAAAAAAAAAAATCTCCAAATTCAAATAGGTCACATGATGTGAAATATGAAATCAATCAGAGCAAGTCTCTTGTAAGACGGTCTCACGGATCTAAATCCGTGAGACGGACCTCCTAAGGGCTCCGTCTTGAGAACATGAACCATGAAAATAAATTTAAAAATAATAATGAACCATGAAGAAACAAAAATAAATCCTAAAAACCCTAAAAACAAAAACAAAAATAAACCCAAAAAATAAAACATAAACCCTAAAAAAACTAAAAATCCTAAAAACCCAAATCAATTAAAAATAAACCCAAGAAAAAAATAAACCCTAAAAATAAATATAAACCCTAAGAAAAATAAAATCTGAAAAAAAAAAAAAACCTTTAAAATTTTGTGTAAGAACAAAATCCACGATCTAAATCCAAGCAGACCGGCCACACGTAAGTTTTTGTCAATCATGATTATAGCCAAACAAGCTATGTTATCGTCCAAGTGGATTAAGGAAACCTAGAACCAGGCATGGGAATGGGCCTAAAAGGCTCAAAATTTTCTCATAGTACATGCATTATATGTAAACTTATTGAACTATTGAACAAAGAATTAAAACGGTTCAATAAGAGATCTGAAAAACGGAAAAAATGTGAACTATTGAACAAAGAATTATTTGGTTCAATAAGAGAATATGGAAAAACGGAAAAATGAGTTGACGTCTCACAAGTTATTTGGGGAATATGGACAAAATTTAACATCACGTATCATGAGTTGTGTATTTCATCCAACATATTCCATAAGAGTAGAATATGAAAAGTGGAATAGAGATCCCATCCCCTTAACTTGTTGGATGGGATCTTCTATTCCAAGATGGTCATCTTCCACACGTATAGAAGTTACCATATTAAAACACTCCAATTTAGGCGTGATTTTTGCTCCAAATTTAATATGGTAACTTATACACGTGTCAATCATCCGTCTGTGGAATATGAGAAACACTATCTTGGAATAGAAGATCCCATCCGCTTAACTTGAGGCTCAAAATGGAAGATTCAGTCATTTTTTGGATTAAAACCTCACAAAGTTATGTCACATAAACAGAAATGGTTCCATTAAGGAAAATATCAAAACATATTTTCTTTTTCAATAATTTGGTTCAATGCAAGTCAAAATTAATTGGCCAAAATTTTATATATGAAATTTTCTAAATATATTATACTTTTGTATCCAATTGTATATTCATTTCTTTTATATGTTTTAAGACATTTCATTTTCCTCCACAGGAAAAAGGAAAGAAAAAAAAAACATTCTAGGAAAGGGAAAATTGGCATTGTTTGCTCCCCACATGTTGGAATAGCTGGACAGATATGGTTTTATCCACAATAATGGACTCAAATGGATTAGGATTCTGATGAATCATCATACATGAAGACTACTGGTGACAATGACCATTTGTGATTTGTCCCCCTTCTCTACTGTAATTTTATATAATAAAAAAAAATTATTTTACTATTTACAAGTTTTATAGGACCCCACTATTTATTATGTTTCTAAAAGTTGCTAAGTATATATTGTCTTCTCTAATTTATTCTTTCCTTGCTTATTTGACTACTGAAAAACAGTTCCCTTACTTCTTCACAATTTTGATTGCTATAATATAATAGTTTGGGATAATTACAAAAATTACCCCTGAGATTTGAGTTAATTATAAAAAAACCTAAAGATGTTTGAAATTAAAAAAAAAAAAAAAAAACTTGATATTTGATTTTGTACTAAATGCAATTATGGGGTAATTGCCAATGGCGGAACTAGTGGGGTTGTTGCCCCCTTCCAAATAAAAAAAATTCAAAAATTTATTTTTCTTGTTTGTTATTTATTTTAAAATTAGGAATATAATAATGAAAAATTATATTTGCCCCCACAAAAAAAAAAAAAAAATTTGACAAAAATTCATTTTATAAGTCTTCAAAATAGGTTTCGCCTCTAAGTCCCGTCAAAACCTCATGTCCGTCACTGGACTAATTGCAATAGTTTTACAAATATAAGATGTGTATTTGAATGTTTTCTGTTTATGGAGGGGTAAAGTGTAATAAACAATCAAACATCATGGAATTTTTTTGTAATTTTCAAATTTTTTTTGTGGGCCTTTTTGTAACTAACTCAAACTTCAGGGGTAAGGTTAGAGAAGTTTATAGAGTTGGGAATAGCATATTCTAGCCTATATTCTAATTTCGAGTGGCATTAAAAGTCGTTGCTAGTTAGCCTCCAACCGATGGTTCCCATGTTCAATTTTCATTCTCACCAAGAGATATGCCTATTAAATTTTCATTAATACCCGTGCTTTTATTAACAAATATAATAATTAGTGTTATTAAATCTTGATATATAACTGTCCCTTGGAGAACCCAAAAGGACACATTGGACATGTCAGCATTGGCACATCCATCCACGTGGCATGTTAATCCTCATATGCCATAAGGTAGGTGGACTTTGATTTTGCCATGATTTTAATGAATTGGCCCATTTGATATTTTGATGGAAGTCAAAGGGCCCATTTTGTCAATTTTTACTTTTTTCTGGTTTTTTATTTTTAATTTTTTTTTTAATTTTTTGGTGGGGTGGGAAGGGGCTGGAGGGTGGGGGTGAGTTAAACGGGTATAAACAAGTGACAAAATATATTGGAAATAAGTATCATGTAAATGGTTAATTACAAAAAATACTCTCAAGTACATCTTATTTACAATCAAATCCAATTATCTTAAAATAACAAATACTCATGGCATTTTGTTTTTAGCGTCTTTGGAAGTATTTGTTAGTTAAATACAAACTTCAAAAGATTGTAATTTTGAAAGATATATAAATGAAGTTTTTGTAATTAAAATGGACTTTTTAATAAGTTAATACTTCAAAAAGTCAATTTGAGGGAAGTCAAAATTGTAGGTTTTTTGAATAATCACTTGTTAATATGTTCTTTTCTGAATGGCCTTTAGCATAAGTGTTCCCAAATATGCACAAAATATTTTGGAAATAAGTATCATGTAAATGGTTAGTTATAAAAATTACTCTAAAGTCCATCTTAATCACAATAAAGTTCAATTATTTTTTAAAATTACAAATACTCTTGGCATTGTGTTTTTAGCTTACATGAAGTATTTGTTAGCTAAATACAAATTTCAAGGGTACGTATTTGCAATTTTAAAAGATAAGTGAAGTTTTTTTATAATTAGACCAAACGTAACGAGTATTTGATGTACTAATCCTTTATGCAAACATGGCAAAAAAGTTGTGGTTTTTTAAGACAATGAAGAGAATAATTAATAATTTCTTATAGTCAATAATCAAAGCTCATTTATTTATCATCAACTCGTGTAAGCTTGCTGTTTTTATAATATATAAAAAAAAAAAAAAAAACTAACAACCATTAACGATGTATGTACAAAATGAAACTACTAAAAGGCGGCATTCGGCATAATTGACCCTCAAATTGGAAACACGTGTGACTTTAAGAGTTTTTGTAGTTTAAGATTTGTATCGATTTATCTCCATTTTTAGCCAAATTATTATCATGAGTCATGACCAAACTGCAAGATTAGGCCAGGATCTGTAACGTTCATCTTTATTTTAATGTCTCATTATTAATTCAGATTGTAAGATTCGGATTAATTAAATAAATGCAAATCATTAGGTTACAATAACGATAACAAGGTTTGTACCTTTTTTTATGCGAATCCCAATGTTTTTACTAGATCAGGTCAACTTACACGTCGGTCTGACCTGTCATATCGTTTTGCACTTATTTTCGTGGGTTTCGAGGTAATTAAGGGTAATGAAATTAAGTCGAGGTAAATAATAAATTATTGGAACTTATTTTTTAATTAATTATTGAACTATTGAAGTTGATTTTATTTTTGAATGGAAATCTTTACAATCAAGCTATACAGATACTTACCATCGAACCAGAATAACTGAAATATTTTTAGTTTGTTTTCTTATTAGAGGCATTGGCCTCGACCACCCCTCTTTTAATTTTATTTTACTAAGCTTTTTTTTTAAATGTATTAGTTGAAATTTATATTATTTTTACAATTTTCTATTTAATCTACTCTATTTTGTGTATCGGCCATCATACTATATCATGTCTCCGCTACGCTTATTAATTAGAGGTCAAGTTTAATGAGCTAACTTGATGATAGCCTATCTCAAATTGTTTTGAGCAATGTTGAAAACTATTAAATGTATGAATATATATTTTTGTCTAGTTTTTTTATCGGAAAAATTATTAATAATTTGCATTCATAATTCTTTATTTAATGTATTACTAATTGATTGATGTTCAATAAATTGATGTATTTAATCGAGTCAATTAAAAAATTATTTTTACAAAATTATACAGCTTAATATTAATTTAAAAATAAAGTCATAAATATTAATTTAATTTCATGTTTTTTCAGTTTAATGCTTGAAATCATTGATTATATATGTTGATTTTTTCAGATATTAAGTCCCATGCTTCACGAGCCTTTGTGATTGCAACATCAACAAATAAATTAAATTAAAATCCTCAAAACATTAATCAAATAAATTAATTAAAATCCTCAAAACTGGTAATCAACACAATATTAGTAAAAAAGAAATTTCAAAAGAGGAAAAAAATCTTAACTTAGTAATCTTGTAAAAACATAATTAACATGTCGTGATTTACCACCTTAGACCAAATTTCTCCATGTCATTTTTTAATCACCCCAAAAACACAAGATTATCTAGAATTAAT
The DNA here is from genome assembly GCA_016081115.2 of Rehmannia glutinosa. NCBI lineage: Eukaryota > Viridiplantae > Streptophyta > Magnoliopsida > Lamiales > Orobanchaceae > Rehmannia > Rehmannia glutinosa. The sequence goes on along the minus strand of CM071927.1, from coordinate 94,646,329 downwards.
TAATAATAGTGTGCATGATAAAAACAGAAAAATATAATTGTTAGCAATAAAATATCCTTTTTAAAAAAAAAGATTTCTTAAAAAATATCTGTCAGAGGAGTTTACAAATTAGAGCTAGCTAAATAATAAAAATAAACTCACATCAAAAAAAAATATGTTGCTTTTATCTTTTCTTTCAACCTAATTAAAAGTTGGAAATTTCTTCTTATCTCAATTTTGTTCACTCTCCACCTCATAATGTTAAATCACAAGAAAAATTAATTAAACGAAGCCCCTTTTTATCTTTATAGTCGTCATCCGTAATTCACGTTTACTTCATGAAAACTCTTCCAATCCCCAACGCCAATTGAGTTGTTGCATTCAACGATGTTGAGTTGTTCCAATGAATAAATTGACATTAAGTAGAAAAAAAAAATATATTATTATTCAATAAAATGTTGTGCAAAAATAAGAGATTTTTCAAAAATATCTGGGATGACGTCATAAAATTAGACCGAGTTATGGAACTAAAACGGATCTCTTTAGGTCATGCTTTATCTCTGAACTTTCCAACCCAACAAATTTTGGAAATGTCATTTGTTCTCATTTTGTTCATTCCACCTCATATGTTAATTTTAATTTGTTAATTAAACAAGCCCCTTTTTATCTTTATAGTCGTCATCCGTATATTTTTGAAAACTCTTCCAATCCCCAACGCCAATTGAGTTGTTGCATTCAATGATGTTGAGTTTTCAAATTAATAAATTTAGACATTATAAAAAAAATTAAAATAAAATTATTTATTTATTATGTTGTGCATAAATTGGGCAATCAGGACTAACGTCACTTGGTTATGAGTTATGGAACAAAACGGATTCTATCAAATCTCCACATCTTTATTTCAAATAAAAATAGTATTAAATTTAGTAAATTTATTTAAACATATGTTATGATACCATCTTCAAAAATCATAAATAAAATAAATATAAGGGTTTTACGATATAAATTTAAAATTATTATTGGCTAAATTTCACAAACTTTTGTTTTTGTTAATTTATACAAAAATGGGTTGTCTGTCTTGAATTAAAAAGAACTAAAAATCAAGGCCGATTGGATATGGAAGAAATTTTGAGTTTGGTTCGTTAACATAAAGAATTTTTTTAAAATAGAATACGATTGTTTATGAAAATTTTCTAAAATATAATATTCTCTCACTTTCACTCGATCAAAAGAATAAAATATGTGATTTCTCATTTTTTTCAATTACTAATCACATCTACACATTTTTTCACAAAAACTAATTATTATTAACCAAGCTCCAAAATTTCATTTTACTCACTCACACATTTCTAACTAAACATAAATTTGCTAATCATTATTTTACTATTTTTAAATCAAATAAATGAAATCATTACTTTTTCAATCGATCCAATCAAATTTGAAAATTCATTTTTTTCTTCCATTTTTTTACCAAAATTATCTAGTAAAAATAAAAAATTTATTGTCACGAAAGTATATCCAACTTATTCCAACATTTTACTATAGTGCGACATTTGTTTCCTCATGAATTTTAAAATTAATATGATATGAAATACACTAAAATAGAATGTATCGCAATAAAGTAACAAAAGTGGCCACGGTGGAGTATTTTCCACGTGTGTCCGCGTGTGTCCACGTGCACGCCACAGCTTAAAAAAGGCAAAAATAAACAAGCGGCGTTAAAACCAATTCCTTGGCTTTCACCCCTAATTAGCTAAGTCTCACATTAATTCCCACTGTCGACAACATTTATTATTTTCTAACTGAATTAAGTAAACATAGCCACCACCCCACCACAATTATTCCTTTAAACAATTTAGATTTACTTACCAATCTATATTAAAATAAAATAATCATTCAGATAACTTTCTCGAATCCGGAGTGGTACGGGCATATGGGTCCACTTTGTGTTTTTTTTTTTGTTAAATTAAAATAATCAATGATTGTGTAATTCAAAATTTAAATCAAATGTAACTAGCCATAATTTGGATACCATACATTTATAAATTTAAAAATAAAAATATAATATTAACTAATTTTTTTCTTAAAAATTATTGGAACATTTTAAAAGGGGGTCGAATGATCCTCTTTTGCCTCCCAATTGTATAAGTCATAATTTGGATATCATACATTTATATATTTAAAAAAAAAAAAAAAAAAATAGAAAATAATCAATGATTGGTGTAATTCAAATTTTAATTAAATGTAACTAGCCATAATTTGGATATCATACATTTATATATTTAGAAATAGAAAAATAATCAATGATTGTGTAATTAAATTTAAATTTAATGTAACTAGCCATAATTTGATATCATACATTAATAGATTTAGATTTACAATGATTTCAACCTAAAATTACTTTTTTACTCTATAGTTTAATGAGTTTTACTAAATTAGTTTTTAAATAAAATGATCAAATCACAAAACATAATTTTTTAGACTCTTAAGTTTATATTTTTTGATTGATTTCCATGATGATTGATTCTTGATAAATTTGATTTTGATATAATTTTTTTTTTAAATCAGTATAAATTTCATTCATTGATGAGAAGAAATTTACTATTAATTAAAATCCAAGATTATTGATATATCATAACATCACAACATCATACTAACATTATTAATATCTGTCACGTCTAGAAATGACTCATCTGAACATTCTGAACAAAATCCTACATAAAGGAGGACACATATATTTAATGGGAAAAAAATCCACCACTTAGGGAACAAATAAAAGTCACTTACTAGAAACAAATCTATTGAAATTAAAATTGTTGAAAATTACTTTCTCATCCTCCTTAAAATTTTGAGATAAGTAAGTCAATCAAACTACAATTTGATAAAAAGTTGTAATTGTAATTTTAATTTTAACTACTGTAAAACTACATTTAAACAATACATCAAAAAAATTGTGATACTATCTTAAAAAAATTGTGATACAATATGTACCAAAATTATTGATATCGTTTTTGTTACGTATCGTCTAGTAATGACTCATATAAATCTTATGAACAAAATCCCCACATATAGGAGACCTATATTTAATAGGACAAAAAATCCACCAATTAGGGACAAATAAAAATCACTTAGGGAACAATTTTATTGAAACTAAAATCGTTGAAAATTACTTTCCCATCCTCCACCCATAGGATTTTGAGACAATTAAAAGTCAATCAAACCACAATTTGATAAAAAGTTGTAATTCTAATTTTACTCTAACTACTACTACTTATAAATCTAAAATTTGTGATACAAGTTCCCAAGCACTTTTACAAACAATAAAGAAAGTTCCCGAAAAAAGTGATTTTGGCACCCACCACCGGGCAAATTGATTTCACCCTAAACCTAAAAGCAATATACAGAAACCAGAATACAAAACAATATATATTATATATATAATCACTCTTTCAGAATCTACTAAGAGAGAGATGGAGAGAAAGAGAGAAGAGAAGAGGATATGGATGAAAGAATGAATCAAATTCAAAACCCAAACATCCTCTACAAACCCACACTCATGAAATCATATTTAAAAGGTTCTCTCTTTTTCCCCAATATCCTATTCGCGACTTGGCAATAAAAATACATTTTTTTTTTTGCAAAAGTTTCGGTTCAAGAAGCCATCGCAAATCTGCATCTACTTCATATAAAGCCGCCCCGTGATGTGAATTTCACTCGACGTGAACCGCAGAAGCCATTGATTGGATCGAATTTTAGAGGAAATCGAGGCGCTCGTGGTCGTAATTGTTGGAGTTTTGACGAGAAATTGAGAATCTCAAATGGTGATGGAAGATAACGAGAGTTGTGGAAGTAGGGTGGTGGAATCTTCGGCGGGGAAGAGCCGGCAGCAGCGGAAGAAGGTGGAGGTCTATAATGAGGTTTTGCGGCGGCTAAAGGAGGCGGAGCATCCGGAGGCGCAGGAGCCGTCTTTCGATGATCAGCTTTGGGCCCATTTTAATCGCCTCCCTGCCAGGTCACTTTTACCCTCCGAAAAGACTGAAACCTACACTTTTACGCCCCGAACATGTTATATTTTTGTATCTATCGAGTTGGTCTTTTCGGGCTTGAATTTTCTTTTCCTTGTTTATTTTTCTTCCGTTGGGGGTAGGATTTTTGATGTCTCCTTCCGATTTACTGTGATTTATGTTTCAAATTTTCTGAAATTTTTTCTTCTCATTTGTTCAATTGTTGGTAGTTTGATCTTGTTGTTATGATGTAATTATACTCTGTTTCAATCACATCAGAGTATAATTGTGTAAATCATAAAATCAACAATGTCTAATTTTACGAAGTGCTGCATGTCAGGAACTTTTGTTATTTCTCTACACATATCCCCTTTTCCGCAATTTGGTTTGGGATTACTTTATGATTGATGTTTTTCACCTTTCTGATTGAAGGTATGCAATGGATGTGAATGTCGAGAGGGCAGAAGATGTTCTCACACACAAACGATTACTGCATCTGGCACGTGATCCTGCTAACAGGCCAGCTTTTGAAGTCCGGCTTGTGCAGGTGAATTGTTATTATACGGTTTCCCACCAGAATCCCTTATTATGTGCTTATTTCTTTTGTGGGATCTGCTGATACTTGCTCACCCTATTATTACTAACTCAAAATTCGAGTTGTATGCAACATTATGTATGAAAATTATGGTGTTTGTGCGTTTTGAGAATTGATTGTTTAAGAAGGTGGGAGTAGCTATGTTAAGTTGATTGGCAGCTACTACTAATGAGATTTTAAAACGAGTTAGACCAAAACAGACGTGCTAATTGATTTTGCAAGTGGAAGCCTAAGATTTGCCAAATAAACATGGTTAGGTCTCAGTTATCCTCACTATATTAGTTATTTCAAAAGGATTAATAAGAATTATAAAAGCTTAGACTGATGCAATTGTGTGAAGGATTTGCATATTGTGAGGTTTCGAAAGAGAAAGATAGCTGTCTGGGCTGAAATCCCACTTTTTATGGAAAATGTGGCCCATTGAGCTATTGATTGAGCATATTGAGAGCAAAAATTAATGTTTATTGTTTCTTGGGTTAACTTTAGAAACTCCTCTAGTTCTAAAGTAATAATTACTCACCTTTCTTTCGGCTAAAGTTCATGAAAATACACTGTCATCATATGGACCTCAAGTTCAATTGCCATTCTTACTGAAAAAGTAAAAACTTGTGAATATGCATAAATTCATTTTGCAAGTTTGTAATTACTATAATAAGTACATAAATGTTTAAAATGCTTGATTCATGATTTCTCTTCCGGCTACTTGTTTTCGTTCTAATGGAGGGGGCTCCTACAGTGATTCGATGTTTCTCAAAAGATTTTATCATAATCCAACAACCTTTTGTCTGAGTTCTTCTGTCACTCTTCGTAATAATATTTCTTACTTGGTTGATGCAATTTGTATGTTGATTACAATTTTGTCTTGTACAGGTTGTGCCTGTCTTTGATGGGAATTCAGGAGATTCAGTGCATTCACGTTCACCAAGAAAGGGGAGGTATTTGCTTGCTTCTTTTTGAAAACGAACTTGAATTTCATGGTTGCCCATGTATCTAGGTCTCTTATGTGTCATTTTGGATATGTTATTATGTTGATATTTAACCCCCTTTTTTATTCAGCATCCATCCACCACCTGCCTTTGGTTCTTCTCCTAATCTTGAAGCTCTTGCACTCGAAGCAAGCAAATCTGAAGTTCAAGACGGGGACAGTGCCATAGATGCTGGTACCAAGTTTCCTAGGTATACTCTATTGAGATGTTTTATTTTTGGTCTTATAATTGTGTGGGGGTGCTCCTATTGGATCTTCAATAATTAAAACCTGAAGTAGTTGTACACTTAATTTTTCACTATCTTGAAGAATTAAAACCAGTCGTTTCAGTAACTTTTGGCGATAGTGTGATCCTAATATGATTCCCATGACATTCTTTTGATACTTAATTGTCCCCATTTACCGGGACATACAATTATATTTATAATGCATTAACTATATTTTGTTTGACATTTGTGTACCGTTCTTGACCTGTCAATAAATTGATAGGATAAGTTGTAACGTAACTTGAAAGTATCCAGTCATACATGAAGTGTGTATTCTGGAGCTTACTTTTTCCCCATAATCGTCAATGCAGGCCCATGCATGAGATTACCTTTTCAACAGATGACAAGCCAAAACTCCTCAGTCAGGTAATTGATGTGCTTTATTTTAATGCACCATGCTGACCACTGAATGGTTATTGCTTGAGTGAACTGATGCCTGAACTTCTCCTTGTCAATTGATGATGATCATTTTGGTTTGCTATCTTCCTTAAACATTTAGTTGGATGTAAATTTGAGTACATTGGAATTGGTTGTCTAGTTGCCACTTGGTTTGCAATTAAAAACTCATTACTTTTCTGGGTGAATTAGCATGCATAAACAATGAAATGTAAAATCTTAGGCTTATATAATGGAAGTGTAAGCTCCTTTGATATGCTGGGTTGTAATTCTGTTTGTCACTGAAGCTACGTATTACCAAATGGAGTCTGCAATCCTGCAAATTAATTAACAAAGATATGAATTTACATGGCTTTTGGCATGGGAGTTCTTCTGGATAATATAGAAAAATTAGTTTAGAGTTCAACAAATTCTATTTCTTTTTATGTTCCCTAAATACTCCTATTTGCTTATTTGTTTTTGAAATGAAAATTAAAGACAGCTATCTTATGGATGATGAATGCGATTAAGTGCTGGCTATAGAAGTGTATCAATTTAGTCCAAATGATATCACTGTATGGTGTTACTACATTTCTCTTTTCATTTGATCATTTGAAAATTTATGGAATGGAACTTATTTGGCATGTGTCTTAGATAAAATCAATGATATTTTGGCTTTTTATGGATATGATTTCGTTACTACATGTGGATATAACTCATGATTGATGAGAGACATGGTATATCACATCAGTCGATGTCAGTTTCTCCTTTTGGGGGATGTGTGATATTTTTGACCTAAATATTTTTAGTGTGATAGGAAAATGTTGCAGTAAGTTTGCTTGTTACTGGGTTCACTCCTTGCAAATTCTGTTTCGTTACTGTATGTTAAAACACATTTCTTCTAGTGAACTCTACAATGATGGACATTGCAGTTGACATCTTTATTAGCTGAGGTTGGGCTGAATATCCAGGAAGCGCATGCTTTTTCCACTGTGGATGGCTATTCACTAGATGTCTTTGTTGTTGATGGCTGGCCATTTGAGGTATCTGTACCTTCCTTTCATTATTTACTGTCTTGCATAGATTGTTTTGTTCTCTTGACTGTCCAAACTACTTCTGGTGAAATTTACTTAATCTTATAAATGGTTCTTTTATCGCTTTCGACATTTTATACATTTGTTTATTTTTATGACAATTTATACTTCAGTGAGTTGGCTATATCGTGTAAGATATTCTATTCTTCTATTTTATGGTTGCTTAAGTTTGTATAAAAGGTTACTAAAACTTTGAGAGCACTTGTGATAAGCATTAATGAGCGGATGTTGGCTTTCAGCCAAATATACTGGCTCTGGTTGACTTTTGGTTCAAATGAAATTGTCGCCTTTTTCTGATTTTTGGTCTTGTTTGTTTATGTATGCAATCTTGTGTTCTTTCGTCATACATCTATTTAGTTTGAGCTGCTGGGTCATTTTTACCGTTCGAGTGAATTTGATTAAAGACCTGAAGGGCTTACTTGTAGTGCCACCAGTTGCATTTTGTTTTTCATTCTGTAGATGAATTGGCTATCTGGCAGCCTCTTATACCTCTTTAGTTTTCTTGGGTTATGTGAATTTTCTTGACCCTTTATGTATTATTGGCTTTTTAGGAGGTTGAGCAACTCCGGACTGCTGTTGAGAAAGAAGTTTTGAAGTTCGAGGTACTTTGCTGTTATATTTGTGTTGATCTCATTACCTTGGAATTATGATTAGGTTTCCTGCACATGTTTATGTTATCATGTTGGGGTGGATATACTGTGACTATTGTTTGTTGACTGTACTTGCCGTCTCTGACTACAATTGTTTTTTTTTTCCTCATTGAATGTACTTTGGTAACCCCAGAGCATTGTATTTTTATATGCATGTTCTATTGTTATATAATGATGATGCTACTAGATAGAGAGTAACACCGTATACTTCTGCAAATTCTGTGCTGTGTTCGTTATGATCTCGAATACTGCATGTACATGATTTTTCAACACTAGTCTTCTCAATCAATGATTATGAAGCATAATTTTTGTTTATGCAGAAAAGTTCTTGGCCAAGTCCAAACTCTTTGCCTCCTCTAAATGAACATGAGCAGATAGAGATTAAATGTGAATCCGATCATCTGAAAATACCAAATGATGGAACTGATGTCTGGGAAATTGATCCTGAATTCTTGAAATTTGAGTCCAAAATAGCATCTGGATCTTATGGTGATTTGTAAGTACAACAGATGTTACTTTTGAAGCTTATGCTTGCCGGTGAGTTCTATTTACTCAATAAATTTTGTTTTCTCAGATACAAAGGTACTTATCGCAGTCAGGAAGTAGCAATTAAAATTCTCAAGACAGAGCGGTTGAATACGGAACTGCAGAAGGAGTTCGCGCAAGAAGTATATATAATGAGGTTCGCATGGTTGTTCAATGCACATCCTTAGTTTTCTGGGTTTAGTTCCGTCAGTTTTTGTTTTGACTTGCTATTAAACGTGTGGCTGGAAAGCATGTTTAAGTTAGCCCATGACAATGGGAAGATGCTGAATTAGCCTATTGTTCTCATGGTTATGTACCATTTTTGTTGATTAGTATATGCTACTTGCAGAAAAGTTCGACACAAAAATGTTGTGCAGTTCATAGGGGCATGCACTAGACCTCCGAACTTGTGTATAGTGACAGGTATGTGTCTACATAGTACCCATGTCTTGAAAACTGAGGAGCTCACATCAGGCTTAAAAATATTTTAGAAACTTGAATCTTTTCCCAGTTGCTGTTTCAGCTAATTTAGGTTCAAATTTTCCTACTTGTTTAATTGCAGAATACATGTCTGGAGGAAGTGTTTATGATTACTTACACAAGCAAAGGGGTACTTTTAAGCTTCCAGCTTTACTCAAAGTAGCGATTGATGTAGCAAAGGGCATGAATTATTTGCATCAGAACAATATAATTCACAGAGATTTGAAGGCTGCGAATCTTTTAATGGATGAAAATGAAGTAAGCATCAAGTGCTGACTTAGTTTTATGTTTCTAAACTGTTCTCTGGCTTTACTTGTATTATGTCCTGATTTGTCACAATCTAGTTTCACCCGTCTAAAAAGTTAAACTTCTTGTCGAAAGTATATGGATTTTGGCTTCTGTTTTTGATTGATGCGTTTTAATTCCGAAAATGATAAATCAGTCATGCTGGATATTCTCCTTGTGGAAAGATAGAATCATTTTATTCTTTAATAGGAACAATAAGACTGCCTTGTTTGTCATCTGGCAGCCCTTCTTACCTGTCAGTTTCCAGCCATTTAGGCATTCCATCTTCTAGAATATTGTAGCTTTGGGAAGTTTTGAAGATCTCAGAATTTTCTTTTCAGGTTGTTAAGGTGGCTGATTTTGGGGTGGCCAGAGTGAAAGCACAAACAGGTGTAATGACAGCGGAAACTGGAACATATAGGTGGATGGCCCCTGAGGTATGCCCATTTGTACCAAATTTGAAGTTATGAGACTTACTGATCTTTGTTTAGATTATAGCGTTTTAGTTAAAGGCTGTTGATTTGGCTACGTATGATACTTTCTAGTGGAGAGATCTGATGCTTACTCTGAAAAAATTCCGATTCTCTTGCCTGTTTTTTTAGATGATTTTTCGTTAATTCCTCTGCTTTAAAGCTGGTAGTGTATGGGTATTAAATGATGGTTAAACAACTGTCGATATTATATGTGACATTCTGACATTCTCAGTTTTGGAGATTCTCATGCTTGTTAATGTTAAGACTTTGATAAGGTCAAGAGAAGACAACACATTTTGGGCTTACTGTGGAGTGTCACTACATATACAATATTATCCCCTTTTCGTTAGACAACGAATCTGACAAAAATGGCCCTCTAAAGTGGAATGCTTGGAATGAAAATGTTTAATGGGCTCTTGTAGCCCACAATTTCCGAAATGCTGCATTTATGCTGGATCTAGTTGGAAATTAGGCATAACTTTATTTTTTGTTCTTTTGAAGGTTATTGAACATAAACCCTATGATCATAAGGTGGAATACTTCGAATGAAAATGTTTAATGGGCTCTTGTAGCCCACAATTTCTGAAATGTTGCATTTCTGCTGATTCTATTTTGAATTTAGGCATAACTGTATTTTTGTTCTTTTGAAGGTTATCGAACATAAACCCTATGATCATAAGGCGGACGTCTTTAGTTTTGGTGTGGTTTTATGGGAATTGCTGACAGGAAAGGTATTTTTTTGTTATATGTTGGAAATTTGAAGACAACATTCTTTGGGGTTGCTATTAGTTAAACATTTGCATTTTTGTTCGTCAGATTCCATACGAGTACTTGACCCCTTTACAAGCGGCAGTTGGAGTGGTCCAAAAGGTAAAGCATCAAGTCTGTTAAGTAGTAGGTTATTCCATATATATGCTTATCTAGGGCGAGCACTCGCACTCGCACGTTCTCTTGGCTGACCCATGAAAAGTTAATTATTAACTCTATCATAATACATACGCACTTCCGTTCTGTGAAATTCCAGGGTCTCCGGCCAACTATTCCAAAGAACACCCTTCCAAAGCTTGCTGAACTGCTAGAGAGATGCTGGCAGCAAGACCCAGCTTTGAGACCCGACTTTTCTGAAGTCAAGGAAACACTACAGCAAATTTCTAAGGAGGTATTGTTTCATTCACTGAAGTTAACATGATCGTATCTCTTTCATGTTTTGCTAAATAGCTTGAACTAAGATATGTTTACATGACCAGTAGTTTTCTTCTAGTGCAGCCTTATGTATCTCATTTATTTCGACCAACTGGTGCTTGTTAAAATTACTGAATGCTGCTTACTGATTGGTGCTCCACTAACAATTGAGACGTTAAGGCTTCATTTGGATTAATGGATTTGAAATTAAGGATTTCAAATTCATAATAACAAATCCAGAGGTTGTTTGGATAAAGTCATTATACAACGAAATTTTAAATCCATAAACTCCAATTTTAAGCTGTTTTTTGAGTAATTGTGGTGGATTTCAAATTCATCCTGTATGGAGTCATTTGAAATTCTTCTCTCAAATCCTCTTCAAATCCAAAACATTCAATCCAAATGCAAACCTAAGAGAAAGGGGATTATTGTTGTTTGGGATAATTACAAAAACACCCCTGAGATTTGGGCTAATTACAAAAAAAAACCCAGAGATGCTTGAAAATTACAAAAAAAACCTTGAGGTTTGATTCCGTCTTACATTTCCCCCTTTATAAGCAAAAAAAACATATCAAAACCCCCTGATAATAAAATACTACTGTCATCCCCTTATATTTAACACATAATCAAACTTGATGGGTGTTTTTTTTGTAATTTTAAAACATCTCTGGTTTTTTTTTTTGTAATTAGCCCAAATCTCAGGGGTGTTTTTGTAATTATCCCTTTTCGTTTTATTCAACTTGTTCCTGGAAATTTGGGCCTCCTATCTTGTAACACTCTTTTCTGAAGTATAAAAGCATCCTAAGTTCACTGATTTGTCAAGGTTTCTTGGAGAAAAAAGTCCTATTTTGAAACATAGTTTTGTTAATGAGCATGAAATAGCATTCGATCAACCGTTCTCGAGAATGACACGATCTCTTTGCAACAGGTTGGAGATGATGGAGAAGATAAACGGAAGGAGAAATCTGGAGGATTTTTTTCTGCCCTGAGACGTGGACATCATCACTGAAAGAAAAACCCCAAAAAAAAATAAACAAAAAAATTGTTTGACTCAACTCCAATTTTTGAGTTATTTACACCCTTAATTCTATTTGCAATGTACAGTATCCGTTTTATTTTATGTCGTACTACACTTTTTCATCCTTTGAGTTGAGGTTTTACTAATTCATTTACTAATTTCTTCAGCCATTTCTTAATTTGTTCTGCCTTTGTGCAGTAATATCTCAATTGAAGAGCACTGTAAAACTTTTCTAAAACCGATTTAGGATGGAAAGCCTTTTCGATAATATTTTTCTGTGGGAAAATGAATAGGACCTTTCATGAGTAACACTGCATAAATCTCTGTTAGTCGTTGGCTATTTGTTGTTGTATTATGAATGATTTTGTTGTTGGTCCCTGAGCTAGTTGAGAGTTTTGCTTTAGAGATTTTAGATTGTTGAATATTGAATTAACTAAATTGTTGATTTTAAATCTATTTTAGTTTAAACAATTTCAATTACGCAAATTGTTACCTTGAAATCAAACGAAACAAAAATGATAAAATCAAAAACTCATTACTTGTGGGAATTGCTAGTGGTTAAGACTCTCATAATATGTGTATGAGTTATTTTTGCAGATACTGATAAATGATTATAATTATCATCTTTATTGTATGAGGAAAAACAACTCACTTGTTATCTCCGAAGATATTAGCTATAAATGTTCACCAGTTTTCTTCATTGGGATTTAATTAAATCTTTTTGTTTTTTTGCCATAATTTTAAATTGGAGTACAAAATACAAAGTCCAAATTTTTCCGGCACCATTTGTATTTTACATATCCATATCAAAACGCGGAAACAAATTTCCCTAATCGATAACTCTCTGATATCTTACCAAATGTATAGTTCCTGTTTGACACCAACTTTGTTAAAAAATATTGAAAAAAAAATATGTTAAATATTTACTTGATTTGACCTTATTTAATAAATAATATAAATTATAAAATGCATATTAAATATTGGTATAATAATAAAAGAAAGGAAAAAATATTATCAAATATAGAAAATTGACTATATATTTGAGCTTATTCTATAAACAAACATATTTGAACCATTGCAGAGCTCGTAAATGGAATAAATCGAGAAGTGAATCATCTCATGAAGTTAATGATCCTTGCCATTGAATCACTTCCAATCCGTATATAAGGATGAAAAGTATCAAACATACGCTATCATCATGCATTTTGTTAAAATAAAAATACAAGTATCTCTTTACAATAAAATTTATTTTGCTTCACTTTACTCAAGTACAATATATACTTTGATAAAAGAAAATGAATCTAAACATATATCCGTCAACCGTTCTATATGTCACAGAATTTTAATTAAGCTTGTTTTTGTTATAAACTAGGAAGTTACAGACACTTCTCACGAGCATGACGTGCCCACCTGATACGTTTACGATATGATATTTTATCCAATCTTTATGGATATTCCATGAAACGTCTACACATGGAAAAAGATATAATTTATTATATTTCTCATATTTCCATTGTTTTTTTTTGTTTATGCAAGTTATCACATTTTAAATTTGAATACTTATGAAATATTAGTTTTTATGTTTGAAACATTATTTTTTAATTATTTTTAGTAATGCCATGTATTTTTTTCAATAATATAAAAATATATAATTGTGTATGTATATATATACCGTATCCTTCCTTACATTTCAAAAATGTCGTATTCCCGTGTCCGGGGTGTTCCCTCTAGTGCCCATGGGGGCTCCCCCAATTTTTTTTATAAAATTCAATTAATTCTATGCATGTTTTATTCTAAAATATTATTTTTTAGTATCAAACATTTATTTTTTATTGATTTCCCCCTCCCCAAAAGAAAATTATGTCTAGCTCTGCTCCCTGCCCTGCCCGTGTTAGTGTCGTATCGTACTGCGTGTTCCATACCCGTATCATAGTTTGATAGATTATAAACTATTGAACATATATCTTCTAGAACGGATCAACTCAAAATCGTAATTTGTCCCATGCCATGCATGCAAAAGTGCACCTTCGGTTACTGTTCATAAAATGACAATTTCAAGCTATTTGGCCAAACCACACATAAAATAATTTACTTTAAAATTAATTAAAAAAATTAAAGCAAAACATATATTTACCCCTAAATATAGATAGACATGTGAACATTTCAACAGTCACTCTCTTCTCCAATGTTACGTACTCAAAAGTAACAAATATTATGATCCGAAAAGATTTCCATTTTTTTCTGTTGAATCTCGATTGATATTTCTTCCATTTTTGTTTAATCAATCATGGATTTTTCCTCTTCATGCAAAAAATCGTTCAAATCCCATAACTCATATAAGCATGGACGAAAAATCTCCATAGGTAGCGGCGCAGAGGAAGACGCACTCCACGAGCACCAACCCATTTTGTCGGATCACAACCACGAGTTCTCCGATGGTACTTCGCACCGCCGCCACCCAATGGCCGGACCATCCGAGGTCATCGTCAAAGTCGACGGCGACGATGAGCCCGCCGCCACCCCCAACAGCAACAGGAATATCTGCCGCGAATCGAGCCTAGATTTCTGGAGAGATGAATCGAAATTGGCCGCCGCCATGCAACAACCGGGGTTCGATTTTCGCGAAGATCCACCGTCGAAGCTAATTGGAGTGTTTTTGAATCAGCAGAAGGCTGCCGGTGGAGAATTGCGCCTGGATGTGGATTTGGAAATGGACGAATTTCGCCATAATCGCGGTAATAGCTTGAGCCCTAATAATTTCCCTTCTGCGAATTACAATTGTGACGACCGTAATAGGAATAATCAGAGTTTCCTAACGTCTAAGGAGCTGAAAGTTTCTTTAGAGGCTCCAAATTGTAGTGCTAGTAATGTGGTTGATATTGGTCCTGATGAACAGGACAAGATTTTGCAAAAAAACTCCTCCTCCTCTGATGAGGATGTGAATCAAAGGGTTCACCACAGGAGGAGATCTTCGAATGTGGATGTGCAAATTATTAATGGTGTTGGTGATGAGGCTCAGGTATTGAAATGCTCCTCAATACAGAGGAGGGTAAGTAATTTAGGTAGGATGAAAACTAAGTCTAGGTTGATTGACCCGCCCGAGGTCCTAGATAGGAGATCCGGGTTGATACCAAAATCGGGTCAATTACGATCCGGGTTGCTAGGAAGGGCTTCCGGGATGTTAGGAAAGCCGATAGAGGAAGAAGAGGATGATCCATTATTCGATGAGGATATCCCGGATGAGTTTAAGACAGGTAAATTTGATGCATTAACTATTGCACAATGGATTAGTCTTATTTTGATTGTTACAGCTTTAGCTTGTACACTTGCTATCTCTAAGCTGAAGGGAATAAAGTTTAGGGGACTGAGTTTATGGAAATGGGAGGTTTTAATTCTTGTTTTGATCTGTGGGAGATTGGTTTCTGGTTGGGGAATCAGGATTGTCGTTTTCTTCATCGAACGAAACTTCTTTATGAGGAAAAGGGTGTTGTATTTTGTTTATGGAGTGAGAAAGGCAGTGCAGAATTGTATTTGGTTGGGGCTAGTTTTGATTGCTTGGCATTCTATGTTTGATCGCGAGGTCGATGGGAATAACAAGTTTCTATGGTATGTGAACAAGTTGATGGTGTGCATGTTAGTGGGAACATTGCTTTGGTTAGTGAAGACACTTATGGTTAAAGTCCTCGCGTCTTCTTTCCACGTCAGCACATTCTTTGATCGCATTCAGGAGACGTTGTTTAACCAATATGTAATCGAGACGCTATCAGGGCCGCCATTGATTGAAATGAGGCACAATCAGGAAGAAGAAGAAAGGACAATGGCTGAGATTTGTAGGCTACAAAATGCGGGGGCCACGTTGCCGCCTGATCTGAGGGTCCCGCCTTTTCAGCCGAACAAAAGTGGGAAGGTTTTAGGCAGTGCGGGTGGAGGATTGCCCCCAAGACCGCCAATAGGAGTGAGCTTCAGAGTTTCTGAACAGCTTCCTAAAAATGATCAAAATGATCAGGGCATATCAATTGACCAGTTGCACAGATTAAATCATAAGAATGTTTCTGCTTGGAATATGAAGAGATTGATGAAAGTTGTCAAGAATGGGGTTCTGACGACACTTGATGAGCGGGCGCTGGATAGCTCACAAGGCGATGAGACTGCGACACAAATAAGGAGCGAACATGAGGCGATATGTGCGGCCAGGAATATATTTCGAAATGTGGCTAAGCCTAGGGCCAAGTAAGTCTTTCCTTTTGCTGGTAATTTGCTTAGACGATCCTTTTTCGGTTCCACGAAATAAATATATCTACTTCTTGAAAGAACCAAAATGTATTTTTCATCCTGGCAGGTTCATCTACCTTGACGATCTGATGCGTTTCTTGAAAGAAGATGAAGCATTGAAAACCTTCAACATTGTCGAAGGATCAGTTGAAAGTGAAAAAATCAGCAAAGCATCCCTGAAAAGCTGGGTGGTACGAAATACACTCCAATATCACATTTACTTTTCATTTATAAATCACAAGATTATTTATTTTTTGCAGAGTATTTCGTAAAGTCACATTTACATTTTGTCATGTTTACACCTGTTTTCTATAGGTCAATGCCTTTGTAGAACGAAGAGCTCTCGCCTTGACACTAAACGACACAAAAACAGCAGTTAACAAACTTCATCAGATGGTAAACGCCATTGTTGGAATCATCGTACTGGTCATTTGCCTTGTGATTCTAGAAATTGCAACGAGCAAGTTTCTGCTCTATATTAGCTCTCAGGTTGTGGTCGTGGCGTTTATATTTGGAAACACCTGCAAGAATATATTTGAAGCCATTATATTTGTATTTGTAATGCATCCTTTTGATGTGGGGGATCGATGTGAGGTTGATGCAGTCCAGGTACAAAAACTAAACCTTGTTCATTATACTTTTCTCTTGTTTATTTGTTTGTAATTGTTTTTTGTAGTCTAAATAACCTTGTTTTTGGGAACTTTTCAGATGGTTGTGGAAGAAATGAACATATTGACCACCGTGTTTTTGAGATATGACAATCAGAAGATAATTTATCCCAACGTAACTCTTGCCACAAAGCCCATCAGTAACTATTATCGTAGTCCTGATATGGGCGATTCGGTTGATTTCGCAGTTCATATTGCCACACCTGCAGAGAAGATTGCCACCATAAAGCAAAGAATAACAAGGTAAGCATAATCATAGTTGATTCCATCATTTTGACATTAATGTTTTCTTTTATCTTCTACCATGTGGCCTGTGGGTAACATATGCTATAGATATAAATACAAACCTCAACGGGTATCTGTAATACATCAGTTTCTTTTTTTCCTTTTTTTAATAATAATTTTAAGGGATAATTACAAAACACCCCTAAGGTTTGGGCTAGTTACAAAAAACCCAGAGATGTTTCAAAATTACAAAAAAAAAAAAAGAAAAATTCAGGTTTGATTATGTCTTAAATTTAAGGAGATAACTGTAATATTTTTATAAATGTCAGGGAGCTTTTTGAAATATTTTTTACTTATGAATGGGAAAATATAAGACGGAATCAAACATAAAGGGTCTTTTGCAATTTATAAAAGCCTCTAGGGTTTTTTTGTAATTAACCCAAACTTCAGGGTTTTTCCTTTTTTTTTTTTGTACTCGACCTAAACTCTAGGGGTAATATTTGTAATTATCCCATATACAAATGAGTCCCATTTAAGTAAACTAGTAAGAACCATATGATTTTACTAATTTAATTTACAAAAGTTAATATTATTTAATTTAATTTAGTTTATTATAAATAATGGAAATGAGATTTCCCTAAATCCTTAATTCTTTAAACACACTTAAAACAAAAAATAAAATCATTTGAAATAACTTAAAGACCAAATTAATATAATCCAACTTTTCTATATCTAGTGTTGAAAAATATTAGACGAAAATCTGGTTTACCAAGCTCAATAAACTTGTGTATTTGCTTTGCCTTTTAATATTTATTTGCAAGAGTCCATGAAGAACATTGAGAACGCAATAGTTAAAAATTTAAAGTCACAGAGATCATCGCCCTTGAAGACAACTTATAAAAGCAATATGTATCAAAAGGAAGCAAGTCAGAATTTTAAATCAACACAAATCCTGCATCTGAAAGACATGGTACCTTCAAGAAAGAGGCGGCTACATTGAAGGCTAGATTAGAACATTTTGATCAAACTATCACATAGTAAATAATTAATTGAACAAGAAAATTTGTTTGGATGCTTTTGGCAATCCAACAAAACGAAGTTTTCACATCCTCAACAGAGAATAATGTTCTTGGAGAAGAGTTCCGGAAGAAACATCTAAATTGTTGCTTGAGTTTTTTCGTCTCCTTGTTTTTCATTCTTTTGATCACTATTCAGAAAGATGAAGAAAAGTAAGAAGAGTCGTGGATAAGATGTCACATAAAGGATTATGCTCTCGAGCAATATAAGGGATGCGTAATAATACTAAAATGGATTTTCAACAATGCAGTTGTAAGAAGTTTATTAAAAAAGTCACAAAACACAAACTCAAAATCAGAAGTATTTACATGCATAACAAAACGGATAGCTCTCTTGTCCTCCCACCCCCACTGGGCTGCCTATGAATCTCTCTGAGTTAATTAGTCTTCAATAAACGTGAATGTCATATCGCAAGATCCAAATGGCGCACACAAAGCACACGTAGCCTCGCTATAGGCAACATAAGTTTGTGGTAATTTAAAGTAAAGAATATAGTTAAGATTATTAAGTACAACAACACGCAGGCATGATGTTAATTACACAATTAATAGGCTATTGATATGTAAGGAAATCTATGTTACACACAAAAGCAAACATCTCTCCTTGAATCTCGTTTATCAATAAAAAAATGAAATACCATTTTCAACTAAGACCATCAACCATTCTCATCCACTTGAAAATTCGCAAAATTCATGTCAAAGTCGATAATTCGACTTTCAAAAAGTGTGCTAGGTTTGACAGCTCGAGAGAGAGTTTCACAATTCCATATATTTCAGATAGAAGGAGAATGCCACCATCTACAAGACCTATTAAAAGCTTCCTAAGATCATTTATTTTGTCAGCAGCTAAACTCATTCATCAAATAACCATTATATAGAGAAAAGTGAGGAAGAGCAAGTAGGCACTGTCCATTTCAAATGGACTTGAAAATCGGCTCCCAGGACTATTTTTAGTCCATTATAACCATCCACATTTATATTTTATATATCCACAATGTTTTTTATTAACAATTGAAAGAAAAGTTCATTTCTACTATGTACAACCTAAAAAAATATACTTCCATGGCTAGCCATATGTAAAACCTCCTAAACTTTTTTGACTTACTAAAACCATATTTGTCTCCCATGCAATCAACTCACTTGAGAAAAACCTAGGACTAATATTGACATGCGTAACCAAACCCAGAATCTCCAGAAAAAGATGAAAACTCATCTTTTGATATGTTAAATAAAAAAAAGTACCACTACCGATATAATTATTTCAAAAATTGTAAAAATTAATACAAAGAGATTCCAGGCAAGAACTTTCAAGTAAATTGTGGGGATTCGAAATGGTTATGACCGAGAGCGGACCTGATAAAAGAAACCCGATGAATAAGGACGACCATTCTAACCAGGAGAAATCCATTTAGGAAATCTGAGAAAGCCCGGGCGCCATTGCGATGCTCCTACTGGGGGTATTCAACTTTTTAGTCGATCCCTGTCATTGAATCCGTTAGTTGATTTCTTCTCTCATTCAGATCTGATGAGATTTGATATTCTCGTTTGTTGATTTCTGCCTTTGAAATTCCGCCGCTCGAATTATGCCTCTGAATCCCCTCGCTCGAATTTCCTTTCTGCTTTTTTTCAATAAGACAAAATAAGATTTCAGAGATCTGTGTACACCTTTTTCTTGTCATTATTGTCCCAAATCAGAATGTAAGTAAAAAAGTAGGCTTTTATTAACCAGAACAAGTGAAACGGATCCAGGTTCAAAAGAAAGTGTGCTCAAAGACAATGTGAATGGAGTGAACCTTGAAGAACTACAATTTTTCAATTTTGAGATGCTGTCAGAAGCAACAGTGAACTTTGAATCTATCTATAAGCTTGGACAAGGTGGTTTTGATCCAGTCTATTAAGTATTTCTCCTATTCCAAACATCAGGTTTATAAATTTTTGTAATGTGTTCAAATTGATTAAGTTGCTGGCTTTCATGGAAAACTACCAAATGGACAAGAAGCTGCAGCAAAATCAGGCACTGAAAGTTCATAAGTTTAAATTTAAAATACAATTCATTGTCAAATCTATCCTAGGTAAACCATTCACCAAAACTCTCACCAGCTTAGTTTAATAAACTGCAATAGCATCAGCTAATAAGCGGGGTAGTCAAAACAAACAATTAGTGTGTGTAGGATATGATGTAAATAAGACAAACCAATTTCTCTACTTCAAAATAAGACAACACTACTACCAAAAATAAGCAAAAATTTAAAAGATAATTTTTTAAACAAAGACGAGATATTTTGGAAGGTCCATTTGAGACCAATACAAGCAGAGTGTGTGCAATGGGCTGATAAGCAATGCTATTATGATTTTTGCACCAGTAATATCTCCTAGGAAAGCTTTAGGAATACACAAGGAGAGGGTAAACGGATATAATTCTTAGATGTCCTGATCCGACCAAACAACTAAATAATTAAAATAGAATATAGACTACAAAGTTATGCTCTTTAGGATATTGTTCTACAACCCCTCCTAACCCCCTGCTGAGTTGCCTATGAATCTCTCTTGATTTTTTTAGTCTTCACAAAAAGCATGATGTCTATTTCATTATTAAGAGGATATTGATATGTTAAGGATTCTACATAATACACAAGCATTTGGTACAAGGGTGTTAAATTTATAAAAACCACTATGTTATTAATTATTTCAGAAAATTAAAAGAATAATACACTTCAAGATTTTAAAAGCAAATTGAGTAAATTCAAAATTGAGTATAACTTATAAGAAACCCGATCAAGAAGGGTGATACTTCCCGAGATAGATTAACGCAAAGAGAACCACTGTGTCTATTATAATTTCAGAAAGTTGAAAAATTAATACAAAGAGACTACCGGCAAGATTTTACAAGCAAATTGAGGGATTCGAAAAGAGCGTACCTGATTGAGTAACCCGATCAATAATGGCGATACTTGTAATCCCAGGACAAAACCTTTCAGGTAAATTGAGAAAGGCCGGTTGCCGTGCCCGATTCTCCTATTAGTACCATTCATCGTTTTAGTCGATTTCCGTCGTTGTATCCCGTTAGTTGCTTTGTTTTCCCAGTTAGATAAGACGAGATTTATGCCTTTGAAACCCAATCGTTGGGATTCTGAATTTGAATGCCTTTCGTTTGAATTTGCGTTGTGGTTTTGTGTTAAGATAAGCAAAGATTTGAGTTTTTTTTTTTTTAACCTGCGATGGTGGCGATTGGCGATAGCCTTTTCAGAGGTGGTAGGTGGCATTTCGAAGGAGCGGGTATCTTGGTAAATCAGACAAAGGCTATTTTAGGAATTCTCTTTTTTACAGAAACATTTGTCGGTTTAGGATTGATATAGAAAAGAGAAACAAATGAAGGTTGATGCTTAGTTTTCTGCTTCAATATTTAAATTGTGTAGTGTTCATTAGATACCAATCTAATATCCACAAAAGTATAGTTTTAGGACACAAAACCTTTTCCTGTACAATTTTCATTTCTAAAAATCCCAAGTATTATCTAAAATTTTCCAGTTTTGCTTGGATTTATATTCAAATTGGATGGCTGTCATTGCAGTTACATTGAGAACAGGAGTGATCACTGGTACCCTGCACCATCAGTAGTGCTAATGAACTTGGAAGATTTACGTACGCTTAAATTGTCGGTATGGCTGAGACACCGAATGAATCACCAGAACATGGGAGAAAAATGGAAAAGGAGAGCCCTTTTGGTTGAAGAAATGGTTAAGATTTTGAAAGAGCTGGATATAGAGTACCGTTTATATCCCGTCGATATAAACATTCGTGAAATGCCGCCTCTCAACTCCAGCAGGATCCCGCCAACATGGACTCCTCCTCATAACTGAACTATTTAAACTCTTATTTTTTCGGTTATGAATTCATCGGTACGTAGAATAGGAAATAATGTAGAACGGCGTAATGGAAATATTTTTCCATTTCATTTCATCTGTGCTATGTGCAGTTGGTTTTGTTCGAGTAGTAGAGATATTGTGAGAATTGTTTTTTCTCGTGCTGTAGGATTGAATAATTTGTAGTAGCAAACTCTCATACTTGGGGAGAGTTTAGGTAGTATATATATTTTGGGTTTATGCAGCTTTGTCCCAGAGAAAAAAAGCTGCTTGGTTTTTGCATCAGAGGCATATATTATTTCTTTGCATTTTCAATTAAACTAATTGTTTTGAACAGTTCATAATCCCCACTAATTTGAGTCATACGGTGCGGCGGTTTGTATTTTAGTGTAAAAAATACGTTTAGCGTAAAAATAATATTTTTAGTGTAAAACGTAATATTTTGTCTGAATACACTTCATTTTAGTGTATTCAGATAAAATAGTATTTTTACACTATATATGAAAAATATAATTTATAAATACTATCGAAAATCAAAATTTATCAAAAGTTAACTGTGAATCCCGGAAACATGGTTACCCACTGTTGATTCCCCAAGCATCTGTCGAGCCTCTCTTGAATATTATCATCGCCCTGTTGGCCATTTGTCCATGTATATGTATACCCTTCATATCCCAAATCCTCCAACTGGGCCATGTGAGTTGCTGCATGAAAATCTGCTAACAGAGCATCCTCCTTCTTTCTACCCCTATTTTTTCAAAATTGTATAAAATTTCATTAAAATCTCCCAAGCAAAGCCAACTCGTATTTCTCTGGCTAGCAAGATCGCCCATTAATTCCCACGTGAGCCTTTTGAGATTTTCCTCCGGCCAACCATAAACGCCTGTAAGTCGCCACTGCTTATCGGCCTCGTCCACCATACCGTCGATGTGGTGCAACGAGTCCGAGATCATATTGAAACCGATATTATCTTTCCACAATAAGCAAAGACCGCCCCTCCTACCTCCATTCGATATATCACAACTTACCACATGACTACCATCGTAGCCCCAGTTTTTTATCAAATCCGCCACCTCTTCCGTAAGCAATTTGGTTTCCATTAGGAAAACAAATGTGGGATCTTTTTCATGGATATATCGTTTAAGCACCCGAACTGTCAGTGGGTTCCCAAGCCCCAAGCCCAATTCAAGAGGCAACTCATTGTGCTCGCGGATCGCTCCGCCGTTAAGTGAAAAGTGTCAGGAACATCAAATAAACCGAACGTTTTTGTTTTTTTCTCCTTAGTAGCCCCATCCTCCGTTCCACGGGAATGATTAGCGGCTACTTTTCTCTTCGAAGTGGATGAGTCCGTGGAAGGCTTTCTTGCGGGGTACAACTCTTCAAGCGACTCCAACAATTTTTTGGTTTATTGGTCGGCTTCGGGTCTTGTATGGTTTCATTGGTAATCTGAATTTCTAGGGATAATTGGGTGGTATCAGGTAGGTTTAGCTGTCTGTGTGCGATGGTATGGGAGTTTGTGTCGGAGGTGGTGGGGGTATTGAGCTTGTTGGCAACGGTTCTATTGGCATGAGGGATAGCGGTGGCGTGGTTGTTAGCAGGTTTCATATTTGTGTTCAGGGTTTGAGTGGTTGTCTTTGAAGTGGGTTTATCAGGCTGGTGTTTATGGGGTTGTGACACGTCAGTGGTTTGGGTATTTGTTAGGTCAGTCATATTTTCCAAGGTAAGGAGTGGGGTATATTTGGACGTGGCCTTCGACTGGCTGGGTGGGGCTGGTTCCTTTGGGAGTAAACTAGTCGCTGGTAGGTGGTTTGAGATAGATAGGGATTGGAGGGATTTGTGCACAAGTTCTTTATAAGGATACATGTTTCCTTCATTGGCTGAGGGTAGGTTGTTTTGGGGAGGGTTGAAGGGAAGATGATGATGATTCGTTGGAGGTGTCACGGCCAAATAGGTTTCGGTTAGGGGTAGTTCGTGAGTGAGGTTCTTTTTGGTATGATGTGCGTCGAAGGGGAGAGGCTTTCAACCAGGGTCCGTATTTCATGCTCGAGGTATCCTGACACTCATTTCTGTCGTAATTTTCGCAATTTCGGAAGAAAAGTGTCCGATAAGTCCGCAGCAGAAGCAGTATGTCGGAAGGGATTCGTATTTAAGAGGAAGCACCAGAATATTGCCTTGGACCTTGATAGTTAGAACACGGCTCAGGGGTTTAGTGATATCAATTTTGATCTTGAATCGTATAAATTTGCCAAACAACCCTTCTGATTGATAGGTCTAAACTCTCCAACTCCCCCAGCTGACTGGCTAGAATTTTTGCCGAATTCGGATTCATGCAAGCGACTGGAACATCGTATGCTCGGATCCAGAACGCGGCGGAGGTAACCCTAGCCATAGACGGCTGCTCCTCCAGCTCAAGCTTTCGAATCGCAAGAAGGCCTCCTTCGTAATGCCACAGTTGATTCGCCATCACCCTGTCCATGTCCTCTTTATCTTCGAAACGAAACAGTATAAGATCAGACCCCCACTCCCGTGCAATGATAGGTTTTTTGGATTTCCAGGATTTTTTCATGACTTCAATCAAGTAGAACGCCTTCCACGATTTATCCGTATACAGTTTCCCAACCGAACAGGAGTACTCTGGCTGGCTTTGTGTGTTCACATCAGTACCGTTAACAGCATCCAGATCCACTACAACTTCTTCCCTTTCTGTCAAATCCTCCATGACTACCAGATACTGAGAACCACGGAGTCAAAATCCAGAAAAAGTTGCAGCCTCGATACAAAGGGAGAACCCGATTTGTCGTAGCCCCTAGAAACAACACCCCGTCTATTCCTGTGTGGTGGTAGAGATGTCAACGAAACTCTGGTCACACCTGCAACCTGCAAAAGATAGACAGAAAAAGAAAAAGAGGAAACAAAACGCACAGACGAAAAAAAAGGAACAAGAAACGGAAAAAGAAACGAAAGACACCAGAGAAAACCCTAAACACGAATCTAGAAAGAAACCCTAAAAGGAAAGAGAGGAACCGGAAAGAAATCGGGGAACGAAGGAGTAATCGAAATCGAAACACGGCGACGGGCAGCCGAACACCAGGCCAAAACCTAACGGAAACCCTAAAGGGTGACATATACTCCTTCACGAGGAGAACTGATAAGTTATAAACATTTTTTTTTTGAAATCAATAGGAAAACATTTTAGGAGACTGAAAAGATAATAATAATAAGTAAAAAGAGTACTAGTTATTATCAATATTCTAAACATTAAGCCGTCTTCGCGGCCTTTTTCGCATCCTAGCCACGTCAAGCTCCCTTCCTCCAAGACTGGAATCAAACTCCGGATCCTGGAGGCAAGTTCCGACTGTCTTATCTCCTCTTCTTTGAGAAAATAAAAAGCGCTAGACGCTAGTCGAACGACATATTGGGGCCTAGCACCTGGACGGAGCTTGGGCGGAGTTAGGCGACACCTGAACGGGGTTAGTCGGGTCTAATCGAAAGAATAACGTAGGTAGGGGTGACAATTCTTGACACGACACGAAAATAGCGGGTTAGTGTTTAGTCTTATCGTGTTCATGTCATTATCGCGTTGACATGATAAAGACACGAAAAATTCGTGTCGTGTTTGTGTAACAAGATAAACACGATAAAAAATAATGGATTGCACATTAACATGTTAACGACCTGTTAATCTGATAGTGACACGATAAGAACACGATACATTTAGCTGTCAGTGACACAATAACCTGATATTTTATATGTTTGTATGGTGTATTGTCGTCTAATATCGTGTAATTTCCTATAGTGTATTATTGTGTCGTGTCGCGTCGACACAAAAATTTTCGTGTTCGTGTCAGAGCAGATCATTATCGCGTCATGTTCGTGTCCTTATTGTGTCGATACAATAAGGATACAGTTACATGATTTGCCATTCCTAAACGTAGGCAGACAAGGGAGTTTAGCGCTTAGTCGGAGACTAATCAAAGATAGGCGGAGCTTTTTAAACAATGGTTATTAAAAGCTTTTCAATGTTGGAAATAACCCAAAAATGAAAAATAAAATAAGTAAATGAAGGGCTTTTCAAAATTCGTATACATTAGGAAATTCGCTCCTTATATATATAGTAGTAGGTTACCTGGGTTGGTCGAATATTTGCAGCGCATTATCAAAGTTTCCCGCTACTGTACAATGGGTATCCACCCCAACACACACTCACACACACACACTCACACCAGTCATTCTAACGTTAATCCTTCATTAAATTCGAAATAGGAGGGAAAAATTCGGAAAAACCATAGCCAAATTCTCACTACTTCAGTAGTACTTCTCTCTCTACACACAGAGAAAAATGGCCAATCTGTCGAGCCTGGTGCACGAGCTTCGAGAACGCATAGCGGCATCATCATCAACCTCTTTCAACAAGCAAAACGACGAGGTTTTGGAATCCCGATTCCGAGCCGTCCTTCCAAGTCTGCTCCACACCTACGTCGTCCCTTCCTCTTCCAGTATGTGAAAATACTCGTATATTACTGATCATGTTTAGTTGAATCTTCAAAATTATTGTAGTTTCTTTTTCGTTTTTCTTTTAAATAAAGGAAAAAATCAACTTAATTGCAGATAAAGGGAGAGAGGTGACTGCAGTACTCAAGCTATTAGCACAAACCGCGAAGAATTTTCCGGGAGTTTTCTATCACGGAAAAGCGAACGCTGTGCTTCCTATTATCGGTCGCATTTTGCCCTTCTTTGCTGAACCTGCGTTTCGGTCAGTCACTCGATTTTTTGATATATGTTGTTTAGTAACTTAATTCCATACCACTGTTTTCTTTTACTGATTTTTAGCAATGTGTAATTCTTTTTTAGGTTTTATGGGTTTCCTGCGGTTAATTTTCCAAAACTATTAAGATTGTTGGTTGTTGAATATTTTTGAAAAAGATTATGCGTGACTTACACTTTGATTGTTGTTTTTTTGCGTTGGTCCAGGTCGCGACATGGAGTTATTTTTGAGACTGTTGGATCCCTGCTATCCTTGCTCCGCACAGGTGATCGAGATGTGTACCGGCAATTCTTCATGGATATTATGTCCTTAACTGAAGGTACACAACTATTACTATCCTTCATTGATGAGAGAAATCAATTTTTTTGAGAAGAGATAAATTCCCAAAGTATGTATTGTATTTTGGTAAAGTGTGGTATTTCTCCCTCATTGAATGCTATTTATTTTCTCCTTTTTAGGGTGCGAAACTTTATTGATCTCTTCTGAAAAACTCGGCCTTTTTAAAATCTGTGTTTTGACTATCAGATTATTTTCCTTCATAGATCTTCTATATGCTGCCTCAATTTGCGATGAGAGAAGATCAGTGGAACCAAAAAGATTGTGGTTGAAGTTTTTCTGCGAGTCTTTTGCTAGAATTCGCAATGAGCCTGCCCTTCTCGGTGATCTTCCATTATGTAACAGGCCAACCGATGGAGAAGGAATATTAATTGATCTTACGGGAAAAGAAAGGTGGCTACCCTTTGCCACTTCAGCCATCAAGCTTCTAAATAAATGCTTAACTGAAGGAACGTTATATGTTGAAGGGCTTTTGGATGCGTCATGTGTTTTGGCTGTCTGCAAGCTTTTGTGCTACGGAGATGATGATCTGCACATGGTGGGTGCATCTTTTTGCAACTTGTTAGTATTGTGTATCTTATGATTTTGTGCCTGTCATAATAGGCCGTCTAACCTCTCAAGTTTTGTGAAGGCGTGTTTTGACTTTGCACGCCTTGTTGGAGTAGGAAAAAATGGTGAGAGTCTTCCTACTGAAAAACTAATACAATCAATGACAATCATACTAAGCGGAGATGTTGAGGCAGTTTCAGTATTCAGGTATCCAGTTGCATGTGACAAATGCACATGCTTTGACGATCTATCGTGCTGTATGCTTCATTGGCTGTTGAAAGTGTCCTTATTTTCTCACAGCACAAAATTTTATTGCAGAAGTGCAGCTTATGATTCTTCCCTGGGAGGATGTCTTCAGTCCTTGCATTCTGGTTGTTCTGATGATGTCGTCAGGTCAACAGCAGCTGATATAGTGCGTATCTTTCCCGACTCAATGATGAAGACTAGAAGCGTGGAGCTCAAGGTCAATTGTGCATATTATTTCATTGTCACCTCTTTTTCTACATGTACATAATTTTATTGTGCCTATTTTGGGTGCTTGTGCATGAACATCTCCTATTCGATCATGTACATCTCATCTCGTATGTGTGCATTGTAGCTATGAAGATATATAATATAAGTGCTTATGAATCCAGTGCTGTATGTATGTAGAAATTTTAGTTGATGAACTTGTATAATCCAATTGTCTTGCCGCAATTTACTATGCTATCTTCCCAAAATTTCAGGCTGGCCTGTGCAGTGCATATGTTCGAATTGCAAAAACATGCCCTACTTATTCGTGGAGGCCAGAATGTCTCATTTGTATGCTCTGTTCATCCAAGCCCATTTTCCATTTGATAGACTGCTTCAAAGTTGCTGTTTCCAGACTTGGTCCTAATCTTGTTGGAAGGATGATAACTGATGATAATCACACTGGTCTATCAGAGTCGAGAGATAATGAACATGAGAGCTCTAAAGTTGGGGGCAAAAGATCCGTTCGGTATATAGAAACTCCAGAAACAAAGCGCCAACGGATAGATTTTAATCCCAGCACGACATGTCAGGATGTATGCAAGTTTGTCAGTAGTTTCACTGGAGTTGGAGATAAAGAATATGCTGATTTTATGTGTACCTCATTAAATCTATTTATTGAATTTCTAAAACCTCCTGGGGAGAGCTGTAATTCATTGAGAACAGAAATTTCCCTGAAAGCTATTTGCACACTGTGTATTGTGTTTACGGAATACCCTCAAGCCGACCTTTCCCTTAGCATATTTCAGCAAATGTGTAAGTGGATTTCTTGGATGTTTGAGCAGGTTCGTTTTTCCTTTTGTTGTTTGCTTTTCCTTGTTATCTGGACTATGACATTTTCTAATGTTGAATAAATCTTGCAGGCAGAGCAAGAACTCCCTCTTCCTCTTGATCTATCCATTTTCCTAGAAGCAGTTGACAGCTTACTGCTTTTGCAAGGTAATGGAACTGCGTTGTGAGCTTAATATACATAGATAGCTGTATAACATATGCATGAGTATTTGCAAGGTAATGGAACTGCTTTGTGAGCTTAATATACATAGATAGCTGTATAACATATGCATGAGTAATTCATTCTTTCTTTCTTCTCGGCCCTCCCATCTTTGTTCTTTATTAGAACTTGTGCTTCGTTGAAAATTGTTGAAGCAATGTTCTGAGTATTTGGTGAAGAACAGTGAGGCTTAATAATCATCTGATGCTGCTCCCACGTAAAGCCTGGTCACCTTTGCATGAAACTGTTGATTTTCTAGCTTATTTCTGAAATCTCTCTGGAATATATCATTTATCTTATATTCTAATTGCTAACATGTATTTCGTTTTAGGATCCCTACCTAGAGAAAATAAGCTTATGATCTTTGAAAATACTGGTGACATTGGAGATTTGTTGCGACCAGTGCTAAAGCTTCCATGGAACTGCGCTCGTGCAATAATAGAATCCGATCCTCCCTGGAAGGAGAAATGTCTCTCAATTCGCATTCTGTCTAGGGTTGGGTGTGTAACACAGCACCGAGTGGATCTTGATATTCTGGATTTGGGGCTTCATAACGAAGCAGAAGAAGTTAGAATTGAAGCTGTGATCTCCATGCCAGTGATTGTCCTTTTCTCTGGTTTTGGTTTTCTACCACATATGTTCAACAGGCTGGCGTAAGTGAAGAATGCCCTTATAATTAACTGAGAATACACAAATACCTATTACAAATTAATCAAATAGCCCACATTTTGTTCAGTAGGATCTTTTTTCAAGAATAATTCCGAGGCAGAGCATCTAATGTATTTTACTTACTGCATTATTGTGATGAAGCTAATTAGTGCTTCTGCTCACCCAGGTACTCTTTCGGTTGAAGTAGTTTCTTCCTGAGTCGTTATTTCATGCATAGCCATGTTTATCTCATATCCACTCAGAGCTTTTAATCTGGCCACACAAACTAGTCCATTTTTCTGTGCTTTATCTTCTCATGCCACCTGGCCTTTTGTTTACATGTTGGTCATGATCTCCATATGAAACCTCTGTAGATATAATTACCTGTTGCCAATGTTATGTTTGTCTACAAGTTCATTTTTTATGTCGTTAGCTCCGATAGGGAATCTGTTGGACGGGGCTTGGATTCCTAATTTAGTAGAATTCAAGTAATTGTCTACCTGCTGGGGCAAGATTGCAGTGAACTGTTCAATCATCGCATGTCCCAATCTGATTTTAGGAAGTGCATCGATCTTAATGATTAACCTGGTCTTATTGAAAGCTTAGTGGAAGTATTGTGTGCTTCCTGAAAATGAAATGAAGTGCTTAAAGCCCCTGCATTTTATTCTGTTGCAGGACCCTAAAGAAAGAGAAAAGTGAGCAAGTCAAGAAAATCATTCCCCTCTCTCTTGGTCATCTGGCATGCCTATACGGATATTGTAATGGTGTTGCTGGACATCTGAAAAGTGAATGCAAAATATACTTGAATAAGGACAAGGAGAAAGATGACTTACCTATGGATCATCTGTTGCAAGGAATTTGGTGTTCAATTTGTGACAGCAGTACTGCAGTCAACTATGGGTCATGTCCGATATTTCCTTTGCCTAGCGTGCATGAAGCAGATTTCCTTTTGAGTTGCGATTATACCTATTTGCAGTCTCTCTTTTTGAGCTCCTCCATGATGAATCATCAGAAGAAGTTCAAGTTGCATGTGTAAGAATGATTCAGCGGATTCTTTTGCATGGAACTAAAGATATTTTGCTTGAGACAAGATCCCAGTGGGTACAGTGTGTTGACTTTTTACTCCTTCACAGAAACAAAAATGTGAGACAAGCTTTTGGCTCACAAATTAGTTTCTTCCTCCAAGAGCCTATTTTGGACTATTTATTTTTATGTGAGGATGCTGCAAAAAAATCTAAAGAGCAGATATTCATGGACAAAATAAAACATGCTTTGGCGGCCGCTGAGGATCCTCTGGTTTTTGAAACCCTTCTAGAAACTGCAGCATCAATCATGCAAGCTGTCGATGTTCATAGTCAATTCTTTTTGTTCTCTCTCATTCTATTGATTGATCAGCTTGACAATCCTTATGTTACAGTGAGGCTAATTGCCTCAAAGTTGATAAATAGATCTTGTTTCTTACATCATTCAGGGGGACTTGAAGCACTTCTTTCAAAAGTTGTTCACATCCGAAATGAATTGTATGATTATCTCTGTATGAGGCTAGTCAATCAGCCAAAAATGGTCGAAGAATTCTCAGCAGCTGTTCTTGGTGTTGAAACTGAAGAACTTGTCAAGAGGATGATTCCTGTTGTTCTTCCAAGACTTGTGGTCCTCCAGCATGGTAGTGATCAAGTTCTGGCAACTTTATATGAGTTGGCCAAGTATTTGAAGTCAGACATGGTGCAACTAATTGTTAATTGGCTGCCCAAAGTACTTGCCTTTGCTCTTCATCAAGCTGATGGACAGGAATTAAAATCTGCTTTGCAGTTCTATCATGAACATACTGGATCTGACAATCAAGAAATTTTTGCGGCTGCTTTACCTGCACTACTAGAGGAGCTTATATGCTTTAGCGATGTAAAAGATTCGGTCGAAATAAGTAAAAGGTACTTCATAGAAACCATGCTCTTATTGAAGGTATTTTGTTGGGGTACACATGTTGCAAGTGAAATATACTACTAGTTTGAACGGGTAGCATGATGGATTATTTTAAACAATCATGCTCTTGAGGCTCTGACTTGAGGTCGCTTATCCCATATTCGGGGAATTTTATTTTGATTTTCGTTTCCTGTTATAACCAGGTCTTTTCTTGGAATGTATTCCAATTTTTATTTACAATTTTCTTTATCTTGTGTTCTGCAGAACACAAAGGAAAAAATTGTGACTAACCAACGTTCTTACAGGTTAGCTAAGGTACCCCGTATGATACAAGAAGTTGCAAGAATTTTGACTGGCAGTGAAGATCTTCCAGGATTTCTGAGGAACCATGTTGTTGGCTTGCTGAACAGCATTGATAGAAAGATGCTTCATGCAGAGGATATGTCATTGCAAAACAAGCCATCAGACGGATAGAGATGCTGATTAAACTGATGGGCTCACATCTCAGCACATATGTGCCAAAAATTATGGTTCTTCTCATGCATGCTATTAATAAGGAATGGCTTCAAGGCGAGGGTCTTTCGGTATTGCATTTGTTCTTAAAGCAATTAGCAATGGTGTCACCATCTAGCACCAAGCATGTTGTTTCTCAAGTTTTTGCTGCTCTTGTCCCCTTCTTGGAGAAAGAGACGGAAATTCATCTTCCCATAAGAGTAAAATTGTGGAGATATTGGAAGAACTTGTGGTTCAGAATAAGGTTATTCTAAAGCAGCATATTCGTGAGTTCCCTACTGTACCCAACGTTCTTGCCCTGGCAGAAGTGAACAAAGTGATTCAAGAAGCCCGTGGATTGATGACCCTGAAAGATCAATTACATGATGTTGTGGAGGGACTAAATCATGAAAATCTGAATGTAAGATATATGGTAGCATCTGAGCTAAGCAAGTTGTTGAACCTGAAAAGGGAGGAGTTCATGGCTCTGTTCACTAAGGAAGGGGATTTAGTTATGGACGTAATGAGTTCTTTGATAACGTCACTGTTCAAAGGGTGTGCAGAGGAATCAAGGACTTCAGTTGGACAGCGCCTGAAGCTGATATGTGCAGATTGCCTTGGAGCAATTGGTGCTATTGATCCTGCCAAAGTCAAGGTTATTTCCAGCACAAGGTTTAAGATCGCATGTTCTGATGATGATTTGATTTTCGAGTTGATCCATAAACATCTGGCTAGGGCTTTCAGAGCTGCACCTGATACCATCATTCAAGATTCAGCTGCATTGGCTATTCAGGAGCTACTAAAAATTGCAGGATGTGAGGCATCACTCGATGAGAATGTTTTAGAGCAGACTAAAAACAAACAACAAATGAAGGTGGGCAAATCTTCTACCAGGGGGATGGATGAATGCACTGAAATGTCTGGTAGGGGGCAGAGATTGTGGGACCGGTTCTCTAATTATATCAAAGAGATAATAGCCCCTTGCTTAACCTCAAGATTCCAACTTCCCAACATGTCTGATTCTGCTGCTTGTGGTCCAATATACCGCCCTACGATGTCATTCAGAAGATGGATATATTTTTGGATTAAAAAATTAACTGCACATGCCACAGGTTCTCGGTCTGCAATTTTTAATGCTTGTCGAGGTATAGTGCGTCATGATATGCATATAGCCATGTACCTATTACCCTACTTAGTCTTAAATGCTGTATGTGATGGTACCGAGGATGCCCGCAGTGGCATCACAGAGGAAATTTTATCAGTTCTTGATGCGGCCGCCTCAGATAGTAGCCCAACTGCTGTTCATGGTAATAATTCTGGGCAAAGTGAGGTGTGCATTCAAGCTGTATTTACTCTTCTCGATAATCTAGGCCAATGGGTGGATGATGTTAAACAAGAACTTGCCCTTTCACAGCCTCTTCAATCGTCCAACCCTAGGCAACAAGTCAAGTCAAAGGACCAGATTATGACTACTCTTCCAAAGGACTCAAACCAGGTGCTTGTACAATGCACTCACGTGGCAGAACTCTTAGGTGCAATTCCCAAGATTACCCTTGCTAAGGCCTCATTTAGGTGTCATGCATATGCCAGGTCTTTATTGTACTTTGAGTCTTATGTGCGGGATAAGTCGGGAGCTTTCAACCCTGCTTCTGAAAGGAGCGGTGTCTTTGAGGATGAAGACATATCCTTTTTAATGGAAGTATACAGTGGGTTAGATGAGCCAGATGGATTATCTGGTTTGGCATCTCTACGTAAATCAGAAAGCTTACAAGACCATCTCCTGATTAATAAAAAGGCTGGAAACTGGGCTGAAGTTTTGACTTCTTGTGAGCAGGCTTTGCAGATGGAACCGTTTTCTGTTCAGTGGCGCTCTGATGTCCTTAACTGCTGGCTGAACATGTGTCATTTACAGGCCGTGGTAACTCATGTAGATGGATTAAATTCTAGGATTCCTCAGTATAGGAAAACATGGTGCACCCAAGGGGTTCAAGCTGCCTGGAGGCTTGGGAGGTGGGATTTGATGGATGAGTACCTGACTGGGGCTGATGAAGAAGGCATACTTTGTAGCAGTTCTGAGAGTAATGCTCTTTTTGACAAGGATGTCGCAAAGATTCTTCAGGCAATGATGAAAAAGGATCAATTTTCTGTGGCTGAGAAAATCGCATTGTCTAAACAAGCTCTGATTGCTCCTCTTGCTGCTGCTGGGATGGATTCTTATGCACGAGCGTACCCATTTGTTGTCAAGCTTCACTTGCTCCGCGAGCTTGAGGATTTCAATTCTCTTCTTAATGGCGAGTCATTTTTGGGGAGGAAATTTCAACTAGACGAACCAGAATTCTCGAGGACGTTGGAAAACTGGGAAAGCCGGCTCAAACTTACCCAACCGTCTTTATGGGCAAGGGAACCACTCTTGGCCTTCCGAAGTCTCGTTTTTCGTGCCAGTGGTCTTGGTGCTGAACTTGGGAAATGCTGGATACAATATGCAAAGCTTTGTCGTTCAGCTGGTCATTATGAAACTGCAAATCGAGCTATTTTGGAAGCCAAGGCAGCAGGGGCCTCTAATGTTCACATTGAGAAGGCTAAGCTCCTGTGGAGCACCAGGCGTGCTGATGGTGCTATTGCTGAGCTGCAACAATCCCTTCTCAACATGCCCATAGAGGTTGTTGGCTCTGCTGCTATATCATCAATTACAAGCTTCTCAGTGGTTCCTGTGAATCCTCCCCCTTTGCTATCTGATACTCAGTCTATGAATGAGAATCTAGATATAGCAAAGACCCTCCTCCTGTACACGAGGTGGATCCATTATACTGGGCAGAAGCAGAAGGAAGACGTGATAAATCTATATTCTAGGGTGAAAGAACTGCAGCCCAAGTGGGAGAAGGGATTTTTCTATATGGCGAAATACTGTGATGAAGTGCTTGTTGATGCTCGAAAACGCCAAGAAGACAGTACTGAACAATCCGTGAGAGTAATGCCATCTAATTTAGCGGTTGTTGCATCTACAAATGTGAGTTCTGAACGAAGGTGGTGGACTTACCTTCCAGATGTGCTGTTGTTTTATGCAAAAGGGCTTCACAGGGGCCACAAGAATCTCTTCCAGGCCCTGCCAAGGTTGTTAACATTGTGGTTTGACTTTGGGAGCATTTATTATAGAAGTAGTGCACAATCCCGTAAAGATATGAAGAATGTTCACGTGAAGGTATGTAGTTTCTATGATTAAAACATCAATGCTTATTTTCTCAATTTGAGTATTTTTATGAAATTTATTTCTCGTGTTTAGATAATGAGCATCATGAGAGGGTGTTTGAAGGACTTGCCAACCTACCAATGGTTGACTGTTTTGCCTCAACTGGTCTCGAGGATTTGCCACCAGAACGAAGAAACTGTCCGCTTGGTGAAGCACATCATTACTTCTGTTCTTCAGAAGTATCCACAGCAAGCCCTGTGGACCATGGCAGCTGTTACAAAATCTACAGTTTCTTCAAGAAGGGAGGCTGCTGCAGAGATTATACAAGCTGCTAAATCCTGTCAAGGAGGTTCTAATATGTTTGTGCAATTCGCCACGCTCGTGGATCATCTAATCAGGTTATGCTTCCATCCAGGCCAAACAAAGGGAAGGACGATCAATATTTTAACCGAGTTTAGTGCCCTGAAGAGGATGATGCCTGTTGAAATTATAATGCCAACCCAGGAATCTCTAACTGTTACTCTACCTTCGTATGAGATGAAGCTAACTGATTCTGGCACATCTGATATCTTTTCATATTCAAATCTGCCAACAATTTCAGGAATAGCAGATGAGGCTGAGATTCTTTCATCACTTCAACGTCCAAAGAAGGTTAGACCTGATTTGGTTGCTCTCTTTTTTTCTTCTTTTTATCTTTTTCGTGTCATTTAGTTTTCTCTGGTTTACAACTTAATGCAAATTCATTGCCACAAAAAGAATGCCTTCAGATTGAATTTCTGAATTTGATCAAAATTTTGATGTTTCATTTGGTTTCCTCTTTTTTTTTTACCCTACTTAAGAAACCTGTTTGATTAGTTTCCACATTCTAACTAATTTCTCGAGATTGAATTTCTGAGTGCCATTTGATAAATACATTTTAGTATTAATTTTACCCTATCGAGTGAGGCAGGATTGATAGCAGTCTGTCTTACTCCATTGGCTTTGATAAGTATTCATAATACACTTACCTTTGACCCAAAATTTCTGTGACAAGGCTTTCAAATTTTGTGCTTCACATATATTTTCAGATCATTCTCATGGGCAGTGATGGGTCAGAACATCCATTTCTCTGCAAACCCAAGGATGACCTAAGAAAAGATGCAAGAATGATGGAATTCAATGCAATGATAAATCGTTTATTGTCCAAAAGCCCTGAAAGTCGTCGCCGGAAGCTTTATATCCGTACATTTGCCGTGATTCCATTGACAGAAGATTGTGGTATGGTTGAGTGGGTGCCACATACTCGTGGGCTCCGGCACATTCTCCAGGATATCTATATAAGCTGTGGAAAGTTTGATAGACAGAAAACAAATCCTCAAATTAAGCGTATTTATGACCAATCACATGGTAAAATGCCAGAAGATGAAATGCTAATGACCAAAATTCTGCCAATGTTCCCTCCTGCTTTCCACAAGTGGTTTTTGAACACATTTTCAGAACCAGCTATGTGGTTTAGGGCCCGCGTTGCCTATGCACATACTACTGCAGTTTGGTCAATGGTTGGGCACATCGTTGGCCTTGGGGACCGGCATGGTGAGAACATTCTTTTCGACTCTACCACGGGGGATTGTGTCCATGTCGATTTTAGTTGCTTGTTTGACAAAGGCCTGCAGTTGGAGAAACCAGAGTTGGTGCCATTCAGACTGACACAGGTAAGAGACAAGACAAAAACAAATAGAAACTGTGTAGATTTACTAAGCCATAGGATTTGAATATTTGGGACGACAAGTCCTAGGTCTTGTTAGATGTTGAAAAAATCATTAACTTAAAATTTACAAGTTTTCCTATTTTGTCGTTATGGAACCTCAGCTGATTAGGGAATCTTGGCATGGAGGCTGATTCCAGGAAGAAATCAGTTTTACAGTTTTGCTTTTTTTGCTGTTTTTTTTTCATAAAATATTCATTGAAGGGCTTTGTTTTTACGTTTCAGCATTTCAGGTGTGTAATACCAATTCTTGCATTTTGTTTTAGCTACAATACTGTATTGAGCTGGTTTGTTCTTTTTTTTTTTTTTAATTCCAATCTATCTTACGCTTTTATTTTCTTCTTGCTGGGGGTCGGGGGTGGGTTACGTAGAACATGATTGATGGGCTCGGCATCACTGGCTATGAGGGCACCTACCTGAGGGTTTCTGAGATCACACTTTCAATACTAAGGGCGCACAAGGAGACACTCATGAGCGTTTTGGAGACTTTTATCCATGATCCTCTTGTGGAATGGACTAAATCTCACAAGTCTAGTGGAGTAGAAGTACAAAATCCACACGCGCAGGTTTGAGTTTCTATTCTCTTGACAGTTTCTGTTAAAGATGGCTAGTTGTGCTGGGTAATTTGGCCTAATTGAGTTATATTTTCATAAAACTAACAAAAGCTGAAATTCTTGTGGTTGAACTTTCAGCGAGCCATCAGTAACATAGAAGCACGTCTGCAAGGAGTCGTCGTTGGTGTAGGAGCAGCACCATCTTTGCCTCTAGCTGTAGAAGGACAAGCTCGCCGTCTCATCACAGAAGCAGTGTCACTCAAAAACCTTGGAAAGATGTATATATGGTGGATGCCTTGGTTTTAAGAGTTTCCTGGGTAGGCATATACCATCTCAAATCTTGTTATATATCCAAATTTTATTTGTGATCTTGAAATTTTGGCATTTTTTAGAAATTCCCAGTAATAATTTTATTTTCTAAGAACTGACTTTTGCTTCATTTTGCAAGCTCTCTCACTATGTAGCTCTTTTGTTTTTCTTTGAATCCAATCAAAACATTAATTTTAAGTTTCAATCTACACGGGTAAACATATGAAGAACCTGCATTTATTAGTTACGTTGTCATTGTGTTATTCGTAGTTAAAAGGTGAAGGATCTTAATGAGTTGTTTCCAGCTTTTACAATTCGGGTTCCTGTGTGAGAAAACAGATGATTGAGATGTTATATTATGGTACTTTCATTAACAATCACACTATTAATCTATATCGTGAGATGTGAAAGTATAAATTATGGTGAAATTATTTGAGTATAATTGTGATATACTATGCCTTCTGTTTTTCTGTCTTTTTTAGTTTTTTTCTCCCCTTTTCTGGTTTTGTCTTGTTTGGTTTGTTTTTCTGACTTATTGAATCTTTTTTGCCAATAATTAGATTTGGAGATGATATGTGCTCATTTTGGGTATCATTTTGGAGAGAGCTTCATACACTGAAGGTTCCACGTCAAACTAGACTGCCAGTGCAGATTCAGATTTGGAGACAAGGTAGTAAGAATGTCTTGCAAGATGTCGGATCTAAGTTTTTTAGTTGTGTATAATCGTGTTCTTATGTTCCACATGCATTTTGTGATTCTGCCACAAATTGTTTCATAATCTCTGGCTACATATGTTTGTGTTTAGGATGATGAAAGCAATAGCTGCTGTTCTCACTATTCAAGTCATTCCGAGAGAGCGGATGGTGCGTTTTGAGTGGGGTAGATTTTATTTATGACTTTGTTTGTGGAAAAGAGACTGGTGAACTTGCTTTTGATTTTCATCCTGCTATTTCCATCTAGAAAGTTCCATCGAACAAACTCTGATGGTGTCGTCCTGCTTGAGAGGATGATGATCATCGCCTCTTCACGCCTTACTCACATGGCAAATCGTGAGTGGAGTTGCTTATTAGACATTCTTGCTTGCTGTGAAAGGTAACTCCAAGTTATATGTATCTCCGAATAAACTGCATTTAAGATGAGAATTTTTTGCAGACGGCAATACTGGTGTTATAAGCTGCTGTTAGAAACGCGGACTTTTAGAGTCGTTTTGAACAATGCATTTTGTTTTTCTAATTTGTGTCTTATATTAACTCGTTTGCACCAAAAACTAGCTCCTCACGAATTTGCCATCAAAGGTTTTCATATGACTACACTACACATTTGCCACCAAATTGTATTTAGATTATTTTGCTAATTTTATCTCATTTTGAATCATTTATCAGGGCTCTATGTGGTCTTGCCCAAAGAATCATGCCGATGTTTTGCTCCATAATTTGATTTGAATAGCCAGGCACAAAGGTATCTAGATAGATGTAAAAAAAATTGATACAAATTTGCATTATCTTCGCAGTTGAGTCCTTGGAAGCATCAATTTTGATTTGTATATGTAATTTATCTTTTTCCTTTGCAATTTTATCATGACACTGTAATATATCTGTTTCAACTTTCAACTTTAATTTTTGAAATGAGAGAAATTGTTTTCCATAGCAAGTTACATTGAATCACATGGCTTCATAATTTCTGAACAATTTTTGTTGGCATCCTCATGACACAGCCACTCCTTAAAACTTTTGCCTTTGGCAATAAAACAACCAATATTCTTCCTATCAATCCTCAAAGGGCATTTCATTCTCACTATAATCTCTTTTGCCAAACCTTTTACAGGTGATTCCCCTCTTTTAGAACTATGCTTTCCACACCCACAAACCACCAAAATCTCAGTTGGAGCAGTTCGATTTCCAGATTCAAACCTCCGTTTCAAATTATCGAACCATTGTAGCAGTATCAAATACGCAGTACTCAAATGCATCCCGTGCAAATCCAGCTTCAACTCCGAAGAGTTCCACTCCATTACCTGATCCAAAACAGTTGATTTCAACAATTCCAGCACCAAATTCGCCTCACCGTTAATATTCAGATTATCGACCAGCTCATCAATCGACAGAGGTAAGCTTTTCATATCCTCCAGCAACAAGAAAATTGTTGGACATGAATTTAGAACAGAGTTATAAGTTCTAACTGAGAAAGGTATACCTGAGTTCCTCATTTTCTTCAACCATGAAAGCATATCAAGAAGCTCATTGTGAGCTCCAAATGATGAAAGCACCATATTACAGCAAATTGTATCCAATTCAAAACCTTCCTTTTCTATTTGAACAATACTTCTCTTCATATCTTCTAGAAATCCCTTCTGTCCATATCCATAAACAAGAGATCTCAACTCAAAAACAGATGGTTTTAACCCTTTCTCTCTCATTTCTTCTATCAATTTCTCAGCTTTATTCGGCAATCCAATTTCACAAAATCCAGCAATCATTGATTCATACCCTCTCTGCTTCACATAAACAGAAGAAGATTGCAAAATCAGCTGCCTTAACTGTGTGCAATAATCCAAAACCCCTCTTTCCGACCTGTGCTTAGCATGAGAATCTACTAAATTACAGTAAAACATACACAAATCTCTCTCTTTGAACCCTAATTTCAAAATTGTTTCAGTAATCAAATTCTCTGCTTCATCAAACCTTTCTTCCTTTTGTAACAACGCAATCAAATCCGCCACTAGCTTAGCATTCCAGCAGAACCACGTTTCTCGCTTGATCATCGAGTAGAACTGTAAATACGTAAATCGATTGGCAATTTCCTATGTGAAGAAGAGAAATACAAATAGACATAATGACATATATATAGATACACTTACGGGAAATGCGAGCGAGGAGAGACGAGGATCGGAGGTGGAAGGGGAGAGGAGATGGGAGAGCGTGGTGAGGGCCACGTGTTTGGAAGACGAGGCCACGAATTTGCGGAGTAAGCCAGTGGCAGCTGAAGGCTCGTCGGTGGTGGCAAGGGAGGAGAGAAACCGGTGACCTTGTTTTGTTAGCGCACATACTAGCGGCGGATATTGGCGGAAGCCGGCGGAAATTGGTGGCGCTGACAGCTGAAGACCGCGACCTCCGATCATTGGTTGGTTAACAAAGTTTATGGGAAGATAACTTTTGCAGGGACTTGTATTCATGGATGTGTATGTCTAATTTTTTTTTTTTTGGTAAAAAAATAATTTAGGTAATTCCATAACTACTATAATTGACAAAATATTTTTTGGACAAAATAATTATTATTAATATTCCAAATAAATTTGGATGAATTAACTGTGCTTATTTTTTGATAAACAACAATTCTTTTTTGGGTGGCGCTGTCTTATTGACATCCTCAAAATCATAAGACACCCCTTTATATAATTTCAAAAATGCATGGTTTAAAAGACTAAAATACATTCTTTACTTAAATAAATAATTTTTAATACACTCCATCTTCCTCACACCTCACCCACGTTTTTATAAAAAACTGATTTTTTTTTTTGTAAACCCTAGATTTTTAAACACTCACATTTGAAAATATTTAATTTTGTCGAATAATATAAGTATATCCTTAATTTTGTAACTTAAAAGTGTGTTATTTTTTCATTTTTACAAATTGAAAATTTACTTGTTGAATAACAAAAGTGCGATACTTGGCACGATCGCGGTGTAGTTAATCGTGTGGCACGATCGCGATTACTTTTCTATCGTGCCACTTGCATGATGACACGATCGTAGTTACTTTTTCGATCGCGCTGCCACTTGCATGATGGCACGATCGATGACACGATCGTAGTTACTCTTCGATCGTGCCTTATGGCACGATCGAGTATACCATCGTGCCACCCATCGCCTTCTTCCCCAAACTCGCATAAAAACCGGAAAAAAAATGGTAACTCTAGAATCAAACAAATACAATTACACAACACTTATACCCAATAATTACCCAACTAATCCAACTATAAGTGTGAAATTAAATTAAAATATTAAATTTAAAATTAAAATAAATTAAAAATGCGTACTCTAAAAGATATTACATATTTTTCATTACTTTAACAAAAAAGTTTAGTGGAATTTCTTCCGTCGTGCCGTCAAATTTACCTGGGTTTATCATTTTGGGTGTATTTGAGAGGGAAAATAAGTGCAAGGGTAAAATTAGAAAAAAATGGGGGTGAACTCATCAATTGTCCCATTTTTTAAAAAGTAGGAGATGATGTAATTAGAAGGTGGGTGAACTCATCAAAAAAGGGGTGCCAATAGCGCCACCCTTCTTTTTTTATCTTTACACGTTTCTACCATTTTCCTTCATGTGAAAGTGTAGGGCAAATAATGTTTGTTGCTAAGGTGAATTAACTATGAACTTTTATAACTAAATCAATTAATCAAATATGATTTAATGAATATGTTTGATATTCTAAAAAAATGGTTGGGATACATTTGGGAATGAGGACTAGGTGGGAAAATCCTGATTATTAGCCCAAATTCTTTGTTTGGGGTTCGTGTTTAGGCCCATGACAAGAGATCGGACTCAAGAATAAATCCTCCATCCATTTGATAACAAAACTCACCCCTCCTTTCTCTAAAAAAAAAAAAAAAAAACTCACCCCTCTTATTATATAATTGTTCATTTTCCCAAGTTTTAGAGCCTAGAACCTAGGCGGAGCTTGGATATAATTAGACGATGCCTAATTAGAAAAAAAAAAAAAAATCGTGGCGACAAAGAGAGACTCAGCGCTTCTGGCGGGATTAAGCGGGCCTGGCGAAAATCTTTACAATAGAGTCGTGATGATAGTTTATGCTGGTAGGGGTTCTTTGGACATTTAGCATTATACTACTTAATCACGATGCCAAAAGAAAATTATAATCAGATTATGAAAATTGTTGACCTTAATTCTAAACCCCAAACACAATTATATCAAATTATATAATAGTGCAAATTTATCCAATCATAAGAATTTATCGAATCACATCAGTCATCAACAAAGGCAATCAAATCCTTAATATATAATATTACTCTTAGTTGCATTATTAATTTTCTTAAATATTGAATTCTGAAAGGGGTGGGCTGGTGGTGTGAAATTAAGTAGTGAGAACAATCTAATCTAGTAAAATAAAACTACAGTATATTGATGAAAATGAGATGAAATGAATTAAAAATAAATTAAATTACATATGTTTATTTATCGCTATAAGAAAATGTATACAAAGATCGTGCCAAACAAACTAAATTGTACGCTTGCACTTTGTCGTGTGGCAAATTAACTATTAGAATTTTACAAATAATTTCCCCTAATTTTGAATCAATTTGACATTATTATTTTTCGCATAATCGTGCTTGGGCCCACTTAGAAGTTTAATTATCGTTTTCCTTATTATAATGGGCTTATAAGTTATAGCTTCAGAAATTATTTTTCGTTTTTGTATAAAATGGGTTTTAGAAATTTAAAGCCATATTTCATCCTGGATATAAAACGCACTCCTGGCCGTCTGCGAGATTCCCAATTTGCAGCCAATTCTTAAAATTCCAAATAAAAAGATACAAATTCCCCATCTCTTCTCATGTATATATTATGTTTGAGTTTAGACAAATTATTGCTTTTTATTTCCGTTTGTTTGATTTTACTGGTGTGGTAGTTTAGTGGAATTTGGAAGAATTTTTGAAGAATTCTTGATAGTTTTAGGATTTAATGACGATTAGAAAGAGATCGAGACTCGACTCGGCGATTGTCGATGTTTGGAAACGTGAAGTGGGC
The DNA here is from genome assembly GCA_016081115.2 of Rehmannia glutinosa. Taxonomy (NCBI): domain Eukaryota; kingdom Viridiplantae; phylum Streptophyta; class Magnoliopsida; order Lamiales; family Orobanchaceae; genus Rehmannia; species Rehmannia glutinosa. The sequence goes on along the minus strand of CM071927.1, from coordinate 94,602,542 downwards.
GAGCTTTCCACTCGAAACTTCGCTCACCGCCTAGCTGCTTCCGAGGTTTATTTACTTATCTTTCAATTAATTATTTTAATTACTATTTTCAGCTTTATTTTGCTTGCTCACGGGCATTTGTTCAGCTTAGAATTGATGTGTTTATGGGATGTTTGGTGTATTAATTCGTGAAACTATGATCTTGTAAATGCAGTTAGATATGATTCAATTTTTAAAAATTTGAGTTTTTTATTCCCACATTGAGAAGCAAGGGCCACATTCATGGCTGCCTATCACGGTTATTATTGTAGATTGTTGAAATTGTGTAATTAATGCAATTTTCTGATGCAGGTTTGTTTACTTGTGTTTCTGTTTTTCATTGATGACTTTGTTCATTAAATTCACAACTATATTGTTCCACATATTGAGTAAGTGACTATTATTGGTTTAATGTGTATTTTTTTTGTAAGCTTGTTCTATTATATTCGGGTTTGTGGTAGGGGTGAGATGGTAGGAAAGGAGTTGTCATATATTTCTTGTACAGTTTTTGCTGAATTAGTTGCAGGTGTCTATTGTGCAGAAGTTTTTTCGTCGGGGCTTATGCTTTTCTAGCGTGTGTTGAGTATGGCCTGGGAAGTGGGAACATATACTAATATTTTTGTTCTCGTAGCTCTTGTGGACGCGGTACTAATAAGATGTTGCCTTTGCAAATAACTTGTACATGGATTTGCATTATTATGTTTGGTTTCTAGAACAATGCAACTATTGCCTCTGTTTGTCACTTTTGGTTTCCATAGATGATGGTGATTGCTTATAAAAATGTGAAGTGCTGGTAGAGAAATTATTTTCATGTTGTTTGAATATGTTCTTTGGAATGACTAGTATTTTTGAATTGTTAGTTGGGAGCCTGTAAACATAAACTTCTCTCCAAATTAAATATCTTTATTCATTTTATATAAACATTTAAATTTCTTCTATCTCATAAGGAGTTTTTGATAGAACGATTCTGAATGCTAATTGATGGTTAAGTAGTTTGATGTTTGCATGTTGCTTTACAACAAAACCAGGGTCAAATAATAGATAATATATTTGATTTGACTTTTATATCCCACATTATTCTTGTTCAGTCAAATAATGGTATTCAATTCGGGACACTGGAAAGTATTCTGTTTGTTTTGTTAATTGCCAGCTATGATTGGCAAATGTGAGTGATCAATTTTTAATTTCCTTGGTTTTTCATTATCAGGATCTCGTGCTTCGTCTTGATATTCTACGAAAGCTAGATAATCATCGTGGTTGTGTGAACACTGTTAGCTTCAATGCAGTCGGTGATATTCTTGTATCAGGTTCTGACGATAGGAGAATCATACTTTGGGATTGGGAAACTGGTGAACTTAAACTCTCTTTCCATTCCGGTCATCATAACAATGTTTTCCAGGCCAAGATCATGCCTTACACCGATGATCGAAGCATTGTTACATGCGCTGCTGATGGGCAGGTAATTTGTTTGCCTGCTGCCTTCTCTCTCCCCCTCTCTCAGAAGATTAAAATTGAGTTGTGTAATTGAAAATGTGGGCTTTCAATCAAGGAGTGGCATTATAGGCATGCACAAAAGATATTGGTAATTGACATGAAAGTTATGTTCTTGAATTGGGAGCCTATGCAAAACCTTCTATGAAACAGTCAAATTATTCCATTTTTTATGGATTATTGAAAGGATGCTTTCTTATTTAATTCAGTTTTTATTTTCAGGTGAGACATGCTCAAATTCTTGAGTGTGGAGTGGAGACTAAATTATTGGCAAAACATCAGGGACGAGTGCATAAATTAGCTATTGAACCTGGAAGCCCGCATATTTTTATAGCTGTGGTGAGGACGGATTGGTGCAACATGTAAGTTATTTATACCCTCTCTAATCGATTTTTTCATTTGACTTCTATCTGAAGGTTGACTCGTTTTTTTGTCCCGTTTTTCAAAAAAAATTAAAAAAATTTATATGTGTTTTTTTATGCAATTGAGTTGTCATAAGTGTCCTTCATCTTTTCTTTCTTCTTGTTCTTTGTTCTTTTAGCAGGACCATACAAATAAAGTCTAGAGAAATTATTTATAAACATGAATATTACAGATAGCCATCATAACCTCATCTAAAAACTAATAACAACATTCATCTACCATATAAGTTGTGTTCAAACTTTAATTAGGTGAACCAATCTCTTTTCATTTGTTTATGATCCTGATTGCGTGACTTTATATACTGCACAGATTGATCTGAGAACTGGAAATGCCACCAGCCTGTTTACTTGCAAACCAATACCAAGTCAGAGTTATTTTTCCACTGTACATCTAAACACCATTGCAATAGATCCTAGAAATCTGAACTTATTTGCTGTAGGTGGATCAGATCAGTTTGCTCGACTTTTTGACATTCGTAAATATAAGTGGGATGGATCGTCCAATTTTGATCGGCCTGTTGATTTCTTTTGCCCTCAACATTTAATTGATGATGAGAATGTTGGAATAACTGGATTGGCATTCTCCGATCAGAGCGAGCTTCTTGTGTCTTATAATGATGAGTTTATCTATCTATTTACAAAGGATAATGGACTGGGACCAGATCCAAATTTTGCTTCTCAAGTTGACAGTGATGTAGGTGATATGACTCATCATGTATCAATTTCAGAGGTTTGTGATGATGCTCCCCAAGCCTACAAAGGGCATAGGAACTGTGAGACTGTGAAGGGCGTGAGTTTCTTTGGGCCCAAATCTGAGTATGTTGTGAGCGGATCAGATTGTGGTCGAATTTTCATTTGGAAGAAAAAGGGTGGGGAGCTTGTTCGTGTTATGGAAGCAGATAAGCATGTTGTGAATTGCATTGAGTCTCATCCGCATGCTACAGTGCTAGCCAGCAGTGGAATAGAGCATGACATAAAAGTATGGATTCCGAAAGCCATTGATAGAGCCACTCTACCCACTGATATTCAAAAGGTATGTTATTTTTTTCTGAATTTAAACTAGCCTTTTATCCTATTGCCTAATGTCTGGGTGAATAATGGACTTCAATAGTTACTGAAGAAACTTAATTTTAATACCGTTCTCGAAGATAATTCCATGCAGTTGTTGGAAAATGTCCCAGGTCATTTCATTTGGTCTTGTTCTTCTATAAAAGTCGGCAAAAATTTAATAGTTTGAGAAGTTAAAAGATGTCACTCATTCAAGTTCGCCAACAAATTAGTGGTGCTAAGGCAAATTTTTCGCGAGCTTAGTGTCTTAGTTGCTCTGCCCAAAGATAAATATAATGTAAGCTCTTAGCCACTATTTGTGTGGCCCTTGTTTGAAGAGGATTGAACATGGCTTACAAATTGACCCTAAAGATCCTTTTAGTGGAAATTGGCATTTTGTTTTTATTAAATAAACTAACTCCAGATGACTGCAAATTTTGAAAATTCCCATTAAACTTTTAGTTTCTCTGATGTTTTGTATGGTTTAAACTTTTATGTCTGTCAAATTGGAAACCTCTATAGTGACCATTTTCAGGAAAGCAATGACAACTAGTTGACAAAAGGAACCTCATATTAAAACATTTAATTCTTAATTCACCATAGATGTTGACCTTTGGTCCTCTTGAATTTGGGTCTTCTGTATAAATCCCTTGGTCTGCATTTTAAAAGGGATAATTACAAAAACACCCTTGAGGTTTGGGCTAATTCAAAAAACCCTAGATATTTCTAGAAATTACAAAAAAACCTTTAAGTTTGATCCGTCTTACATTTTCCCCTTCTTATGCATAAAACATTTCAAAAGCTCCCGTACGTTTGTCAAAATATTACAGTCAACCCCTTAAATTTAAGACAATCAAACTTCAATTTTGTTTTTGTAATTTTCAGAAACCTCTTTTTTCTTGTAATTAGCCCAAACTTTAGGGTGCTTTTTGTTATTATCCCTTTTAAAAATGATATTCTAGGTGTCATGTTCTTTATAGAAACTCCGTGGCAGCGGAGGAAGTTCTGATTTCTCCCCATTACTTATTAGGATAGGGTCGTGAGTTTCATACCTCATCGAATTGGTTTCTTTCCCTATGGTGGTTTTTATGATGACGATGATGACGACGATGACTTCATCTATTCTGATGATGATGATGATGTCGATGACGATGGAGATGATGATGAGGATGACGATGACGACGGTGATGATGACACTGATGATGAGGATGACGACGATGAGGATGACGATGACGATGGCAATTGTGGCAATGCTGATTATATTACTGACAACGATGATAATAATAATAATAGTGGGAATGAGGTTTTGAATGAAGGGCATCACCCGGAGGATGATGATACTACTGATTCTGGAGATGCGGATGAAAATGATGAAGGTTCTGAGAATTTCTCTGACGATGAGTATGAAGACATCAACGAACCCGAGAATGATGTTGATACTGACAATACCGTTGCTTCTGATGATGAATTCGTTGACATCTGTGATGTTGATAATTATAGTGAATTTGGGTTTGATGACGATGACAATGATTCTGATGACTGACACGATGGTGGATGGTTTAGTAGATAATCGGGGTGTCATGTTTTTTTATTGCTCGTGTTGGTGGTGGTGACGATGATGCTGACGATTTTTGCGCTTTGTGTTTCCAGCGGAGACCCAGACGAGGGGGTTGGATGCACCGTATGGTTTCTCCGGAGGACCTGATGTCGCAGTTGTTTTCCGTGCAAAGGCGGAGGACAAACTCTTCGGAGAGCAGTGGAGAGCGTTCGGATGTGGGGAGGGATCTGCTACAGCTTCTTCTGACATTTGACACCAACAGTGATGGTTCTGGTTCGTCTGATGATGGTAGAGACAACACTGGTGATGAAGACTCTTCTGTTTGAGTTCATATGTACAGAATACAGAATGAGATATATTTTCATCTTGTTAGCACTAATTGGTACCGTGTTTCTTAATCTAAAGTTTATTATGTTCTTTTTAGTCTATTTTTTCCTTTTTGGTTTTTATGTTAGCTTCATCTTTTTTTTTTTCCTCCTGATTATAAATGTCACTTTTATATTTTTGGGTGCATTATCCCCTTGATTGGAACATGAAGAAATAGTCTTTTTATTTTTTTTGACAGGAAGAAGAAATGGGATATTGAATAAGAAATAAATTATGTTTTTTTCTAATGAAAATAAACAGAGGTTTTTGAATTTTGATAGACATTTTTCTAGATTTCTACGTGTATAAATAAATATAAACACGCATTAATTTACTGATTTGCCATTCATTGAACTCAATTCACTATTTCAAAATTCATCCTAAGGTTAATCAAATCATACCTGAGATTTTTAATTTTATTAAGATCGCGTTTTTAACCAAATCCCATTAACTAAGATGTACAGTAATTTTTACAGGCAAGAAAAGAAAAAGGAATATTTAATTTCGTATTATAGGTTATCACCTTCCATATTATTATTTGCCTTAAAAAAAGATGATATTATTGTTTTATTTCATTTACAGGCAAGGAAAAATAATAGTAAACATTAAAATTTGTATTATAGGACAATTCATTATTAAGTATTCTGTGACAAATGACAATACATTGTTAGTAGGAATGAAAAACGAACCAAGCTACTCGTTACTCGATTCGAGATCAATCGCTCGATACATTAACATAAGGAACCAAGCTTTGACACATTTTTCCGTTCGATAAGATGTAAAACTCGGCTTGAGCTCGACTCGATTAGTAAAGAAAATAAAATATGTAAAAATATAAAACTACTACTCGACCTCGATTAAAGTTCGTTCGATATCGATTCGATTAATTAATAAATCAAACTGCCTCAAACACAATATTAAAATTCGATTAAAATTCAAACAAATTTAAATAGTACTATATTTGGTTGGACTCGACTCATTTACACCTTAAATTCGAGTTCTTTCACATGGAATATTCTTTAAATTCCTTTTTTTCACTTTAAGCTCGTCAATTAGTACAATCACTAGCCTTAGGTGCAACTGTGGACTGTGGACTTTCGGACTTTCATGGAAATGCATCAGAAAAGCCAATGGGAGGCTTTACCTAACTTAGCTCTCGCAAATATATTTTCTAAAACCTCCATTACAGATCGATCGCATAGCATTCCTTTCGTCTGCAAATCATGGGCCCACGCCGCTCGCCACCCGCACTGCTGGGCTTCCATGGTTGCCGAAAATCACTCTCCGATCGGAAATTCCGCCGCCGATCATGCGTTTGCGATGGATTCAAACCCTAATTGCGTCGATTTTGTGGACCCTTATGATGGGAGGAGAAGCCCATATCCCCACCGCGGCGTAGCGAGCTTGCAAGGGCTGATTGGAAGAGCCGGCGGCGGCGCCGCCGTGACTTCTGTTTATTTCTTCCCGTTCCTCACTTCTGACGGTGGCATTGCTAATGACGATGCGATACTTCGCCTTATTGCCAAACAGTAAGTTCCCCTTTTGCAGTTTTGCAGAAAAAGAAAAGAAAAAGTTTTTAAATCGTATAAAATGAATTTTTGATGACTTTATGTTACGTAAAAGCGTAAATTCAGTATATTTTGCTTCCGATTTGCGGCTGATAGTTGGGAGTTGCTCTGTTAAATGATTGAATTTGCTGGTTACAATCAAATAGGGGTGTAAATGAGTCGAGTCGAACGTATTTGTTTGAATTTGAATCGAGGTTCGAAAATTGTAATTTGAGCTTGGTTTGATTGTTAATCGAATTGAGCTCGAACGAGCTTTTGTCGAGCCGAACACAAATCGAGTGTTCGAGTAGGTTGATATTTTTATACATGTTTTATTCATTTTTTACCATTCGAGTCGAGTCGAGCTAGAGCTTTACATCTTATCAAACAGAAAAATGTATTCAAGCTTGGTTCGTTATGTTAAGGAACCGAGCTCAAACGAGTTTTTAACGATCGATCTCAAATCGAATATCGAGTATCTTGAATTCGTTTTTCGGTCTTACAACCAATGTATCTAAACAATTCTTGATTATTGATTGATTTATTTATATTTCCATTCTTTTGGTGGTTTCTTGTATGTTTAAATTAGGATAATTACAAAAACTATCCATGAGGTTTGGGTAATTACTAAAAAAATAGAAATTTCAAAATTATGAAAACCCCTTGACGTTTCATTGTCTTACATTCTTTCCTTAAATATAAAAAAAGTTTCCAAAAGCCCCTTACATATATAGTTAACCCCTTAAAATTAAGACAATCAAACATCAGGGATATTTTATGTAATTCTGAAACCTCGTGGGTTTTTTTCCGTAATTATCCCAAACTTCAGGGGTAGTTTTTATAATTATCCATTATTTAGATTAATATGCAGTAGTGCAACATTATTGCTTCTTGTTATGTTTAAAAAAAGCTCACAACTTTCTTTCTCTTGCAGCTGTCCAAACTTGAAGCACCTTTCTTTCCATGGATCTCACAATGCTTCTCATGAAGCAATATTGGAAGTTATCCACAACTGCAGAAAGCTTGAGCTCGTCGATTTCTCCGATTTGCCATATTTCAACTCTGTAATTTTGGGGGAACTGAGCTGCTGCTGTCCTAATATCAGGGGGATTCGAAGAAATGGTTATTTGGAACCATTATTTTCGAATGCACTTATTACCGGATTTCCTCGCTTGAGGATCTTAAATATCTCCAATTCGACGGTGGTTGATAAAGACCTACTCGCGATCGTGACTGGTTTCAAGGATCTATGCTATCTAGACGTGACGGGTTGCCATCAGTTGATGTGTTACATGCACATCATCAAGGTGGCTTCTGCAAGAATAGGTAAAATTCTGTATGATTGAGCTTTTTCGATAATTTTGGTTGTTCGGTTTGCGTATGTAAGATTAATTGAATGTTTGTGTGAGATAATTTCCTCATTTGGCAGATTTCTTACAGCAATATGGTTCTATGTTCTTTGCCTAATAAATGATGCATATGATTAATGGGAAATTTGGAAAATTGCCCCTCCATATGGGGGTATTTTTGAAAAATGCCCCCAAAGTATTAAAATTTGTTTTATGCCCCCGCACCCCAATTGCCCACCTAATGACCCACCTCACTGCCCATCAAATTCAGTTCGGAGAAAAATCCAAATTCGCAATTTTTTCGTAAATTTCAAGAACAATTATAACTATATATTTATTCTTATATATATATATATATATAATGGCGTCAAATTATATCGGTTCTAAAATTCCTAGTCGGGTTAGTTTTGATGGTGTTCATTATATTTAATTGAATTTGAGTAAATTTTATTTGAAAATGGTAAATTAGCCGAATTTTAAGGATTTCTAGAGCAAGTATAAATTTACATTGTTAGATATAGTATATAAAATGAATATGTAGTTGTAATTGTTCTTGAAATATGCAAATAAAATTACGAATTCCATTTTTTATTCAAACAGAATTTGGTGGGCAATGTGGCGGGCCATTAGATGGGCAGTGAAGCGGGTTGTTGGGGTGTAGGGGCATAAATCAAGTTTTAATACTTTATAAAATATTAAATACCCCAGATGGAGGGGCAATTTCCCAAAGTCCCACGATTAAATTGCCGATAGCTTTTTCTGGTTTTTCACTCATTATGTACAATGAATTGCAGTAATTGAATGGTTTTGAATCTCAATGGCAGATTGGCAGGAGTCTTTGATTTGTCATTTACAAAATATATATATATATATATATATATTTTTTTTTTTTTTCTATATGGACAAAAATATTGAATCATCATGTAGCACAATAAAAGTAAAATTACAGGCAACACACACAAGAACTTGTGCCTTCCTTTTCCATAACACAGATTATAATTTATAAGGCCCTATACAGTCCCTGCTTCAGACTTGTCTCTTGAATTAATGTGTATCTTTATAAATATACTCAGAATACAACCTATCAGCTGCAAAATGACAACAGTATTGAATTAGCATTGCATGATTGAGTCCATAATGCAAATAATCAATCTTCTGATCAGATCAACTCTCAGTCAGACAGCAAAAAATAGAGTAGTTAATTGATAACCTATTAGGGATAATTACAAAAAGTACCTTTGAGGTTTGACCTAATTACAAAAAAAAACACAACTAGCTTTCAAAATTACAAAAAGTACCCCTAAGGTTTGATTTGATTCATTGTTAAATTGTAATATTTTTTGTAAATGTGATGGGTGATTTATAAATGTTTTTTCTTATGAAAGGGGTAAAATAAAACTTCAGGGGTATATTTTGTAATTCTGAAAGTTAGATGGATTTTTTTGTAATTAGATCAAACCTCAAGGGTACATTTTGTAATTAACCTTATGGATAATTACAACCCCCGGGATTGGGGTAATTACAAAAAAAAAACACAGATTTTCGGAAGTGACGAAAATTCCCTTTATGTTTCACAGTCTTACATTTTCCCCCTTCACGCAAAAAACATTTCAAAAGCTCTTATTACCCAAAATATTACAGCAACCAAACCTCAAATGGAATTTTTTGTAATTTTCAAAATTCTACTCTTGGTATTTTTGTAATTAGCCCAAACCTTAGGGGCTTTTTGTAATTACCCTAACTATTAACCACATGTATTACTTACATAAGCAAGTCCAACGCAGAAGATGCTAAATCCAAGGAAATGAAACGGTGCACCCTCGGACAAAAATAAAGCTGGAACAAGAACACCATAATTTAGGCTGTAAGTCTTCAAATAGATTAGAAGGGATAATTACAAAAATACCCCTAAGGTTTGGGTTAATTACAAAAAAACCCATACATGTTTCAAAACTGCAAAAAAAACCCTTAAGGTTTCTTTTTGTCTTAAATTTAATTTATTTAAGGGGGATAACTGTAATATTTTTGTAAATGTCAGGGTTTTTTTTGAAATATTTTCAAAAATCAGCGGGAAAAATATAAGACGGAATCAAACATCAAGGTTTTTTTTTTTGTAGTTTTCAAATAACTCTGGATTTTTTTGTAATTAGCCCAAACCTTAGGGGTGTTTTTGTAATTATTCCTAGATAGAATTTTGGATCCCTCGAAACAATAAAACAAAAATATTGAGATCACCTGATAGAGGACTAAAAATTATAGGCGATACGAGATACGAAAACGATATCATGCCCAAAATGCATCCTTGAGCAATACCCTAACAGAAACATGATGGTTAAAGGATTTAAACTTGACATGGCACCATTGATCGTAACTTCAGCCGATATGATTAAGAAACTTACCTGTTCATTTGGTCCTGTATGTTTGGAAACCAAGCTTCTTAACTGTAAATAAACACATATTTCAAGTATTCATCACTAGTTCAACAACCATGATAGTCGAAACATCGAAAAAAATTTGTAAATTTTGGATAATGTGAATTTGTGCAACTCACATTAGGTGTGGCCAGGGAAAATAAAATACTCAAGGAAGCAGAAGCGTAAGGCACCTGTGCATTGCAAAAAATTAGAGATGACTGTGATTATGTGTTTTCTTGTTCGATTGAAAACTCATGAGACCAATTATGCAATAAGCGATAGTGATGCAGACGGAAGCTACGAATAAACGAGCAACGAACAAAAACAATACGAATCTTCACAAAGAAGATTATTGCTGGGAGAAGAGATATAAATCTCAAAACTTAATAATATTCAACCTCCCTAATAATAATAAAATAACAAGTATTTATAGGATTAAAATCCTACCTACCACAATAAAACTCCTAACTTGACTAGGAAACTTAAAAGATAAAGCAAATAGAATCCTAAACATATAAATCACTATCTAAAATATATGATATTCTAAAATCCTAAAATATAATAAATCAGATATTATCTACATCAGATAGCCTTAGTTGGAAGGTAACTAAATACAATACGGAGCAGAAAGATTTTGGTGAAATCGAAGAACATACCCAAGCCGACCATGCTATGCTGTTAAGAAACATCTGCAGAAAAATGTTGAGAGCAATTTATTGATCATTGTATGGCTAATAAACCCCTTGATTACAAAAAAAAACCTTAAGGTTTTGTTCGTCCTGCATTTCCCTCTTAATAAGTAAAAAATATTTTAAACAACCCCCTGATATTTCCAGAAATATTGCATTTACCCCTTAAATTTAAGATATAATCAAACCTGAGGGGCTTTTTTGTAATTTTAAAATATCTTTGGGTTTTTTTGGGGTCTTTTGTAATTATCCCTAAATAATAATACCATCTGATGGGAAAAAACACAAGTTAGAATTGCATACATTTAAAAATCCAGCAAAGAGTCCTAAAATCAGCAATATCTCCTCTCCGATAAGAGGACCGAGTATAGGAAGGAAGAACGACTGCGCAAATTCCACACGATTATTATGTATTAAAACCATATGGGGTGGTGGCCAGCGGCGAACGCAGGATTTTAATTTTTGGAGGACGAAAAACGGATCAAATTTATAAATTTAAACAATGAAAAAAAATACTCATATATTAACCATAATTAATGGATTTTTATATTGCAAATGACAATTGACAACTATTTGAAGTTTTTATCAAAATTTTGCGGGGCAAATTCATCTATTTTAACTAAAAAAATTTTGGAAAATTTTAGGGGGAAAAAATGAAATTTTGGAAAACTTTGGGAGTTTCTGAATATTCAAATAGACCGTGGATACAGTCGATCCGCCATAGGTAAGGAGCAGTATATCAGCAAATTGGTCCTTCTTGAAGTGGAATCGAGCCTTTAAAAAGTACTGCATCATAAAAAAGGTACTAACATAAGCAAGAGATCCATTAAAAAATGGCTACTTATTATGAACAAAAAACATGGGTTTATCTGCTTGATTTCATTCATTTCCTACTTGTTCAGGTCTGATTTAATATCAGATGCAATCTAATTAACTAATCAATGGTAGAAACAGGGGCGGAGCCAGAACAACGGGTGAGGGGGGGCCAAGTAAGGGTTCAATAAGGTGTGTTGTTCGAGATATTTCGACACGGATATTACAACCCCCGAACACAACCCCATTCCGCACAATATGATTATTTGTATCAAGATCCTCTTCCTAATGAACAACGACCCATTTATCAAGATACACGTCATGAATACGACCCATTTATGACAGGGTAACCCGACACGACACGAAAAACCTATATAATTTAAAGTTGACACAAAAAAAATAAAAAAATGGTGAAGAAATTGAAATTACAAATAAAATACATTAAATATTAAAAAATATTAAATTCATATAAGGTTCTCTAGTCAAGAGTAAAAAATAAAAGATCACATTTGTGTATATATACAATATAATGAAGTTTATATATATTACATTTGTATCAAAAGAATATATTAATATTCATTAGCAAATATTTACAAAATACATCATTAAATCCTTAACTTGTTCAGAGTTTTTTTTGCATATCACGAAAACCATCTACAATTTAATTTATCCTATTTGTTTTCGTTATTTTCTTTTCAACATATATTATCAAATAATTATGAGAAATCCATCTTTTGATGAATAGAAAATATAATTTTAAGATGATAATAAAATAAAATAAGATCCACAAAATCCCCAATTTAACTTACTAAATTTCATGGAATAATTTTTATCTAACAAAATTATGAAGGAGGCCAAAATACATAATAATAAGAATATGGGTAGTAAAAGGACAAAAAAGAAAAGTTTGTCTTTCACTCTGACAAAAAGGACAAAAATTATCTAACCCCCAATGTGGCTCCGCCACTGGGTAGAAACCATTTAGGCCTTTCACTCTATGACAAACTCACACAATGTGCATATACATGCACATATAATGATCATGTAACATTTAACCGTAAATCACATGTGACGATTGTTGTATAATATTGAGGGTAATGAAATCTGTATAGACTAGGCACACCTTTAAAGATGTTATCTTTAAGGTATTAATTCCTCCCTCTCTCGGTGTAAAAGGTCTCAAGGAAAATTCTAAGATTACACTTCTCAGAAAATAGAATTTTCTGGAGCAAGAATTAGAAGTTGTAAAAATAATTAAATCTGGTCAGAAATTAGTAAGAAGAAAGAACACTCAGGGAAAGAGAATTATTATTTTCGTAACTCTTAATGCAGATCTGAAGTCTATTTAAAAGATTTCCAGAGACTGCCTCCAAAAGTTGCATCTCTTCGAAAGGTTGTGTTCTTTAACTAAAGACACAATCAATGCCTCGCTAAAAAGTGATGCAATCAATGTGGGACTCAATTAATACAACACAAAAATTAATGTGGGACACCAATTATTATAAATGTAAATATACATATAACACAAACCAGTAGGAAAGATTGAATTCCTGCATCCGCAAGGCTATTGAAGAAGGCAACACATGCCAGCAGCGAAAACGCAGCACTGGGCCGGCACACAAAAAAACGAGAAAACGAATATTGAGTAGCGTAATTAATAAGAAATTTAACTAGAGATCAAACACATGCGTACGATTTTTTTCTACCTGCTCTTGAGCAAACAAATTATATCCTTTGGTGATGGAATTTATGGAATTTATCTCTTTCGATGATTCTCGATTTTGTGCTGTCTCTGGTTTTAGCATTGGCTGCTCTAAAAGATCAGCAGGCTCACGGTGTCTCGTCGTCTCTTTGAGCAACAGACTCACATATGCTACTGCCACAATTGATGCAGCTGCTGCAGCCTGAATCATCAGTTAAATTTGCTAGCTCATTAGCATTGGAATCATATGTGGGATAACTATAAAATTTGCCCCTGAAGTTTGGGGTAGTTACGTTTGGGGTAATTACAAAAAGACCCATAGAAGTTTTATAATTACAGAAACACCTTGAGGTTTGCTTCTTCTTACATTTTTATCCCAATTGTATGTTTAATTAAGGGACTTCATTATAATATTTTAAAGCAAAAATAATTAATGGGACACAAAATAAATACAATTGCCACAAAATTCTGAATTTTTTTTTTTATGAGTTCTTTCTTATTTTGTGAAAGGGGAAGTAATTAAATTTAAGAGGGATACACTCTTTTTAACCAACTTTTTTTAGTACAAATGGGAAATATGAGAAAAACATATGCACTCACATGGGGCTATTTGATCACCTTTACAAAAAGTTGAAGGGTTGATTTATTTTTTTAACTTAATTGAAATACATATATATAGCTTTTAAAACTAAATAGTAATAAAAAAATAAATAAATTGTGGGGGAATGTGCCCCCACCAAATGGCGGACGAGCTAATTGGAAACCTTTTTGAAAACCTAGAGTAAATTTTTCTTCAAAATTTTGGGGGCAAATGCAATTTTTAACTAGTATAGATATATTTTTAAAATAAATAACAAGTATAAAAATTAAAAAAACTTTTGAAGTTCAGTCTAATTACAATAAACCATCCGTCAAAATTTTTGAAAACTTTAAAATATTTCACAATTTGATTCCATCTTTAAATATTTAGACCTAATTTTTCGTCTTTTTTACAATTATATCCCTCATTTTTCTAAATATTACAAATCCCCCCACATGAAAAGTCGACCACCTACCCAAATTGATTTATAATTTTGATAATGTATAATTACACACTTGAATTTAGAACAGATTCAAATGTTTTTTTTTTTTTTGTAATTAACCCAAACCTTAGGGGTGTTTTTATAATTGTCCCTAATAATAATAATTAAAAAAAATTAAAGAAGACCTGAAATATGTGAGTAGTGGAGAGTAAGCGAGCAACTAAGGTACCACAAACATTTGCAGCGGAGACTACACCAAATAGGATTCCAAATGCAGAAACGCGCTTCTCTTCACGCACATTGTCCGCCTGCCAAAATCATACATTTAAATTTTACATCTGCATTCTATTATATTTAATTCCTAAAATATTAATTAAAATTTTTGGGTATTGATAAAGTATGAATTTAGTAAAGGGGTTTAGAATTTAGATTACCAAATAAGCAAGAGCAAGGCAAATAACACCACCTTCAGTGACCATGGCAGTTAGAATCTTGAATCCGTAGTATGCATAGAAGAAATTTGTAGTTCTCTTCCATGCTAAGATCACTGCGTGCACATAAATCAAAATGATAATACTATTTTGTATAGGGATAATTACAAAAAAAAACCTGAGATTCGGGCTAGTTACAAAAAAAAAATCTAAAGATACATTTTTCTCTTCGATCATAACCAATTTTATTTTTCAAAAACTTCCTTGATATTTATAAGAATATTACAGTTATTTTTTTGTAATTTTGAAACATATCTAGATTTTTTTTTGTAATTAGGCTAAATCTCAGGGGTGTTTTTGTAATATCCCTGATGTATATGTTGATGGGATCTTCTATTCCATAAGGGCCTCCACAACTTTTTCACGCCATTGTGGAGGGTTCAAAAATTCAAGTTCATAAAAAAAGTTCAAAATGTTGAACCAAGTTCAACTTTTCTTTTGTTTCTTTCTTTTTTTTCTTTTTATATTTATTTTTTATGTTGAATGACAATAAATATATATTAAAAAATTGACAGTGTGACCCATTTTGAACTATGAATTTGAACTTACCATTGTGGATAATAGAAGAAGTGTAGTTCAAGTTTTATTGATGTGGCACTATGGGGGCCACAAAAAAACTTGATCTCGCCCCTCAATTCTATAATTCTCCCTTTTGAATAATTAAATTAACCATGTCGGCCACCCTCAAATATTTATAGTTCTATTATGAAATGTGGAAATTAAACTTAAAAACAAAGTTCTAAAATTGCTTTAAAAATTCTCTGTCTTTTTGGAAATTTATTATTAATATTGCAAATATTTAAAAGGTACTTGTACCAATTTTTTAAAAATTTTATTATGATTTTTGTTTATAAAACCATGTTCTTTATTTAATATTAAGTATATAAATAATATATTGTACTACATAATATACCTGGCCTCAAATTAAAGACACGACGTGGATGACTTTCCAGCCCCATCGCAAAATCAACCCAATACTAAATGAAGTACCATTGTACATTGGAGACTCCAGTCTAGGGTTTCTCTCGCTAGACTCCTTAGCGCGCCGTCCCTGGGATTCCCATGTCCTGTTCCTCACGCCAAAAACATTCCCTTCCTTCATTCAATTCCCTGTCCTTTCTCAACACCCTCCCCATTTCCCAAAGACTTTATCACCACTTTTATCTTTTTTTTTCCTTTTGTTGTTTTGCAGGTCTCGCGCTCCCGATAGGTTGGCTCCAGCGCTCATTTGAAGTCGTCTTCTCGGAAACGGGTCCGCATACCCTTAGCACTCGAGTTCCCCATGGGCCGAACCTCTTGACAAGATCTGTGCTCGTTTATCACTCGGGAAGATGAGCAAGCCGGCCTCGATGTCGACACTATAAGCATCCAAACCTCGGACATTTCTCTGTCTCTCGGGAAAAATCTTAGCTCCCGGAACTATCGGCGTCGACCATATTTCGTCTCTTTTCCGCAAGCTATGGAATCCCAAAGGTCCCTTCCACCGCAAAAGTGCTCCATGACAATGTGTTTTTATTCACTTTTAGCAACGTCGTCGATAAGAAACGCGTTGAATTGAGAGCCCCCACAGCTTCTGAAAATACCTCATGCTTTTAGGCGATGCAAAAGCGATATGGTCACCACACAACTCAACTTAACCAACTCTCCTTCTCGGATCCGGTTGCACGATATTCCGCTTGGGCTCATGAACAAAGATTTTGCCCAACCGTTAGCAACTCCATTGGAACCTTCCTCGACGTGGTTTGTGACTCCTCGGGTCCGTCGTCGGCAAATTTCTCCGAGTTCGTGAGATTAATATATCCAAACCTCTCCGTCGGGTAGTAAGCATCCATTTCCATGGTGGAAACTCCTTATTCCCCTCAAGTACGAGCGGCTCCCGACTTCTCGCTTTTATTGCCGACTTACTGCTTTTATTGCGGTCGCATTGGTCACTTGGTGAAGGATTGTGACAACCACATTATGAACGCCCCAAATCAAAAGGATAACTTCCGAATATGGCTCTTGCCCGAGGTTTCATCCACAATCCAACCCATTTTCCATCAACCGCAAACCGCAACGCCCCACGATAATAGCCCAACTAACTCTAATCCAAACACTCAATCCTCATCATCAACCCCACCTTCTTGATACAACTACACCCCCACATCTCCACGGGTCCCTCCCAACACTCCGCCCACCTCGACCACCACCCCCCCTTACCCAAATCATCTCCAAACCCCCCATCCAATCTCGGACCTCACCACTCATCCCTCCCCAAACTCATAAACCCGCGACACACACAAAAAGCTCAAACTATACCACCCTATCCCCCACATAGAGACATGCCCAACCCAACGCCCCCTCCTCCTCAACAGAATCTCCCCCCACAACTACACAAAAACACATCCACTCCTTCTCCTCCTCCTCCACCGCCACCCACCCCCCCATCTTCTCCTACTCCTTCTCTTCCCCATAATTCTCAAACTCTAACCCCACAACACGAAGCCATGTGCCTCCGTCCCCCATCAAACCTATCTAGCCCATTCCTCGTCCAAGTGCCCATGCAACTCGACACCCCGGCCGAAAAACTCGCCCGCAAATTCCAAAAACTCCGAAATAAGTCCATTCACACACTCACAGACACATCCCCTTCCTCATCTTCCAAAACTAAGCGCAAACTCCATGTGGCAGGCTTCCCCAATTTCCCCAGCGAGCACATACCAGTGGAAGTTATTGGCAAAAAACAAAAACACCAACACCAGCAGTCCCATGGCTCGCCCATCAGAGACCCCACCACTTCGTACTCAGATGCTCCAACGGCGGAGGTTGGCAATGATAGCTAACCCCGCCGATCACCATAGATATCATCAGCTGGAATTGCCGAGGGCTTGGGAACCCCCGGACAATTCGAGAGCTCCGCGATCTCATTTGCCTCAAGTCGCCCCATTTGGTTTTCTTATGCGAGACAAAAGGACCACAACATCTTATCAACAGGATCAAACGAGACTTAACTTCCATGGAGTTTCAATGGATTACGTAGAAAGATCGGTGGTTTAGCTTTGTTATGGCGTAAAGATATCCAAGTGTCCCTTCGTACCTTCTCTTCTCAATTTATTGACGTTGAATGTTCTTTTTCAAGCACTTGCCTTAGAATTACGGGTGTCTACGGTGAACCCGATGTTGCTCTACGGCGCGATTTTTGGACTTTTTTCAAGCGCATTTATTCAGCCACGCCTAACCCATGGGTGTGCTTCGGCGATTTTAACGAAGTTCTTTCTCAATCAGAGTTTAGTGGATGCAGACCCCGTGCAGACTGGCAAATTCACTATTTCAGAGACGCCCTACACCACTGTGGCCTCTCTGACTTGGGTTTTAAAGGCCCTCCTTTCACTTGGCAGCGCCTCTCAGTCTACCCCCGTACTCAACAAGCCCGTCTCGATTCTTTGCTGAAAATGACAATCTCCGCTCTCTGTTCCCTTGGTCCACCGTTGAACATCTTTCCACCACATCCTCCGATCATCACGCCCTTTTCATCCAACTCCGCACGAAATCCCCCACTCCCAGAACTCAGCGGCGAAAACACCCTTTCCGCTTCGAGGCGTGCTGGGTTAAATCTAAAGATTGCGAAAAAATCATCGAAGAGCACTGGAACTCGAGCTTGGACTCCATCCACGATATGATCAAAAGCTGCACCATTGGCCTCCTCAATTGGAGTAAAGCGGCTGTTGGTGACCTTACCGAACGCATCGCAACCATTAAGAAAAAACTTGAAACCCTTAAACTCCAAAGGATTACTACAGAGACAAAAGCGGAAATTCACAAACTCTCGTCCCTGTATGATTTCCTCCTTGAATAAAATGATCTCAAATGGAAGCAACGGGCAAAACAACACTGGTATAAAGAAGGCGACCGCAACACAACGTTCTTCCACCGCGTCGCCTCAAAGAGACGAGAGGTCAACCAGATTTCTCATCTCAAAGACGCCCAGGGCCAACTTCAATCTGATGATGCCGCTATCGAGAAAATCATTTTGGATTACTTCGCCGATATCTTCTCATCCTCCCATCCATCTGCCACTGACATGCACGCAGCCCTCAGGCGGGTCAGACCCAGAGTCACGGCGACTATGAACGAGCAATTGAGCCAACCTTTCAGGGCAGACGAGGTCCGCAGAGCACTTAAGGAAATGCATCCTTTCAAATCCCCGGGCCCAGACGGCATGAGTCCTGTTTTCTTCCAAAAATTTTGGCATATTGTGGGTAACGATGTCACTAACTCTGTTTTAAATTTTTTGAATAACTCGGATTTAACACCTATCTCTAACTTCACGCACATTGTTCTTATCCCTAAAGTTAAAAATGCCGAAGCTCTTTTCAATTTCGCCCCATTAGCCTTTGTAATGTAATGTCTATAAATTAGCTTGAAATGCATAGCGAATAGGATTCGTTGCTTTCTCCCCATATCATATCGTAATCCCAATCGGCATTCATACCCTGGTCGGCTCATTACCGACAATATTTTGGTGGCATATGAAACTCACCACTTTATGAAAACCAACAAATCGAAATCCCCGGGCTTATGTCGGTTAAATTGGATATGAGTAAAGCTTTTGACCAGTGGAATGGCCTTTTTTACTTGCTTTGTTATGAAAGCTCTTGGCTTTTGTGATTCCATCATCCAGCATTGTACGCATTTGCATCTCATCATCATCTTTCTCTTTCCTCCTCAATGGAAAAGAGTTCGGCATTGTCCCTCCATGAGGTATCCGGCAAGGGGACCCTCTATCCCCGTATCTCTTTATATTCTCGCTTTAAGTTTTTGCGGGCGAGGGCGAAAATTCCCGTATCCCCGTATCTCTTTCCTCCTCAATGGAAAAGAGTTCGGCAATTTGTCCTCCATAGAGTTATCCGTGCAAGGGGACCCTCTATCCACGGCATTTCCATCCGCAAACGAGGGCCGAAAATTTCACACCTCTTCTTTGCAGCGGACGACACTCTACTATTTGGTCACGCCACACCGGATGAAGCCCGCCACCTCGCTTATGCTATTCGCTTTCGAGAAAATTTCCGCCAAAACATCAATATTGCCAAATCGGAGTCTTTTTCAGCCCAACACAAAGCCGAAAATGAGACATGCAATCCTTCGCGTCTTGGGAATGTCTCAAGTGAGCGATCGCGGCAAATACTAGGCCTCCCATCGGTTATCGGAAAAAGCAAAAAAGAAGTCTTTGCGAGTATTAAAGATAAAATTTGGGTGAAGCTTCAGGATGGATAGAACGAAATCTCTCACAAGCGACGAGGAGGTCCTCATAAAATCTGTCATCCAATCAATCCCGACTTATGCCATGTCATGTTTCAAACTCCCGGACATCATTCTCGATGAAATTCAACAAATGGCAGCCCGTTTCTGGTGGGGTTCTTCCTCAGACAAGAAAAAACTACACTGGCTCTCTTGGGACAAACTCTCTTGTAACAAATCTAATGGAGGCCTTGGCTTTCGTAATCTCCGGGCCTTTAATCTTGCGATGCTCAGTAAACAAGCCTGGCGGATCTTGACCTCTCCATCCTCATTGTTATCCCGTGTCCTCAAGGCCAAATACTTCCCTGATCGCGATTTCTTGGCTGCCTCTTTGGGATCCCGCCCTTCATGGTCCTGGAGAAGCATCCTCGAGACGCGCCCTTTAATCCGCCTTGGTGCACGACGTCTCATCAGGTCGGGCAACTCCACTCGCATTTGGTTCGACCCATGGATTCCTCGCCACTCAGACTTTCACCCTCGCACAACCCCAAATACTCTCCATCCAAACGCTACTGTCTCAGCCCTCATCGATGCACCCACAAAAACCTGGAAAGAGGACCTTATCAAGTCCATCTTTTCGCCTGAAGACGCCCAAGCCATTCTCTCCATCTCTTTATCCTCTTCCACCTCCAATGACCTTTGGTGTTGGCATTTTAACAAAAATGGAAAACACTCAGTCCGATCGGCGTACCACACATATCTTGAATCTGAGTTCTCTCCTCTCCGATCGGCTTCCATTGCTACCTCCAGCGCGGGCCCCAACCCGCTCTGGAAAACCATATGGAAGCTTAAAATCCAACCCAAAATCAAACTCTTCCTATGGCGTAACTGTTCTTCATCAATCCCCACCCCAGACAACCTTGCTCGTCATGGCTTAACGGACTCGAGCCCCCCGATCTGTTCATCTCCAGACAACTCTGCCTCTCACATCTTCTTCTCCTGCCCCTTCCCCACTTCTGTCTGGCGCCATGCAGGTCTCCACAAACTTATCGCCCATTTTCAACAACCCTCTTGGCGCCTCTGGCTTCAAGAACTTCTCCTCCAAGGCGATATTCCTATCGAGCTCATCGCTGTCCTTTGCTCCCAAATCTGGTTTCACCGCAATGAGATACAAATTTGAACGTGCCCTTCCTAACCTCACTCCTTAGTTCTTTCAAAGAATCCACATGCTCAAGGACTTGATGAAGCGCACTCCTGGCCCGAACGCCGCTCACCCCAACTGCTTTCCATCTCTTTTACTGGCGAGATTCCGAACTGTCCTACGGCTTTCTTTGATGGGGCTATTTCCTCATCCTGTCGACTTGCAGGTCTTGGTATAGCCATTTTCGATGAATCGAAATTTCACATTTGGTCTCTCCAAGCAAGTACAAGACGTCACAAACCCCGGAAGGCCAATTCCTCGCCCTCGAAGGAAGTCCTTATTCTTTGCGAAATTTGAACATTCACCGCTCCGCCATTTTCGGTGACGCCGTTTACATCATCCTCACTTGTAACGGAGAGATTTCATGCCCAGTCAACTGCAACACCATTTTTGATGATATTGAACTTGCTAAGAAATCTTTCTCCCAGTTGTATCTTTTCTGGACCCGTAGAACTCAGAATTGTTTAGCACATGAGCTAGCTTTCTTTGCAAAAAATATGTCTAGCCGTGTGCATGTTTGGGATAGTATCCCCTCATCCTCTGTTCATTTGCCGCTGGACGGTTTCCAGCTCTCTTAATGCACTCTTTTTATCAAAAAAAAAAAAATGAAGTACCATTGTTGGTGAAAAGTCATTTTCCGTCGATTGTTTTCATAGATTCCAAAACAATCATATATACAAACAAAATATCTATGATTACAAACTTACTTTTATTTTGGGAAAAAAAAAATATCTCGATGTCGACGAAGAAAATTAAATAGAGAATGGATTTAACATCAATTTTGAAATTAAAGCAACCAACAAATAGGCTTATATGCAATTTTGATCATGTAAATATAAGGAGGTGGTATATTTAGTCTTATAATTATTGTTTGTGGCAATTTTGGTCTCGAATGTGTAGAAAAATGGCATATTTAGTCCCCTAAGTATGCTTTGAAGCTTTCGGTCCCGTAAATTTGATCTTTTTGCAATTTCGGTCCCATAAGTTCTAACTTTGTGTAATTTTGGTCTTGAATGTATGAAATATGACTTACCCATCCTTATTATTGTACAAAAATAGAACTTATTGAACCATGATTGCACATAAGTTAAAATTTGCGGGATCAAAATTGCTATACAAGATACTTACAAGACCAAATGCGCCACTCATTTGGAGTTATAGGAACAATATTGTTACATAAGATACTTACATGACTAAATATGTCACTCCTCTGTACTTAGAGTACCAAAATTGCAATTAAGTCCCAAAAAAAAATATATACCTGATGGGAAAATGCTTAGCAACAAAGGGATTAAGAGCAAAGTTTTTCGACCATAAACATCAGATAAATTCCCAATCAATGGCATCATCACCACAGCACCTAATCCTGAAATCTGTATATCCAACGTACATAAAACTGTATATGAATTAGCCACATGATTGGGATAATTACAAAAAAGCCCCTGAGATTCTTACTAATTACAAAGAAAAAACCAATGATTTTTGAAAATTACAAAAAATCTCATTGAGGTTTGATTTCATCCTACATTTCCCCTTAAAAAATAAAAAATATTTCAAAAACCCCCTTGACCTTTATAAAAATATTATATTTAACCAGGGGCGGAGCTAGGCAATTGATTTTTGGGGAGCTAATTAATTCTAGGGGAGCTAAATTACTAAAAAAAAAAATACTTAAGTGCTATACATAGAATAATCAGTTTTTGAAAAATTTGGGGTTGGGGAGGCTAAAGCCCCTAATGGGCCACAAGGGGGCCCGCATTTAATCTCTTAAATTTAAGACAAAATTAAATTTAGGAATGTTTTTGTAATTTTGAAACATCTATGGATTTTTTAATTAGCTCAAACCTCATGGGTGTTTTTGTAATTATTCCTAATACGTACGGTATGCCTATAGTTAGTTTTAGGAATAATTACAAAAACTACCCTTGAGTTTAGCCCAATTACAAAAAACTCCAGTATCTTTCAAAAAATTACAAATACCTCCTTCGGGTTTGTAGTTATCTAACAAACACCTCCCTTTCGAGTGTGCAGTTTGTAAGATAGAAACAGATCTCAAGGGCGTATTTGTAATTTTGAAAGGTAACTGGGCTTTTCCGTAATTACACTAAACCTCAGGGGTAGTTGTTGTAATTATCCCTTAGTTTTATACAGTACATACCGCTTGCTGAAAACCGGTGAGATATATGGCGAGAGAACACTCCTCTTTGCCGCCGCACACGGCGTCGACAATGACGTCGGTGATGGCGGATTAACCACATATGTCGCGAAGTTGGATAGAAACACCACCACGAACAGGTGGCTCAGCCTCCCCCAATTCTCCATATATGTGTCTCCTCTGATGGTTGAATTATTTGATCAATAGTAGAGAGTGGAGAATTATATATGTGAAATCATACATATATTTTAAGTTGTATATGCTATAAAATGGGAGCTGGTCTTATAATATGCGTGTGTGTGTGTTTTATATTTTGTTTAATTGCAAAATTGATCCTTAACTATATGGGGTTAGCAATTTTGGTCCTCTAAATATTTCATCAGATAGCAGTTTTGATCCTGTAAAATTTTGATCTTATAAGTTTTAAGTTCATCATCTCCAACAGTGTGCAGTAGATTATGCACTATTTAGAGTACTCCATTAGTTTGCATTAGAAAAAATATTCGGTAATATTTTATTTTAGTGTATATTCTAATTTTAGCGCAGTTTGCAGTATTGCTAGAGCTGTCAAAATTGGTTGGCGGGGTGGGCCAACTTGCGGGCTGGAAAAGCCCACATATTAGTGGGGCGGGGCGGGCTGGCCCACCATTATGGCGTGCTGGAGATATACTGGCGCAGCCCAACCCACCGCGGGCTAGGCGGGCCGGCCCGCACAAAAAATAATAAAATTTAAAAATTAAAAAAAAATATTTTTTTGTATATTATTTATTTTTACGAGTTAAATAAAATAATGGACAAATTCATATTTTAAAAAATATTATATACACTTTTATAAGATATAAAAATATAAAATATCAATTATACTATTTTTTTCTTCTATTTCTCTTATATTTTCTTCTCACTTTCTCTTTTCTTATTTCTGGCGGGCTAGCCCGCCTGCCCACCGGCCCAACCCGCCAAACCCGCGGCCCACGGCGGGCTAGCCCATTTAGGCTTCTAAACACCTAGCCCGCCCCCTACCGTAGGCGGGGCGGGACGGGCCAGCCCGGCGAGCCTAGCCCATTTTGACGGCTCTAAATATTGCGCTATTCCTGGCGCAGAACAATTCACATCTTTAAAATCGCAGAAATGACGCGGTGATGGAGCAAGTTTTTGCTCCTAGTTGAAGATAGAGCACTCCCTTGGAGAAACTCTAAGTTCTAAATTGTGCGATTTTGGTTCTACAAATTCTGATTTTGTATGATGTATTTGTTCCTATAATACCCTTGTCTTTTAGCCAAAATACTTAAAATATATATGAAATTTAAAAGTTATTGGACATGAATTGCTATTTTGACTAAAGGGTAAAATCGTCAATGACTGCAATTGCCACATCAAAAAGTTATCGGACTAAGATTGTTGTCCCCTAAAATTTAATGGACTAAAATTGCAATTAACCCATAGATATATATAACTCCACTTGAAAGCTACACATTTAACGTGTTTAGCACAAAATTACTATAGTTCTAAGTGACAGAATAAAATATGAGTTATATACCTATCTGTGGATATTGAAGATCTTGATTCTGTTTGTCTTGATCACTGTAAAATCAGAGGAGTCTTTCGCGCACTTTAATTTATACAAATAAAATGGCTTACATATAAGATACATAACAATTCATTTTATTTTTATGTAAAATACAACTCATACACAAGTGTCAATATATTTATAGGCATGTGCGATGATGTATTTGAATTATACCAATATTTAGAAAATTGGTCAAATCTGAAGATAAATAAATTTAATATCGATATTCATGTTCAAACGTGAATTTGTCAACGCTGTATATATTTATATTAACTAATTAAGTACGTGTAGCACAATGCTAATTTTTTAAGTGTGAAGTGTATTATAAGCTTACATGATATTCTTCCAGTTTCATAAATTAAAACTTTTGGCCCCTTTTTGTTGAAATAAGTATGATTTTGTTTCTGGTATTGCTGAACCACTTGCTTTAATTTCGTGCGGCCATCATTTAGTATCCAATTAATAATTTTCTTGAATTACGGTCAAACCCAACTGACAAATAACACTACAAGAAAAAATCAGTTTAAAAATCTGTAGGTAAGTATTAATATAATTGTAAAGTGCATGTGAAATCGTTGTAGATAATATCATTATAGGTAATATTTGCCTACAAAATCTAAAACTGTTGGTAAATACATACAATATTTCTCTCGGTAAATTTAAAAACTGTAGGTGATTTGTCGGTATAATTTGGGAAAAATAAATTTTTTATTATGTCGGTATTATGTAGGTAACTGGAAAATTTAGTGAAAAAATCATTTATGTCAGTAAATTATGTCGGTAAGCTGGAATTTTCTTATAGTGAATATTAGGATTATCAAAATTTAATACCATCAAATTATTATGTAACCAATATTTAGATTGGATCAATGGGGATTGCCAAAATTTAGATTCAAAAAGGCATGTAAATACTTGGCTGTTTTTCTTAATTAGTACTTAGAAAAATTTATTTGTTATAATTAGTGAGTTAGCACTTTTATTACTGAAACAATTAATGCTAAAGCGCCAACATTCCACTAGCGCTTTCTCCTCTTCACATATGCTGGTTATAGTCAACATATATCTAAACAATTCTTGATTCTTGATCTTTTGTTTCTTTTTCATTCTTTTGGTGCTTTCTTGATTATTTAAATTAATATGTAACACAATTGCTTTTGTATGTCTAAAAAAGCTCACAACTTTCTGAACCCAATATACTCCATCTTTATAATATGGCTTTAATTTCTTGCAGCTGTCCAATTAATTTTAGGAAATAGTACACTTTTCATTTATCAACACACCATGTGTATTTACACATGGATGTATATCATCCAATATCACACACACTACATGAGACATGAAAATTGCAGTAATTTTTGGTTGAGAAGTAAAGCATGTGTCCCTCCCTACCTGCACATCCTAATTTTATATCCTTTCAAAAGTGGTTTAATTGCGATTAATGGAACAACACAGTCTTCTAACAAGTGCTAGGCATTAGTCGGGCCGTAGACGAAGGCCTAACGCCTAAGCGGAGTACGGGCGAGAACTGAACGAAATTAGGCGAGGTCTAATCGGAAGAGTAACATAGGCGGACAAAGGGGGCCTATAAATCAAAATTAGATATTGAAACCGTGAAAGAACATGGTTAGGGACAATTTATTTTGGCCCGTTTAAATCGATGTCTTTTTAGCTTGGACCGTTTAGCCCGAAGAGTTAGGGCTATCCAGCGATGAACCAGGCTCGTCCACTACCCTGTCATTTTAAAAAAAAAAAATAAATATAATTCTAATATTCTATATCTATTTTTTATTACCTCTTACAATTAAATATTTTTCAAATTCACATCTCCCACTGTTAAGTCTTTAACTATGCCAACAAACTACATGTTTTTTGAAAATTTTCATTTTTATTTTTTATCCATTACTCAATTTAGTTTCTTCGACTTGTATTATAAATAAGAAAATATCACGAAGTTTAATTATTCTAAATTTTTGAAATACGTAGGTTTCCTTTTAGTCGAAAATACCTAAACATATAACATTCTTTTTAAGAAAAAAAAATATATATATATATATAAGCAAATATAAAAATATTAAATTTTCCGATTTTTTTCGGTGTATAATGCCCAACTATTATCATTATAGTTTTATTTGTTAAATTTAAATCTTAAAATATTTTTAATGCAATGTAGTTAATTATAAATTATGCATGACTCTATCTATAATGTATACTTCAATTTGAAATGTTATAAGCTCCAGTTTACAATTTTAAAATTAAATATATAATTTTGGAAATTTTGACTTATAGTGTGATACACATTTAGCTCGAAATACGGTAGGATTTGAGTTAAGTTTGCAATATCCTCGGCTTGTTTAAACTGATTCATTTAGTATGGAGACCATTTAGCTTAAAGCCCATTAAAGATCGCCCCAAAACTACTAGGGTAAATCCTATTAACATCTCTATTCAAAACTAGGAACTCGATGGTTGCAAATCTATGGAAATTGGGAAGTGATGATGCAACTCAGTGCCCTTTTGATTTGGACTTCCCAATTATGTGATCCAATGATTTCTTTAGTTTTCCTTTTTGTTGTGAAATATGGGCTATGTGAATAAGGAAAAACTCAATGAATGGAAGAATAATTTATTAATGATCCATATATACATCCAGTTATATATCCAAATAACAATCCTTTAAACTCTGAAAAAAATAATTCGTGTCAGATTCTTATATAAAATCAAATTCAGAATCTGATTTTCCCCCTTTATTTTGTCATCTTATTACGTTCCCTATCTTTACATCTCAGCTGACTCAGCATTTTATGCATTTACCATCTTCGTATTACATTTAATGGGAAAGAGGAGTGGAATTCTAATTGCGAAGGTTGAAGTCAATAAACAAATACATATTCCTAATCAAAAAAAAAAAAAAACCTAATATATTCTTCTTAAAACCACGAGGTTAACAGTAGTTCAAGTAGTATCACTCACTCTTTGTAAGAGTGTTGGCCAAGTTCGAACTCAGATCTTTCGGTTTTTGAAATTTATATAAAGGATAAAAGATAGATGTTTCCGTGTTGTAATTAAGATAAAACCCTCTAGACAAATCTTTTAATTAAGATAGAGATAACAAGTATAATTGAAAAGTAAATAAATCCATAAAAGAGAAGCCCATTCCGATTACTACTAATTAAATTGTAATTCCCAAATAATTAGGGTTAATTACAAAAAAAATTCTGAGACTTAGCTTAATTATAAGAAAACTCAGTTATCTTTTAAAATCAAAAATTCCCCGATATTTATTTTTAGCTTACAAATCTACACCCTCAAGAGGCCTCATAAGGATATATCAATATTTGATAGATAAATATAAACCTCAAGGATTTTGTAATTTTGAAAGAAAAATGAACTTTTTATGATTAGCTAAACCTCAGAGGTAGGTTTTATAATTATCCCAAATTATTATAGAATTAAGCAGATTTCGACACAAAAACCTAAAACACGTAATGGGAATCAAAGCCTAAAACAGAATTGTAGGTTTGTCCATTAGGATCTAAGACATATAAACTCTAGTTAATTAAGACCTTCCCATGGAATTATAACCTATTTTTGTTATCTTCCAAATTTGCCTTAATTAATTATGTAACGCCATGCAATATAATGAAAGTTGATTGAGATATATATTTTTCCATAATTATGGGATTCATATCATTAATTTCTCTTAATATTTAAGCAACAATCTCTTCTCACTTATCATCTCTTCATCCAAAATTACGTACACCAATAAAAAAGGCCCCCAATTTTTTTTTCAAATTCAAATTTACAAGTTGTTCTTGTTTCAACTTTAATTCACCTATGAAAACCCTTGAGCCATGCCACTCCGAGGCCTCCAATATTTCAGCCACATCGGAGGAATCTCAGCATAATGATAAAAACAAGGAGAAAGCCAAAGAAGAATATTCCGGCCAGCCAACGTCGTCCCATGTCGGGCTAGATCTCAAGCTTGCCAACGATGGTGAGCTAACGAGTAAGGGAAACCCTAATTCAAAACTCGAAGTCAATCTCAGCTCTTCAAAAGCTATACAAAAGCCCTTAGAGTCGAAAACTTTCTCATGCAATTTTTGCAAGAGAGAGTTTTCGACTTCTCAAGCATTAGGAGGTCACCAGAACGCCCACAAACAAGAGAGGGCACTGGCCAAGCACCACCACGGCATGGTGGCCGATATGGCGGCCCCACTACCTTTCGGACACCTAGGGTACCCACACTACCCAACCTTCCCGCCACAAGGACCTATTTATAAAACTTTTAATAATAGGTCACTTGCGGTTAAGGTCAAATCCACGATCCATAAACCCTACCCCTATTATCCACCATGGTCATCATCATTGCCTTACGGCTATCGATTACACCATGAAAAGATGTCTAGAGCTAACTTGATAAGTCCATCATCAACATCATATGATCGATTAAAGATGGGAAATTTCCAATCACATCAAATTAGTGATAGTGGATCAAGATTTGATCATAGGCCTGATGCATCTCTTAGGTTAGGAGTTAACCCTAACTCTAATGCAGCAACAGCCAAGCCTAATGAAGCCAATAAGAAGAATCAATGGCTGAGATTTGGAAATGGCGATGGCGACGATCGAATGGATGATTCAGGACTTGATTTGAATCTTAAGCTTTAATTGTTATGCCTTTTAATTTGTTTTTTATTATTAGATTTTACTATCTAGCGAGTAGATAGATCTTCATATTTATTTTTGTAATTAAACCATGAGTATTTGTCATAAATTCATTTGAGTTGATTTACATACTTTTGGAATTCAAATTATGTTCATATTATTTCTTATATGTGTAATTGTTCATCCATTATGTCTCATGAGTTAATGATTTCTTTCATATAAAGTTATAATCATATATTCCTCCTTGTTGGATTTTAAACTTGATTTTGGTCCAATTAATATTGGGCTTGAAAATAAATATTTGAGTTAAAAGATAAAATAAGATCCAAGCCCAAATAGGCCCATGTTCTAGAATTTGTCTAGAAGTGTCTTGGAAAAATATCTTAGATATTATTGGTAAGAAAGCTTGTAGAATATTCTAGGAAAGTAAATATTTTGGAGGATGATTCTAGTAGATGAATTATAGCCATTAGATCAAATAAATCCTAGCCATTGGTTAGGAAGTTGTACTAGTATAAATAGGGGTGTCTTGATCATTTTGTAACAAGCCAAAATTTGAGAAGAATCAATACAAGCAAATATTTCTCCACCAAAAACTCTCTTACATTTCTTAGCATAGATAACCTCCTCCTCCTACAAAGAAAAATTATCCCTCTTCCAACTTCCAATTTCTAAATAACCCCTTCTTACCTAAATTGAGATAACCCTCCTCCAACAAAGTGGTATCAGAGCCACAAGATCACTTGTGGTTTACATAAAAATATGGCAAATGGTGTGGCTTCCTTTCAAGTTCCTATGCTCAACACAAGCAACTATGATAATTGGAGTATCAAGATGAAGGCCCTTTTGGGTGCACATGAAGTTTGGGATATTGTAGAAAAAGGTTATGTCGAGCCACAAGACGAGGCTACACTATCCCAAACTCAAAAGGATAATTTAAAAGATTCAAGAAAGAGAGACAAGAAAGCTCTCTATCTCATCTACCAAGCTTTGGATGATGATGGTTTCGAAAAGATCTCAAGTGCAACTACCGCCAGGATGCATGGGAGAAGCTTCAAACATTTCACAAAGGAGCCGAGCAAGTAAAGAAGGTGCGTCTCCAAACATTAAGAGGTGAATTTGAAGCTTTACATATGAAAGAGTCCGAATCTATTTCCGATTATTTTTCAAGAGTTTTGGCGGTTTCTAATCAAATGAAAAGAAATGGTGAAAAATTAAGTGATGTGAGAATTATGGAAAAGATACTCCGTTCTTTAAGTCCTAAATTTGAGCATATTGTCGTAATAATTGAGGAAACAAAAAATTTGGAGGAGATGACTATTGATCAATTATTGGGGTCATTACAAGCATATGAAGAAAAACATAAAAAGAAGCAAGATATTGTAGAACAACTTTTTAAAATGCAAGTGAAGGATAAAGAAAGAAAGTATGGGCAATGAACGATGTCAACATGGAAGAGGTCGTGTCCAAGGACGAGGTCGTGGTCGTGGACGTGCACGAGGAGGTCTCAATAATAATGAAGATAGAAGAGAATACCCAACCAATGGACGCGGGAGGAGTAATCCAAGAACAAGGTACGAAAAATCACAAAGTAAGTGTTATAATTGTCAAAAATTTGGGCATTATGCTTCCGAGTGTAGAGCTCCCAAAAACAAAGTTGAAGAAAAGGCCCACTATGTGGAAAATAAAAACGAAGAAGATGTCAATTTGTTACTAGCATACAAAAGGTGGTGATGGAAGACAAGACAACACTTGGTACCTGATCTTTGGTGCAAGCAACCATATGTGTGGAAAAAGAAGCATGTTTGTGGAGCTTGATGAATCGGTGAGTGGCAATGTTTCTTTTGGAGATGAGTCTAAAGTCCCTGGTCAAAGGAAAAGGTAAAATTCTAATCCTCTTGAAGAATGGAAGTCATCAATTTATTTCAAATGTTTATTACGTTCCAAATATGAAAAGTAATATCTTGAGTTTGGGACAACTCTTAGAGAAAGGCTATGACATTCACATGAAAGATCGTAGTCTTTCTATAAGAGATGATAGAAATAATTTAATCACTAAAGTGCCAATGTCTAGAAATAGAATGTTCTTATTAAATATCCGAATGATGTAGCAAAATGTCTCAAAGCTTGCTACAAAGATATATCTTGGCTTTGGCATCTACGATTTGGGCACTTAAATTTTGGCGGATTAGAATTACTATCAAAGAAAGAGATGGTGAGAGGATTACCATCCATCAATCATCCCGATCAACTATGCGAAGGATGCCTATTGGGAAAACAATTCAGAAAGAGTTTTCCAAAGGAATCAAGCTCGAGATCACGAAGCCCCCGGAGCTCATACACACGATGTTTGTGGACCAATCAAGCCAAGCTCTCTCGGTAAAAATAATTATTTCCTCCTCTTTATTGATGATTTCTCTAGAAAGACACGGGTATACTTTTTGAAATGCAGTCCGAAGTGTTCAAGCATTCAAGAAGTTCAAAGCTATGGTGGAAAATGAAAGTGGATGCAAAATCAAGGCAATGCGATCGGATCGTGGAGGAGAATTCACATCTAAGGAGTTCCAAGAATTTTGCGAAGCAAATGGAATCCGGCGTCCCTTGACCGTCCCAAGATCCCCACAAAATGGCGTAGGCCGAGAGAAAGAATAGAACAATTCTTGAAATGGCAAGGTGCATGCTCAAAAGCAAAAGATCGCGAAAGGAGTTAAAGGGTCAAGGTGGCGTGTGCGGTGTACTGTCAAATCGTTCACCAACCGAGAAGTGTTTGGGGAAAAACACCACAAAGAAGCTTGGAGTGGAAGAAAACCAGGTATCTCTCATCTAAAAGTATTTGGAAGCAAAGCATATGCACATGTACCGACGAGAGAAGAAGTAAGCTTGATGACAAAAGCGAGACATTCATCTTCATCGGGTATGACTCAAATTCTAAAGGTTATAAGTTATATAATCCAAATACTAAGAAGCTTGTGATAAGTCGTGATGTAGAGTTTGATGAAGAATCAGTTGGGATTTTGGCTCCCAAAACAACTTCAATTTCTTTCCTGGATTTTGAAGAAAATGAGTGAGACCGATCGAGCCAACAATAGAAGTTCAAAGAAGAGCCAACTACTCCATCCACTTCACAATCAACAAATGAAGGAGACTCGCCACCATCATTTCTAAATGAAAGAGGCATAACACGTGCAAGGAGTCTAGAAGATCTTTATGAGAACACCGAGAGAATAGATGATATAACACTTTTCCGTCTCTCTTGCAGTTGTGAACTGTGACTTTTGAAAAAGCAATCCAAAATAAAAGATGGAGAGATGCTATGGATGAGGAGATACAAGCAATCATGAAGAATGACACGTGGGAGCCGACCTCACTTCCAAAAGGACATAAGGCTATCGGCGTCAAGTGGGTGTACAAAGCAAAGAAGAATGCTAAAGGAGAAATTGAAAGATATAAAGCAAGGCTAGTCGCAAAAGGCTATAGTCAAAGAGTTGGAATCGACTATGACGAGGTATTTGCTCGATCGCTCGCTTGGAAACAATAAGGCTTATCATTTCTTTAGCGACTCAAAACAGTGGAAGATTCACCGGATGGACGTAAAGTCACTTTCTTAAATGGAGATCTCGAGGAAGAAGTCTACATTGAGCGACCAAAGGGCTATGTGGTGAAGAATGAAGAAGATAAAGTCTTGAAGGAAGAAGGCTCTATACGGATTAAAGCAAGCACCAAGGGCATGGAATAGCAGGATCGATAAATACTTGCAAGAGAATGGGTTCACTAAGTGCCCGCACGAACATGCACTTTATGTCAAGGTCGAAAAAATGATGTTTTGATCGTTTGTTTATATGTGGATGATTTGATCTTCACAGAAATAATCCGGACATGTTTGAAGAGTTCAAGAAAGCAATGACTAGAGAATTTGAGATGACCGATATCGGGCTTATGGCATATTACCTCGGCGTTGAAGTTAAACAACAAGAAGATGGGATTTTCATCTCGCAAAGAAGGCTACGCCAAGGAGATTCTCAAGAAGTTCAAGATGGATAATCGCAAGCCTATTAACACACCAGTGGAGTGCGGGATCAAGCTATCAAAGTATGACGGAGAAGAAAAAGTGGACCCGACACTGTACAAGAGTTTGGTTGGAAGTTTGCGGTATTTGACATGCACAAGACCGGACATTCTCTATGCCACCGGTCTAATAAGTCGCTACATGGAAAATCCAACCAATACTCACATGAAAGCGTCGCTAAAGGATTCTTCGCTATCTCAAAGGTACGATCAATTACGGCTTATTTTATTCAACAACTAATGATTATAAACTTGTTGGCTATAGTGATAGCGATTGGTGCGGAGATGTGGATGATCGAAAAAGTACTCCTGGCTTTGTGTTCTTCATGGGAGATACCGCATTCACTTGGATGTCAAAGAAGCAGCCGATAGTCACTCTTTCAACCTGTGAAGCTGAGTACGTAGCTGCGACATCTTGTGTTTGCCATGCAGTTTGGCTGAGAAATTTGTTGAAGGAACTGGGAATGACACAAGAAGAGCCAACTAAGATTCGTGTCGACAACAAGTCAGCTATGGCATTGGCAAAGAATCCGGTGTTTCATGATCGAAGCAAGCACATTGACACTCGCTACCACTACATAAGAGAATGCATATCAAGAAAGGACGTACAAGTGGAGTATGTGAAGACTCAAGATCAAATTGCGGACATCTTCACCAAACCACTCAAGCATGAAGACTTTATACGACTTAGAAGTTTTCTCGGAATGACAAATCAAGTTTAAGGGGGGGTGTTGGATTTTAAACTTGATTTTGGTCCAATTAATATTGGGCTTGAAAATAAATATTTGAGTTAAAAGATAAAATAAGATCCAAGCCCAAATAGGCCCATGTTCTAGAATTTGTCTAGAAGTGTCTTGGAAAAATATCTTAGATATTATTGGTAAGAAAGCTTGTAGAATATTCTAGGAAAGTAAATATTTTGGAGGATGATTCTAGTAGATGAATTATAGCCATTAGATCAAATAAATCATAGCCATTGGTTAGGAAGTTGTACTAGTATAAATAGGGGTGTCTTGATCATTTTGTAACAAGCCAAAATTTGAGAAGAATCAATACAAGCAAATATTTCTCCACCAAAAACTCTCTTACATTTCTTAGCATAGATAACCTCCTCCTCCTAAAAGAAAAATTATCCCTCTTCCAACTTCCAATTTCTAAATAACCCCTTCTTACCTAAATTGAGATAACCCTCCTCCAACACTCCTTCCTCTTCCTTCCTATCACATTGTCACGATTCTCCATTATTGCAACGGGCTATTGCTTCTCTGTTTCACCGTCGGGATCTTGATCTTGAGTGTTCTTGAGTGTAGATATTATGTGTATAATCCCACTATCAATAAATTATCAACACTTTCAAAATTATTAGATATAGAAGGAGATTGGATTTCGAGCACAATATGTGGGATGAACTTTGCTTTTGATCCGCCAAGTCTCCTCATTACAAAGTTGTTTGTATCCTGGTCTCCTCATTACAAAGTTGTTTGTGTCCGGTCATGGTGATATCGGTATCGAGTTGAGGTGGATGAACTTGGTTTTATCTGCCAAGTCTCCTCATTACAAAGTTGTTTGTGTTCGGTCATGGTGATATCGTATCGGTTGAGGTTTACTCGTTTGAGACAAGTGGTCCTTGGAGAATATCAGGTTGAGGTTTACTTGCTGAGACAGGCGGTCCTTGGAGCAATCTGGCGACTAATGTCATTTTTGTAATTTTTAGATCCAATATTCAATTTAGAGTATAGAAGAGAATAACAATTCTCAAAACTGATACTCGTTTCTAACTCGAAGAAATGATGTGACATGTGTATATTTCATTCGTATTCGGCTAATTTACGGAATATTCTTATTCGAATTCTTTTAATATTATTTGGAAATCATATATTTAGAATAAGAGATATTTTCTTAGTAGGAAGATGAGGTGTTTTCTTTTTTTTTTCAATTTTGGCTTAGTAGAAAATGATCAACTCTTATTTTATACTAACATAACTCTCTAACCAATGGTTGTGATTTATTTGATTCATTTTCTAGAATAATCTAACAAAATATATATCACTCTAACAGTTTCTACAATTTTTTTCTTCAAATAATCTACATATTTTTTTAAGACATTTCTAAACTAAAGAAGTTTTAGAAATTGGCCTATTAATGATTTAATGGACTATTTTTTAATTTTTACTCAAATATTTAGTGGACTAATTTTTTAACTTTTTTACTCAAAAATATTCATCAAGCTCAATATTATTTAGATCAAATCAAGTTCATTCACATGTTTATTATATATTAATAATTTACATAAACAAATATATACTTTTATATGTAAAGATTATATATATATATGTAATATATTCAAACGAATATTCCTTCGGATACTCGAATCGAATATAATGATATTCACATTCATATTGTATAATATACGAATCTGAATAAATATTCTTATTTGGACTTGTATTTTAATTTTTGAATTTAAATGTCAATATGCGGGTTTAAATACCAAATCGGATCAAAAACATTGATCCTTTTACACCCTTACTTTCAATTTATTTTCCACTCTTTTGTATTTCTCTTTTTCGGGTGCATGACATGGGTTCCTCAAATGAATATGGGTTGTTAGTTATTTGAATGTGATTTATCTCATAGACGCATGTCATACATTAGAATGTAATAGAAATAGTATGGAATTTGGAACTTCAACCCTTAAAAAAAACTTTTTAAGATACATTATGGCAAGGTGAATAGGAAATTTTGATAACTGCATGTCATACATTAGAATGTAATAGAGATAGTATGGAATTTGGAACTTCAAGGCTTAAAAAAACTTTTTAAGATACATTATGGCAAGGTGAATAGGAAATTTTGATAACTTTACAAAAGGGATACTAACTTTAGTTTGGCTATTTATGAAGTAGGGGATGTAGGGTTATAGAATAACTATATAAAGGGTCATTAAGTTAATACAAGATTACAACTAAATATCAAACCAAAATAATACATATTGAACATTCAATATGGGTCAAAAAAAAAAAAAAAAGCCCAATATTACCAATACAATGACATATATTACAATGGGCCTAATTTGACATATAGAGAGTGGTGTGGCGTGCATCATTGTATGAACTGTGGTTATGCCATGCTGATGGGCCTTTTTTAAGAAACAACACTTATTTCCTCAAAAAAAAAAAAATTACTTATCAATTAGTTTCTTTTCCTTTTGCTTCTAAGAAATATATATAGAACAAAAAAAAAACATAAATGTGAAGTTTGATATGTAAACATATTTGTTGTAAGACAATATATTAATTTTTTTTAATATTATTATACCTGATTCTACACTACAGGAAAAAACAATTTACCTATAGAAAAATTTGTAAGTAGATAATAAAATAACTATAAAGTGTAGTTAAAATTGTTTGGCAATATTTACTAATAATATCTAAAATTGTTAGTAAATACCTACAATATTTCAATGGTTAAATTAAAAATTGTTGATGATATGATGGTAATTGATCGATATAGTTTCTGAAAAACAATGGCCTTGTTTGTTTATGTTTCAAAATTTCCAATTTCCAACTATTCATGAAATGGAATCATGTTTGTTTCAAAATTTTCCAAATGGAAATCATCATTTTTATTTTCCAATTTTCACATAAAACAATATCTCAAACCTATATTTTCAATTTCCAATCCTATACTACACCCTATATAACTCATCAATCATTTTCTCACTTTTTCATCCAATTATACATATGAGACCCTCCATTACCAATTCTATTTACTTATAATATTACTATTTTTTAATTATATATATTTAATGGGACTCACCAACCTACAATCTTCTAAATATAATATTATATATACAATTAAAAAATTCAACCACTATCAACTTTTCAAATTATTATATACATAAAATACTATTTCAAAACTACTCAACCAAACATAATCTCATTTTCAAACTTATATAAAACTCATTTCCATTCTCTCATCCAAATATAATTCCAGGTTTTTCACAAAAAAAAATAAATTAAAATTCTATTTCCAACACTAAACCTATTAGTTAATGGAAACATTAGAAAAACTCTGACACTCTCTCTGAATAAGACCAAACCAATTTTTCTTGTGAAACGAATAAATGTTACTGAGATTCTTCATATCATATTTACATTTACAAAATAACAACATATTCCACTATAAAAAGGGGGAAAAAAAAAAAAAAGCAGGCCCGTTAAGCCATCAAAAAATGCTGCATGTTTCGTTGTTTTCTTCTGAAATTTATCATCAAATTAAAACGAAACTTTAGGCCTTGAGTTGAGGCTTTGGTCTGTCTTCTTGTAACTTGAAAAAAAACATTGAATTTTAGGCCAACAAGCATGGCTCACTTCTTGCTCTGTCTCTCGACAAAATCGGATGAATCTTTATCATCGTACTAAGTATGAAACCTATAAACTGCAAATGACAAATAATTTCTTGGTTAGCAACATAGGCGGATCTATGGGGGCTCCGAGTCTCCCGGCGCACCTCAAATTTTTTTTTTCCCATTTTTTGTGTGGGACAAATTTTTTTAAAAATTATATATTTTTTTAATAGGAAAAAATAGTTGAGCTGGGGGTAAATGGAATTTTGGGCTTAGGGTAGCCGAGCCGTCAGCTACGCCCTTAGTTAGCAATGTGTATATATAGTTGAGAAAAAAACCTGAAGTTTGGGCTAATTACAAAAAAGATCCAGAGATTTTGAAAATTGCAAAAAAAAAATGATTTGATTTTGTTTTAAATTTTAGGGGTAACTATAATGACTCCATAAAATTCAAGGATAGTTTGAAATATTTTTTGCTTATGAAGGAGGAAATATAAGAGGAAATCATACCTTAAGAGACTCTTCGTAATTTTTAAAAATTATTAGGTCTTTTTGTAATTAGCCGGAACCTTAGGGGGGATTTTGTAATTAACCCTAATAATAATAATAATGGATAATTACAAAAAAAATAATCAAATTTGGGCTAATTATTTGATTCCGTCTTACATTTATCTCTTCATAAGCAAAAACATTTCAAAAAAACCCTAGAAATATTACCTTTACCCCCTTAAATTTAAGACATAATCAAACTTGATGGGGAATTTTGTAATTTTGAAACATAGATTTTTTGTAAGTAGTCCAAATCTCAGGTGTATTTTGTAATTATCTCTAATAATAATAATAATTCTTGAAAGCTATAGAAAATGATCTTACCCAAGCAAGCCCAACGCACAAAATACTGAAACCCGGGAAATTAAACGGTGCTCCATCCGACAAAAACAAAGCTGCAGAATGTGTTGTCGTTAAGTTTCAGTTCAAGATAGAAATTCAACTATACATTTTTTGTGATTAATGCAGAATCGTCTTAATTTACCTGAAAGAGGACTATATATTAATGGAGAGATGACATTGGCAAATGAGGCTATGGCCATAAGACATCCTTGAGCAATACCCTGTTCATAGGGACCAACTTGTTTTGAAATAATGCATCTTATCTGCAATTTTCAAAAACATATTTTTTGTCAAACATTTATAAAACCAATAGTAGTCTAAAGAAATTATGCTGAATTTATACAAGGGATAATTACAGAATCACCCCTGAGGTTGGACTAATTACAAAAATCCCAAATATATTTCAAAATTACAAAAACCCCTTCAGGGAGGTAACTGTAGTCAAGTGGTTTTTTTAAATGTTTTCAAAAATCACGGGAAAAATATAAGACGGAATCAAATCTCAAGGGTTTTTGTAATTTTCAAAGAACTCTGCGTTTTTTTTTTGTAATTAGCTCAAACTTTAGGGGTGTTTTTGTAATTATCCCTTTACATAATATAATATGTAACTCACACTAGGACTTGCTAGGAAAAGGAAAATGCCCAATAATGCAGAAGCATAAGGTACCTGTTCATTGCAAAAATAATTATATCAATAAATGGTTTGTAGATATACAAATTCAAGAAATTTGTAAATGTGCCAAATTGAATGTGAAAAATATTGAAATAAGTGGAAATTGAAATTGTTTGAGAAAATATTAAAGAGCTTACCCAAGGTGCCCATGCTATGCTGTCAAGTAACATCTGTACAAAATCAGAAACAAATTAATTATGTAACTTAGACATAAATTTATTCGATAAAAAATAGGGATAATTACAAAAACACCCCTGAGATTTAGGCTAATTACATAAAAAAAACAGAGATTTTTCAAAATTAAAAAAAAAAAAAAACTTGATGTTTGATTCCATCTTACATTTTTTCCCTTCATAAACAACAAACATTTCAAAACCCCATGATATTTCTAGAAATATTACAGTTAACCCCTTAAATTTAAGGCATAATCAAACCTAAGGGGCTTTTTGTAATTTTGAAATATTTTTGGGTTTTTCTGTAATTAGCCCAAACCTCAGGGGGTCTTTTGTAATTATCCATAAAAATATATAAAATAAAAATGGCAATTCACATACATTCAAGAATCCAGCAAAAAGTCCCATGCAAAGCAATGTCTCCTCTCCTAGAAGTGGACCAAGTATGGGCATTAAAACCGTCTGCATAATTAAATAAACTTATTAAATTCGTCAATAATTATAAATTAAAAAAACGATAGGGAAATAAATCAACAGTAATAATTTAATAAACTTATTAAATTCGTCAATAAATATAAATATATATATATAGGGAAATATATCAACAGTAATAAGTTATATGAACATACACTTGATACGGTGGCTGAAATGTAGGTAATAAACCATATATCAGCAAATTGGTCTTTCTGGAAGTGGAAACGCGCTTTCAAGTAATACTGCATTAAAAAAAGGCACAAACATTAAAAAAACGTTTTTTTTCTGCAAATTACAAACACAAAAATTACATATAATGGAAAAAAATAAATTACCATTAAGAAAGCTTGAATTCCTGCCTCAGCAAGACTATTAAAGAAGGCAACAAATGATGCTAGTGATACAGTAACGCTGCAAAATAAGACGGACATACGTTAGAGGAAATTTCATGTATTTCAATAAGGTATAATTACAAAACACCCCTCAAGGTTTGGACTAACTACAAATAAGCTCAGAGATTTTTGAAAATTACAAAAAAAACTCTTAAAGTTTGATTTCGTCTTACATTTTTTTTTTTACAAACAAAAATATTTCAAAAACCTTCCTGAATTTTATAGAAATACTATAGTTAACTCCTTCAATTTAAGGCGAATCAAACCTCATTGGGTATTTTTGCAATTTTCAAAAATCTCTGCTTTTTTTTTGTAATTAGCCCGAACCTTACGGGGCTTTTTGTAATTATCCCTGTCAATAATGTACTACAAAGGGGGCGATAAAAAAGGGGTAATTACAAAAACACCCCCAACATTTGTGCTAATTACAAAAAATCTAGAGATGTTTCAAAATTACAAAAAGCCCACAGGTTTGATTACGTATTAAATTTAAGGGGTAAATTGTAATATTTCTAGAAATAAATGGGCATTTTTTAAATATTTTTGCAAAAATATAAGCAGAATCAAACTTTAAGGGGAATTTTTTGCAATTTTCAAAAACCTCTAGTTTTTTTTTTTGTAATTATCCCGAACTCCGGGGGTTTTATTGTAATTATCCCTAAAAAATTGGATAGAAATCCTACTTGCTCTTGAGCAATCGAATTATATCCTTTGGCAAAGGAATTTTCTTGAGCAAATCTAATTTCTTCAAAGGCTGATTTCCAACTTGATCAGTGGTTTGATCAGTCTCAGGTTTCAAGATTGGTTGTTCTAGAGCATCAATCTGACGTGTCATGTCCTTAAGAAATATCCTCATATACACTGCTGCAATAACAGCTGAAACTGTTGCTACCTGAATAAATAAAATAAATTAACCAATCTTATTAGTTTTTTTCTCTAAAAAAAAAAAAAAAAAGTAAGTCTCCATGAGACCGTCTCACGAATCTAAATTTAGTTTATTTTACAAATCAAATCAAATTAGATCCAAATTCAAATGGGATCTGTCTCACGAAATTAAATCCGGAAGACAACAACAATTAAATCGAGAGAGAGAGGAGAAATTAATAAGAACCTGAAAAATACGGTCTGTGGGAAGTAATCGAGCGGTTAATGTACCACAAACAGTTGCAGCAGATACCGCACCAGATAATAGTCCAAATGCAGAAACACGCTTTCCTTCTGATACATTGTCAGCCTACAAAATAGAACAATAACATGTTTAAATGCGACATTCAATAAGTACATATAAGTTAGATCTGGCATGGGCCGGTTGGCATATAGGGCTGGACTGAGCTCTTCAATTTTACTTTGGCCTGACTCAAATGGCCCGAAGCCAAATAGACCCGACAAAAAATACGCGTGTTAGACTAGACTGGACCACAAGAAATGCGTTCAGTAATATTCCGACTCGACCCCACCCCCGACCCGATTTTATGCCTTGGCTAGATGAGCTCTGGCTAGGCCAATCCAACCAAACTCATTATTAGCTCTAGTATGATGCTAGTATGATATAGGTGCTAAAATTTAGGGATAATTACAAATACTACCCCAAAAGTTTAGCCTAATTACAAAATCTCAGATATCTTTCAAAATACAAATACTCCCTTAAGGTGTTACGAAAAGCTTTTTGAGGTAGTACGTATTTATCTAATAAAGGGATAATTACAAAAAGCCCCTTGAGATTTGGGCTAATTACAAAAATCTCTAGAGATTTTTTAAAATTACAAAAAAAACCCTTGAGGTTTGATTTCATTTAATATTTTCCCCCTTCATAAGCAAAAAATATTTTAAAACCCTCCTAATATTTATAGAAATATTACAACTATACCCTTAAATTTAAGACAAATTCAAACTTGAGGGAGTATTTTTTAATTTTGAAACATCTCTGGATTTTTTTGTAACTAGCCCAAATTAGGGTGTTTTTGTAATTATCCCACTAATAAATACACTGGGTGAGGATGCACTTCGTAAAACAGAAACAAATATCAAGGGGTTATTTGTAATTTTGAAAGATAACTGGTTTTTTTTACTAGGCCAAAACCTTAGGGGTGGTATTTGTAATTATTCCTAAAATTATGCAAAAGAAGAAATACTAGAAAATATAAGAGATGAAAGTTACCAAATAACTGAGGGAGAGGCATATGACACCACCTTCAGTGACCATGGAGGTTAAAGTCTTCAAACCATAGTACAAATAAAAGAACTCTGTTGTCCTCTTCACTGCCAATATTACTGCAATAACAACATAATTTATTACATGTAAAAAAATCTTATATGTAACAGCAATTAATGTGATGCAATAGGATTTATTGTAATAAAATGGGATAATTACAAAAACTCCCCTAATGTTTGGCCTAATTACAAAAAAAACCAAGATATGTTTCAAAATTACAAAAAAGACCCTTCTGGTTTGATTCTACTTATATTTAAGGGGATAATTGTAATATCATTATGAAACTCTGGGGGATTTTGAAATGTTTTTCTTGTGAAGGGGAAAATGTACGACGGATCAAACCTCAAAGGAGTTTTTGCAATTTTCATAAACCTCAGGGTTGTTTTGTAATTACCTCGAACCCGAGGGTTGTTTTTGTAATTCTCCCTAATAAAATTGTGGCATGACTAAATATATTATTAATGATATTAATTTTAAAAACAAAATTACTCACCTAGTGGAAAAATGGCGAGGATCAAAGGGATTGTGAGCATAACTTTTCGACCATAGGAATCAGACAGAGTACCAATTAATGGCATCACAACAACAGATCCTAATCCTGCAATCTGCATCAATTACATAAAACATTAAAACCAAAAACATAATTATATCTGGTGTTTAAATTAGATCAAATTTTACATTACAAAAAAAAATCCATTTACCGACATAAATGATTTTATCGCTAAATTTTATAGTTACATACAGAATACCTACAAAAAAATATTATTTTTCCTCAAACTATATCAACCAATTACCAACAAATCACCAACAGATTTTAAATTACCGAAGCAAAATATTGTAGGTATTTTACCAACAGTTTCAGATTTTGTTGGTAAATATTTTACATACAACAGTTTTACATATACTATACAGTTATCTTAATACTTACCAACAAATTTTTTTAGGTAAAACTTGATTTTTTTCTTTTAGTGAAAAGAAAAAAATAAAAAGATGAGAGACGTTGGACGTGGCACTCGATTTTATTAATGAAATAATTAATTGTATTGGTATAGAACTTTAATTAATTAAGTAC
Organism: Rehmannia glutinosa; assembly: GCA_016081115.2. Classification (NCBI taxonomy): domain Eukaryota; kingdom Viridiplantae; phylum Streptophyta; class Magnoliopsida; order Lamiales; family Orobanchaceae; genus Rehmannia; species Rehmannia glutinosa. Next base: position 94,558,512 of record CM071927.1, on the reverse strand, counting down.
TTGAGTACAATGATTAATCATAATTAATAATTTGATAAAGTAAGATACGTCTGGCTAGAACATAATTCCGGATTATTAAAAAAAAAAATAAGAATTTCTTATTTATTAAAACGAGTGGTTGAATATTTATATGAATGTGCATTACGTATATATGTACAATTGAATATTAAAAAATAGAAATCATTCAAGATAAACATGATGAGCATAATAGAGAAGAATAAATAATTGTGCTACCAACTAATATTATCTTGACCTAAATAAATTTTATTAAATAATTGGCCATCATAAAGGTATATTATAAGCTGAGAATAAAGTAGGTTGAACATATATATCCCAAATGACATCATCAAAATTAAATTCATTGTCACCTAACTTGGAGCCTCAATTTTCAATACAACCTCAACAACTTCAACATATTATTAGGCTAAGTATGAAAAGTAAAGAAAGGGAAAAAAGTGCTTAATGATAATCCACTTGTAAGTACTTTATGACTTTTGGTAGTTTAAAGGTAAATTACTAATTTATTAGGGTAGAATTATTTGCAATTTAAGTATTTAACATGTTTAACACAAGTCGGCTGAGTAGTAGTTCAAAGTTGACGCCGTCAAATGTATTCGAAATAAGGCACCAATCATAAACCTATACTTTTTGCCTTATCCATATTGAATAAAAGAAAAATATCAAATTAATATATCAAACTAAAAAAACAAAATTCAAAATGAGTTTTTTTTTCAACTCTTTACATATCAAAGTTAGGAATAATTATAAAAACTACCCCTCAGATTTGGGATAATTACAGCAAAACCCAAAAATTGAAAAAATTACGAAAAACCCGTTGAGGTTTAATTCATTGTTACACTTTATGTTTTTTTGTAGTTTTCATATATGTATGGGTTTTTTTTATAATTAACCCAAATTTCAGGGGTAACTTTTGTAATTACCTCTCAAAGTTATTTGAAATTGGATTCTGCCGTCCAAACGACTCCACATACATTAACAAGTCCAATCTTAACTAATTCTAAAATAACTTTGAACAAATAAAATTTGTCTCGTACAAGCTCATTCAACCACACATCAGATAACTCCTAAAAGATTCACTTGGCGTGTATGGTATTGATACATAACTGGTACAACAAGAGGAAACGAAGGATACTTAAAGCTATTGAATTTATTTACTTCTTTTGACTGGGGTATAGTTCACTCTTTCTAAGAGTGTTGACCGAAGTTCTAACCCGACATCTTTCAATTTTTTTGATATTTATCCCCTCCCTCTAACTAGTACTCTCAACTTTTTGCAGGCGCAAATGGTGGAGAAGTTGGGTGAGCCGGCTGGAAAATTTAAAAAAAAAAGATAATTACAAAAAGTACCATGAGGTTTGGTCTAATTACAAAAAAAAACCACGCTAACTTTCAAAATTACAAAAGTTACCCCTGAGGTTTAATTCAGTATTAAAATTAAGGGGTAAATTGTAACATTTTTATAAATAGGAGGGGGAATTTTGATATATTTTTGGGTTATGAAGGGGTAAATGTTAGACAAAATAAAACCTCAAGAGTATTTTTTGTAATTTTGAAAGTTAGCTGGATTTTTTTGTAATTAGTTTAAATCTCAAGGGTAATTTTTGTAATTAACCCAATAATAAGTTGTAACTAAGTTTGTTTGTTTATTTTTTAATTTATTTCTTAACACTATCGGTCCGAGACAGGCTTGGGCGGGACCCAGTATGCCCCCATGTCTCCGCCAGCACCACGGCGCCAAATATTGGCGGCGATGGTGGTGGTTGGCTTGTTGTTTGTGTTGCTTTTTATCAAAACTTTCAAATCAATTATAAATGTGATGTACATCATTCTTCATGTTCACAAACACGAACACGATGACACAAGCACACCCGAAAACACACACACGAACATACCGCTTGCTGGAAGCCTGTAAGATAAATGGCGAGCGAGCATTCATCTTTTCCGGGGCAAACGGCCTCCATTGTCACGTCAGCAATCGTCGGAGTCACAATACACGACGCGAAATAAGACAGAAATACCGTCAGGAAAAGATGCATCAAATTCTTCCAATTTTCCATCTTTCAATTTAATTAATCTCTCTTTAATTAATATTTATATATAATATGGTACCAAAAATATAAGTAGTGGATATCAATGAATTGAATTGAGTTCCAAAAATATGAAGGGGGTTATATATATAGTGTACGTACGTACCAAAAATTGCTGACTCATCATTTCTTTTCACACGTATCATAAAGTTTTTTTTAAAGTAAAAAAATGAGAAAAATGCCAAGTCTTTGAAATTAAAATAATTAGTACTGGTTATGATGGTTGACCTTTATGGTGTGTTTGGTCGTGTCAAAAAAGAATTTCGTGTTTATTTCTGGGGGTTGGTGAGCTGAAATTGTTGGCTTTCTGCGAATTTGTGCTTGTGTTGGGGGCCTATTTTTAATTTTGTTTAATTAATTTATAGTGTCAAGTTGTTGGTGGGTGCGTAAAATGTAATTAGTACAAGTGGAGATTTTTTTTTTTTTTTGAAAAGATTTTTTTTGAGAAGGGTACAAGTGGAGATTTTATTTGGGGTTTGGTTTGAAATTTCAAAGAATCAAAGTATGAGAGGTGGTGAGATAGTTATAATCAGTGTTCTAAAATTGGTAGACTAGTCGGGCGCGAGACGATGGTGGTTTGCAGACTTGCGGAGCTGCAGGCGGGGTTAAATGGGGCACTGAGCGAGATTATGCGGGGCCTAGTTGGAAAAATAATGTAGGCGGACAAATGCGGGCCTGACTAATCTGAGCGATAATCGGAGATAGGCGGGATCTTTTAGAATAGTAGTTATAATTAAGGTACGTATTGGATTTTGAGTACTGTTGCGAGTGAGTTCCAGGATGTTCTGTTTAATTAATGGATATATATTGTCTTGGTTTGTATATGATTAAAGTTATTAATAGTACTGTGATTAATTTCAGCTAATTATTTGTTTAATGAATACATTATACATTCTTCAATCCCCGGGTTGGCCTGGTGGTGTGTGCCCACCTAATGTGGGTTTGAGGTCTTGGGTTCGAATGCCCTGACTATCGTTGGTTCTTCTATTACGGGTTTTTCTAGTTAGTCCATGTTTTCACGTTTATGAGCAATATGTGATTAAACCAGGTGTGTGTGGATAAACCTATTTTGAAAACGTGAAAAAAAAATAATACATTCTTCTATTACGTGAATATATTTTCTAGTAATGCTCATCATGTTTTTTTTACGTTTAAGTGTATATATGTGATTACAACTAATAGTTTATTTTAAAAAAAAAATTATATTATCTAGAAAAAATAAAAAATATCATCATTTTAATGAGATATAAATGCATGGTACATATTTTATTGCTATTTTAAGTGATGATGAAATTTTGAGGAAAAACATAAATTGTTTTACAATAATATATTGTTCTGAAAATTTAAAAATTTAGGAACAACACTACAGGAAAATTCCAGTTTATCGACAGATTACCAATAGATTTAAAATTTACCGATAGAAATATTGTAGGTATTTACCAACAGTTTTAAAATTTACGGACATAAATATTATAGTTATTTACCAACAGTTCTAGATTTTGTAGTTACATATTTACCTACAACGATGTTAACTACACTTTACAGTTATTATTTTAATACTTACCTATAGATATTTTTGTAGAAGTAAACTGATTTTCTGTTGCAGTGAATTTGGATTCAACAAGTAACTAATAATAGAATCTCTCTATATATATAATTATTTGAACACATGCAAGGTTGGGTTACAATAATTAAAAAAAAAAAAAAAAGGTAATTAACTTGATGTCCATCAACCTCAAATAAATCATGTCAACAATGAGTTGCATGAAATTGATAGGTATCTAAGTTACATGTGTAGGATAAAGTCTTTTCTGGTAAAAAAGCACACCAAGATATTGTTTGGTAAACATTTAATAAAAAAAAAAAAAAATAAAAAGTCTATCCTAATTAGGTAGAAACAATTAGACAAGAATTAGCCAACTAGAATAAGTAGATGCTGACTTAGTACTTTTATTTGGTCTCATGATTTGATTCATGATGATTCTCATACAACAGCTGGGGTAGTAAAAGTTGATTATAAAGGACAACAACGTTTATAAAAGAAAAATAACTTTAAAAACAATATATACATTGTTACGCGTTTTTGTCTCCAAAATCAAGCGAGATAACGTCATAATTTTGAAAATGCGATTTTAAATTTATCGGCTTTTCTATTTTTTTTTTTTTTTGATAACTTAGCAATTATGTCGATGACAAAGAAATAGAGCTCTAGCTTTTCCTAGGGAATGGTATGAGCAATATTACTTGTTTTATTTTATGAAATTTCTCATTTTTAATTTTTTTGGAACGTTATAATTAATTAATGTTTAGGTTTTTCTAATTCTACCTTTGGTTTGTCAATGATATTTTTTTCTTTTCTAAACCCATTTTCGTATTTCGACATATTCCCAACAATATATCCATTTTCATTTACTAATGAAATACTATTTTCGTCACATATATATATAGTTCATTATTTGGGAATGTCCCAAATATATAGTCCATTTTCTATATTCAATAATATTTTTACCATTCGGTTACTATTATAGCCATATAATATACATTTTATAATTTATATTATTTGTTAAATAAGGACAAATCAAGTGAATATTTAGCATATTTGTAATTTCAAATATATTTTTATAATCTGTGTGAAAAGTCAAATTGGACTATATACATGAGACGAGAGAATATAATACAAAAGTTGTCAACAATATCAATTTTCTTGAAAACATATATGTTCATAGTAGTATAGCATGTACAATTGACTATTTCAATTTTGGATATGGACCAAATCAACTCTTCTTAATTTGAATTAATAAAATTTGGTCTGACAAGACTGAGTTTGGACAGAAATTATTAGGCGCGTATGATTCTATTCAGACGTCACTCTGTTTGGGTTTTGACTAAGACCGGCCCAATAACAAAAGCCCAAGAAACTGCGGACTTTCTTTTCTTCGGTCATTTCGTTTAGTGATTTAAGGTGAACTAAATCACTTTTAGTTATTCTGGGGAAGATGGATTTGATAAAAACTCATTCGAGTTCGTTTAATGAGGCTGTTAAAATAAACGAACCAAACTCAAACTTTGAGATATTCGTTCGTTTGGTTGGTGATTAGTAGTAATGAATAGACTCATAGAAACTCGTATAAATTAAACTAATAATTTAACTTTAATTTTAATTTTTCATATTTTTACTTATGATAGTATAAAAATATTTCAATAAACTTGTTTGAACAAAATTATAAGTTTTAGTAAATATATTATGTTTTAGATATATATAATTTTATTTTTATAATAAATTGAAGAATAATTTAATTTATAATTAATATTTACAAGCTGATTGAGACTTGATTAAGCTCGAAAAAGTTTGGGAAAGGCAAAATAAACATGAGTCATCAATATATTTATTTTCTTAAATTCCTCCAAAGAGAAGGACAACAACACTACAACAGAAATAAACGAAACTTAAACTAAAACACTCAAAAGTTAAATAACAATATATCATATTTTGAAATATATTTATTTAGCGATTTAAGGTAATTGATATTTTTTAATTATTGGGAGAAGATGGATTTGATGTGATGTGTTGAGAAATGTGCATGGTGTATTATTAGAAATTATCTAAAATTAATTATGTTTGGTTGGTTGGTGATTGGAGGTAGGGATGTCAATTTTGGTCATTAGGACAAACGGGATATCATTGATTGGTTTTGATCGTTGATTTCGAATCTGGTTCAAAATACATCAAAAATTAAGTAAAATAAAACAACTTACGTTTTCACAAAATTGAATTTGATTGTAGAAGATTTATGTTCGTTTTCGATGTGTACCGTATTGTTTCATTCAATAACTTTAGGTTTCAAGGATTGACAAAATTGGAGGTTATTAGTGATTGAGAAAAATGATAATAAAGTGAAATAAACATAAAAATTTCATTCTTTATTTTTATTTATTTTCTTTGTTTCCTCCAAAGAGAAGGACAACAACACTACAACAGTAATAATTGAAACTTAATAGAAAGCCACATTAAGATTAAATAACAATATATTCAATGTATAAATATCTTTTAGTTAAGTTTATACTTGTTAATATATTTGGATAAAATGTGGCTAAATAATGTCTTCAATTAAGATATAATTCTCTCTTTTTCTTTATTAGTATTTATCTAAATTTTTAGTGGTTTTAAAAGACTTCCCACCAACCTTTTTATTAAAACTATGATCATTGACAAACGAGATATCATTGATTTCTTTTCTAAATCTTATCAAATCTGGTTTAATCACTCTCAAACTCTTTTTTAAAGACAATTACTTTTCATATAGTTGAATTTGATTGTAGAAGATCAACTAATCTTTTAGATGTGTACCTTATTGTGAATATAATTAAGTTAATCAGTTTATCAAATTAGGTTATTATGTTTCAATTAATGCTATAACACCAGTTAGAACATACTTAAAATAGAGGTGGCTTTATGTGATCGTGTTGTACTATCGTGTTTCGTGTTATCTATCTTATTGATGTTAAATATAGCAATAAATTGTAATGTTAACTTAATTTATAATTTCGGTTTTGTGTTGTGTCATGCATATCGACTATCATATCATTTATCTTTGTAATTCGTATTTGTAAAACGTGTCGTTCAACGGACATTCCTAGCTTTAACATAAAGTGCACATCATGAATTAAAATTGATTACCAAAAGAGATTCAAATAAGAATATTCTACTCCTTAAGAAACGCCCGACCAAAACATAATCCATTATAAAACAAATCATTGTATTACTCCAATAAGATATGTTTACAAAAATCCCCTCATTATTAATAAACTTTAACATACTAACCAACAATATTTATGTTCGATAAATAATGACATTAATAAAATAGGTCGTAAACTTAACAATAATCACATAAATTATATTTACATTTCCTATATATAAAAAAAAATCCGTAAGCTCTCAGAAAAATAGCCAAATAGGTAATGCATTTTTTGGTTTCCATAAGTCAATTTGGATTATGCTTTAGAAACTAACCAAGCATGATACATACACTTTTTTAGCTACGGACAAGAGCATAAAATCCTAGAATAAGTTTAAAGGTAGTTACCTTATTTTCAAAAACTAAATTAAGAGAGTTGTTAATTCGGAAGCAAGAATCTTTAGGGTTGATATTTAGTAAGAAAAATAAATTAGTAGTTAACATTTGAGAATGACCTCATCTAGTTAAGGTTTTGTTACAATAATTAATAACATGTTAAACATAAATTTTATGTGTTAACCCACTTATTTCGTAAGCAATTAATGATTATAAGATTCCTGCATAGTTCACTATTGAGAAGAGTTATTAATAGACTAATAGTTGAAGGGTCATTTTCTCAATATTTGAAGACATATATATTTAAATAAAATAAAAATAACTTTTAAGTTGATTTTCAGTTCTTTTCCAATAATTAGCTAAACCGTGGAAGTAAAAGACTATTTACAATTAAATAACATCGAAGTTAGGTCACAGTTTTATGCTAAATATAACATTGGAGTTTAGACTGAGTTCTCGGGGTTGTTTTAAAAGAAAAAATAAAACATTAAATGAGTTAGGAGCGCAGACTTAAATAAATAAATTTGTTGGAGGGTAATTTTCAGTCAAATAATTAAACAAATAAAAAACCCAAATCCTTTTGTGTTTCTTTGTTTCTTATTTTTCTGTTTATCTAATGCTCTGATAATTTTTTTTCCGGATACATGTCAGATACGATATCTATGCGATACTCCATGGATACACATATATACCATCAAAAAAAAAAAAATGGGAATAAACATATATCCCAATTTGGAAGAAACAAAACACATTAATATGAATTCTTATAAAATTATTTTAGTGATGATATATTTGGTTGTTTTATGTGTATCTATGAGAGTCATCATATTTGAGATTTTGCGTATTTTATGAAATTTTAGTTTTTTATAATTAAGGCATTTACTATATTTAATTGTACTTAGTACGTCTATACTTTAAATTATATAAAATATATAATTTTATATGTATATATATGTTTTATTCATATCTTTAAAATTTCAAAACATGAGGTATTTTTTAATACACGTGTTGTATCGTCGCAAACTGTCCAACACAAAAAATTCATAGGATATTATAATTAAACAAATAAATATATTATCATCCTTTTGAGTTTTAAGTGAAAGGCTAAAGATATTTGTCCAAAAAATTATTACAAAGATCATATCTTAAAGGGTTAATTACAAAAAGTGCCCTTGAGGTTTGACCTAATTACAAAAAAACCCAGCTATTTTTTGAAATTACAAAAAATACCCCTGAGATTTTATTTTCTCTAATATTTAACCCTTCATAAGGAGAAAAATTTCGAAACCCCCTTCATATTTATACAAATTTTGCAGCATCATATTTATACAAATTTTGCAGCATACCCCTTAATTTTAACACTAAATCAAACCCGATGGGTACTTTTTGTAATTTTGAAAGTTAGTTGGGTTTTTGTAATTAGGTCAAACTTTAGGGGTACTTTTGTAATTATCCCTATCTTAAAAAATTAAATTACGTATTTATTTACGATTGTAAATGCAAGGAATCTTGATAAATTCAACGATAAAGCATTCAAAACTCAACGATAAAGCATTCACACATACTGTCTTTCAGTTCAGTCGCTTAATAATGCCACAAAACAGTGATATTGACCCTTTGAATTCTACTACTACTCATCATTACTAAAGTCAAGGAATTGTTCATCTAAAATATCTCATTTGAAATTCCTAGCAGTTACCACGTACTTTCGACCTTTGGGACAAACTTAAAAACCTTCTTCCTCCAATGGATTACAGTGATAACACTACTGTCAACAGAAGCTTTCAACTAAGGCAGGCCCTTCCATAAATAGATAAAATATATTAAGTATCAAAGGTATCAAATATAATATATTACAGTGGGTTACGATTTTTTATGAAAGAGATAATTACAAAGAGGCCCCTAAGGTTTGGGCTAATTACCAAAAAAAAACAAGAGGTTTTCAAAAATTATAAAAAAAAGGGAAAATTGCAAAATTAGTCCTATATCTATAGGGGTGTTGCAAAATTAGTCTTGTAACTTTTAAAGTTGCAATTTTAGTCATGTGACAATTTTACCCCTTGGCAAAAATAATAATTTTAATTATGTAATTTTTAGGATTTGATAATTTTAGTCTTTTATTTTTTAGTTGTGGTAATTTCGGTCCTATTATTAAAATTAACCAATTTTGGCATGTTTGTACGTGTTTTTTGTATTTTGATAATTAAAAAATAATACATGTTGAACTCGTATCACGAATTTTGATCCGGATTCATAAATTTAAAATGATTCCATCATTAGGCAATTTATAGTATAAATAATAAATAAATTCCACTCAATTAAATAAAATATAGGTTGCGATACCATTTTAAACTTGATCTTAGGTATATTGATTATTTTGGCTATCAAGGGTATTTTGGGAATAATAAAAAAAATCAATTAGCCCTTAGGACCAAATCTGCATAAACTTAAAACTTATAGGATCGAATCGCACAAATCTAAAACCGACGGACCAAAATTGCAAAAGAGGCAAAACATGCAGACTAAAATCGCAATTTCAAAAGTTACATGACTAATATTGCAACACCCCTATATATATAGGACTAATTTTGCATTTTCCCAAAAAAAAAACGTTTCATTGTGTATTAATTTTAAAGGAGATAACTGTGATATTTTGATAAAAGTATGGAAGCTTTTGAAATGTTTTTTTGCATATGAATGAGGAAAAATGTAAGACGGATCAAACATAAATCGGGTTTTTGTAATTTCCGAAAATCTCTGATTTTTTTTGTAATTAGCCCGAACCTCGGGGGCTTTTGTAACCATCCCTTTATGCAAAAGAGCCCGGAACAACTGAATCCAATGCTATAACCTATTGCTAAGCACTTTGAACACTAGTTGGTCATGGTTTCATGTCACTTGTTGAGAAATTGAGAAACCAATCAATATCCTCTTTTTTCAAAAATAAAAATAATAATAATAATTTTCCAATGACCACCCCAGCTGGGTCATATTCTGAACCTTGTGCTCTATTTGAAAGGGGGCTCTCTATGAATATATATGGCTACACAAACAATCTCATACCAAATGGATTTAAGCCTCAACAGAGTCGTTGCTCGGTTTTTTCTCGAAAATATGGGAATCATTATACTCAAAAAGAAGCCAACCAGCTGCACAAAAATATTATGTGATCTCTGATTAGCATTTATGTCAATTTGGTTTGATATGAAGATAGAGGCTATTATTGAATAGGGATAATTACAAAAACACCCCTGAGGTTTGGGCTAATTAAAAAAAAACAGAGATTATTGAAAATTACAAAAAACCCGTTGAGGTTTGATTCCTTCTTACATTTCCACCTTCATAAGCAAAAAACATATCAAAAACCCTTACCCCTTTAAACTTAACACATAATCAAACATGATGGAGTTTTTTGTAATTTTGAAGGATCTTTTTGTAATTAGCCCAAACCTCAGGGGTGTTTTTGCAATTATCCCTATTGAATAAGATATTTTTCTTACCCAAGCGAGTCCGACACATAGGATACTGAAACCTTGGAAATGAAATGGAGCATCCTCAGCCAAAACTAAAGCTGGAAAAAGCACAAGGGTTCAAGTCATACTTTTGAGAAATACAGGTTGTAACATTATCCTATGCATGAGATGAACTTTTATAAAATACCTGAAAGAGGGCTATAAATCAATGGAGAGATGACATTTGCAAATGCTGTTATACCCAGAATGCATCCTTGTGCGAGACCCTAATACGTGACGAGAAAGAAAGATTATTAATCATTTTGAATAGGGTTAATTACAACAAGTACCCTTGAGGTTTCATTTAATTACAAAATTTGTTTTTAGTAGTTACACCCTCATGGGAGGGGGGGTGTTTGTTAAGTTAATACAAACCTTTAATGGGGTGTTGTAATACCTTAAGGAGTTATTTGTAATTTTACAACTGGATGTTTTGCAATTAGGCTAAACGGGGGTAGTTTTTGTAATTTACCCTTTAAAATATGGTTAAAATGGGTATTTGCCAAAAATATATCATTCCTGGATGGGATAATTACAAGCTATCCCCCAAGGTCTGTGCTAGTTACAAAAAAATCCAGAGGTTTTTAAAAATTACAAAAAAACCTCTTGGTTTGATTCTGTATTGCACTTTACCCTCCATAAGCAAAACCATTTCAAACATCCCCCTTAAATTAGTAAAAAATTACAATTACCCCCTTACATTTAACACCGAAACCTCAAGGTTCTTTTTTGTAATTTTCAAACACCTTTGGATTTTTTGATAATTAACCCAAACCTCGGGGCTAGTTTTAGTAATTATCCCTTCCAGAAATTAGTATTACTTTTAGCTAGGTAAAGAACTATGATAAAACTTTGAGCTGCTGCATTTCACAGTAATTATCATCTACCTATAATTTCGAATTTAATCTGTATAGATATAGCCAACTAAGTATCAGCCCACAGGCATGTTATAGAGAAATACCTGTTCGTTGGGCCCAACTTGTTTTGATACAATGCTTCTTAACTGTTCATTTCACAAACAGACATGTCAACAACACTGTAACTCAAATTGCTAAGAATAACATTAAGTTAATAATGACTGTTTTCAACTCACATTTGGGCTTGACAGGAAAAGGAACATACCCATAGAAGCAGAAGCATATGGTACCTACAGATTGAAAGAAAAGCAATAAAATTGTGTTCGTGTAATATATGAAGCAAACCTTTTCGGGAAAATTAAATTCATGCACTACATCAACGTTAGTGAGTTTCAACTGCAGGAGTCTAATTGTAGACAGTAAACTGATTATGCAACCAAAGTTAGGAATACCCAAGCATATAGCTAAAAAGGCACAAAAGATTATAAGGAATATCATACCCAGGCAGCCCAAGCAATGCTGTCAAAAAACATCTGCACAAAACCAGATAACCAGTACTTAATAGTGTAACTGGTAGATAACCATCTTCTTAGAAAAGCGGAAATATATAGTATATAGGGATAATTACAAAAATCCCCCTAAGGTTTGTGCTAATTACAAAAAAAAAAAAACAAGAAATTTTTGGAAACTACAAAATACCCATTCGGGTTTGATTGTGTCTTACATTTAAGGGGGTAAATGTAACATTTTGATAAGCGTAAGGGGAGCTTTTGAAATGTCTTTTGCATATGATGGGGGAAAATGTAAGATGAATCAAACCTAAAGGGGGTTTTGTAATTTCCGAAAATCTCTCAGTTTATTTTGTAATTAGCCCAAACCTCAGGTTTTTTATGTAATTATCCCTATTATATATATAAATAAAAGTTCAAACTGATGCAAGGCAACATACATACATTTAAGAATCCAGCAAAGAGTCCTACAGATAACAATGTCTCCTCTCCAATAAGAGGACCCAATGTAGGCATGAAGATCATCTGCAAAGGTTTTAAGTTTAGTAGGCAAAATTGTCAAACCTTAACATCGAATAAAGGCCAGAATAAATGAATCTATAGCTGTATCAGAAATATATCTTAGCAACTCTAACATTTGATATAGTTGCTCCAATATAAGCAATGAGCAGCACATCTGCAAACTGGTCTTTCTTGAAGTGGAAGCGCGCCTTTAAGAAATACTGCAGAAAATGAATGTATTATTACTATGAAAAAATTCTTTGCTGCACATGACATACTTTTTTGCTAAACAAACACAAATCACATGTATAAAGAAAGAGAGGACACCAGTAAGCAAGCTTGAAGTCCAGCCTCTGCAAGGCTATTGAAGAAAGCAACAAATGCTGCTAATGAAAATGTTATGCTGCAAAAAGACGATTACAAATGGGAATTACTGTCTTTTAGTTCAAGAAGAATAAGACTAAAAGTATTAATACATCTGTAAGCACGGTCAAGATACATAGTTTTAACACAGATAATTTACGAGCTTTCTCTCTGTCATGCCAAGAAATTGATGTGAAAAATAGATTTTGTAAATTGTGGTATCATGATAAAACAGCTCACAATTACGCAAAAACCCATCTTCACAAGAATGTGCATGGTGATCCTAGAGTAAATCAATATGATCATATGTGGGTTCAATGCCTAAAGTTTACAAGTAATTCATAAAGTCCTGAATTATGTCAGTACATTTTCTTCACTCTTAAAAGCTAGACAATCTGATTCAATGATTAGCGGCAAATAATAGAAACAAATGAAATAGCAACATCATAACAGCTAGCAGCTTTTTAACCATGAATGAGAGATCCAATTTCCATATATACATTGGAGGTATAAAATCTACAATTTGTTAATTTATACTCACAGAATATCTCCTCATATGACATATGCAGAAGAAGGAATCAAAGAAATAACAATACCATTATCTAACAAAACTTCAAGGACGTCAAACTGTCCTACCTACTCTTTAGCAAACGAAATATATCCCGAGGAGATGGAATTTTCCTAATGACGCCTATCTTCTTTGATGCTTTACAACTGTCCTCTTCGCTTTCTGCCAAGTTCAAGATAGGCTGCTCCAAAGCATCAATTTGACGAGGTGTTTCCTTTAGAAAAACTCCCATGTAGATCGCTGCAACAATAGATACAGCTGTTGCTACCTGAATCAATTGAATCACAATCGTATAAAGCATCAAACAGATTGAGTTTGCTTTAGATGAAAAGTAGATAGTCCCCAGAAAGAAAAGCCGGTTCTGTAAAAGAAAATAGGAGCATGAACTGATATAAAGGAAAGACCTGAAATATCTGAGCGGTGGAGAGTAGGCGGGCAGCTAATGTACCTCCAACATACGCAGCGGACACTACACCTTGCAGGACTCCAAATGCAGAGACACGCTTGCCCTCAGATACATTGTCTGCCTATGAATATACCCATTATGTTTAATTTTACAACCAATATTCAATGTAGTACTACACAACTCAAGTCAAACTACAGTACCTTGAGTTTTAAAAAAAATTATTAATAGATCAATAATACAATAGAACAAAATGGCGAAAACGAGGAAATCACATGTGATGGATTATAAATGTGAAAGTAGAGAATGATGAGGTAATGAGTTTGGTTACCAAATACGCAAGAGCAAGGCACAGAACGCCACCCTGAGTAATCATGGCGGTTAAAGTCTTGATGGCGTAGTATGCATAGAAGAAGTTTGTTGTCCTTTTCCATGCCAATACAACTGCACATACATGACCAATTAGAGCGAACAAATTGGTATAGGATATGAATGAAGTTAAATACTAATCCATTCAACTTTATTTTATATATCTATTTTAACTTTACGCGGGAGTAGAAAAAATAAATTTCTTGTGTGTATTTACATTATTGCCTTCAGAAGTACAAGTTGAGACACGAGAGTAACTGTTTTTCTCTTCTTTTTTTTCCTTCCCCTAAAATTCAAACCCTGAAACATGGGGGGAGAAGGAGTGCAAGATTCAAAGCCTCGACTTAATCTATAAGAGGTGAAGCCAAGTGGCAACACTCTCAGCAAGCATTGGTACTTGAGAGTTCGCTTATTAATTACATTAATTAATTAGGAACTTTTTGAGAGGCAAATAAACTATTTTAGGAATTAGAGCCTTATTTTGGACATCCCAAAAATATAAGAGTTATAAATTCATGAGGATTGAGGGGGATTAAATTAGTTTGCTTCTAGGTTCGACTCAAACTTAGAGAAAGGAACGAGATGGGGTAGAAAAAACCAGCTCTCCAACCCCCGTTCAGGTTTTTAAGAATTCGACCCTAACCTGCCCCCAGCCTGGACCTGAAGAGTAAGATCCGTTACATGTTTTATAATTTTAAGTATTTAAAGTCTTTAACATCGATACATCCAAATTTAGATTCGTCATGGTCTACTAATGCAAACACTGGCCTTTGAAATATCCACATTGATGGATCGCAGTAAAACCTTGTATATTTATACCTGTTGGAATAATGGCAAGAACCAATGGGATCATCAGTAAAAGTTTCCGACCATAAGCATCAGACAGGTTTCCAATAAGTGGCATCATGATTACCGAACCTATCCCTGCAATCTGCATTTAATGAAAATTGTATGAGTACCTTCTTAGATCACCAGTAAAGCAACAGACTTATATCCTTCTGTTCAATTGTACTCAATATGCTTATTCGAAAATAAATGACAAAAAAATTCAATTCTCTCTGATACAAGGTAACAAATGGGATTAAATCTAAGCAATGCAAACTACTTATTTATTTTGTATAATAAACCATGAGGTCAGAGAAAGATTACACATTATACTCCCACTGACTGACTAGAATAAGTGTTCCAGACCAGACTTGAAAAGATAAAGATTGGTGCAAAATTATTTCCTTAAATTAGGGGAAATGAAATTATGCCTGCACAATCCAAAACAGAGATTGACACACTCAATCTCGAATTTGACTGAATAAGTATTTTCAATTGTTAACAGGGCAGAAAAATTCGATCTCGAAGCCCATAAAACTGACGTGATCCTTAAATACACGGTCAAAACTAAAGTTAATTAAAATGAAGACCAACAGTCAAAACTCAAAATGTGCCAAACATCGTTAACTAAACTATGAAAATCAACCTTAGAATAGCCATTTTGAGTACCAATTTCAATAACTTCTAAGGCATTACGAATTGAATACTACTAATGGAACTTTAATTTTTACCTTTCTCGAACTCAACATGTGCTTTGAAACAAGTAATAAAGGAAGTAAAAACAAATACCTAAGCACTAAAATTAAATAGACTAAGGGATATCCATTTGCATACCGCCTGTTGGAAGCCGGTGAGGTAAATGGCGGCAGAGCATTCATCTTTTCCGGGACACACCGCCGCCAATGTGACGTCGGGAATGGCCGGACTCATCATTAACTCGGAGAAGTTTGACAGAAACACCGTCACAAACAGGTGGCTCAGCCGCCCCCAGTTCTCCATTTTTTCTCTACGTCACTGTGTGTACTGTGTGCCCTCGAGCGTCCCTCTCCACTCTTTCTGAACAGAGATTCTCCTCTCTGTTGGTTGCTTCTGCTATTTGTAGTCTGCGGTAAGTAGTGTTATTATTAATTATTTTTTAAAAAAAATTATAGATTTAAAAAAAAAAATCTTTTATAATCAAAGGTTGCGAAAGACGCTGGGCTCCGGCTGATAGTTCGATTCGATAAAAGCTCCTTTAAATTCATATTATGAGGCTTATTAAAATAAATGAATCAAACTAAAGATATTTGGTTCGTTAGCTCGTAAATATGTTCGTTAGTAAACTTGTATAAATTAAACTAATAGTTTTTTACTTTAATTTTAATATTCATATGTTTACTTAAGATAAATATAAAAATATTTTCATAAACGTATTTATTTGAATAAAATTATAAGTTTTAACAGATATATTATGTGTTTTACATATATATATAATTTTAATTTTGTAATAATTTGAAAATTAATTTAATTTATAATTAATATTTACTAAGCTCATTTAGATTTAATTAAGCTAAAAAAATCGTGAACATCAATATATTCGATAAATTCAGGCTCGTTTAAACTTTCAAAAACTCGACTTGGTTCGATTCGATTGCAATTCTATTTATAAATACTTTTCCATCACCGAATAAAACAGAAAAAAATGTTTCAAAAAAGAAAAAGCAAAAAGAAGAGGAAAGAAATGATTTTGGTTTTGCTTATCAACGATCAACTACTATAAAAACTATCATTATTATTAATCTAAATAAGAATACAATGATCTTGTGCATGCTAATTGTTGAAAATTTCTAGTATAATCGTGTTTTAGTGTATTATAAATGAGTAAAATCCACGAAATGAAGGAAAAATCTTATTTAATTTTGTGGTATATGTTTATTTTTGGAATGAGAAAAATGTTTTTGCCAAACTATTGCACGTGCTCCCACCAAACCGATGATATCCGCAGCCATCTCAACTCTCAGTCTTCATTAAAAATCTTGTTTATACTTTTCATTTATTGTATTTGTCTTTTTATATATTAGGGGTCTTTCCCGATATAAATATAATAGTATGCCAATCTACTGACAGAATTAACTCCCATTCCAATTTCCATAACCAAATTATATATTACTGCCAATTATTTCGAATAATCAAGAAATGAAAATACAAGTGAGTTTTGGAGACCTTCACAAAAAGTTTTAAAGATTTTTTTTCGATTTTATTTTTCTTAGGGTTTATATTTATTTTTTTAGGGTTTATTTTGTTTCTTTGTTTATTTTTAATTGATTTGGGTTTTTAGGATTTTTATTTTTTTAGGGTTTATTTTTTATTTTTGGGTTTATTTTTGTTTTTCGGGTTTATTTTTCATGGTTCATGTTTTTAGGGTTTATTTTTGTTTCTTAATGGTTCATTATTATTTTTAAATTTATTTTCATGGTTCATGTTCTCAAGACAAGCAACCCTTGGAGGTTTAATGTCTGTCCTTTAAACCGAGTCAAAATGGATCTTGCCCATTGTGCCCATAAGAAACTTGCTCCTAAATTATATAAAAGGATTGTAACATGTTAATTATTTAGAATAATCAAGAAATGAAAATACAAGTAGTTTTGGAGACTTGATGTATGGATGTATTTCCAAGTCCCAATTTAGTGTTGGAAAAATGAATTTTCAAACTTTATTGGTTTTTGTGTGAGAATTGAGAATATGTTTGGTTTGTTTGTTAAACCGATTTATATTTCAGTTTGAAAATGAGAATATGTTTGACTTCTGTTATAATTTTTTCAAATTTATTTTTGACATAGGTTTACGTGATTGTAGTGTATTTTTACCTAGGTTTGCGTAATTGGAATGAAAATTTGTTTGGTTGTGTTTTCAAAAGAATATTTTCCATAAAAAACAAAAACTTTTTGAGAAATGACTTCATTTCTACTGAAAAACTTTTGAAACAAACATAAACCCATTTTTCGGAATAGTTGGAAAGTGGAAAAAGGGGGTTGGAAATACAAGCATACATGAGTTGGATTCCAATTTAATGTCTGTCCTCTTCAAACCGAGTCAAAATGGATCTTGCCCATTGTGCCCATAAGAAATCATTCAACTTATTAAACATAGAAAATAAAAGGATTGTAACATGTTAGACTGGGCTGGAGCGTTAGTTTAATCGATATTAGAAATTGGAACAATCTGTACAACAAATCTTGATAATGGACTCTATTTGGGCCTATGTTCTGCCTTGTAGCCCAATATAGAGTAACACCCAAATGGGACGAGCAGAATAACTTTAAGTGGCCCATATGCATTAACTAAAGTTTAATGCTGCATTTGTTAAACCGATTTATATTTCAGCTTAACCATCCTCGATGCGGGTAATTTTTAAATTTTAATTGACTTCTGATTATTCAATTACTAATTCCCAATTTAATTATATGTTTGGTCCATAATTGCGATTACGTGGACCTTTGTTCACTTATTCTAATAATTATTGGCCCGTGAGATCCAAGTCTTGACTATAAATAATCCCTCTTGTCTCATTTGTGATGTACATAATTATTCACCACACTCTAATTCTTTAAGATTTCTCTATAATTTTTACTGACTTGAACATCATATGGACTTTTTTGAGACAATACTTTGACCTTCTAACATTTAAACATTGTATGTGAATTCTCGTTAAAAAAACTTCACTATGGACTTATTTTTTTGGAGCTTTGGGTGTTATGCCAAATGTTAGCGATGTCTATAATCTTACTAAAAGAAACATATTTATCTTTCACTTAATTAATTCTAGCACCCGGATACATCACCTTTTTATCTTCTTTATAATTTTCATATAAGTTAAATATCATATTTGAGATTGGTATGATTATTAATCGAATTAGAAATTAACAAACTCTCATCACGTCAAATATATTGAAGTAGTTTGATTTGTTTATAGATATTTTTTCATCGTTTTATTTTTATTAATTGAGCCGATTTCGATATTAGTTCTAAATAGTACTTTTAACAGGGTTGAGATCTCCTATTCCACTTTTCCTATTCCACTCTCTATTCCATATGTTGGATGAAAGACACGTGTACAGTTGTTAACATCCTTGCTTATCCAAATATTTGTAAAACACATTTGTGTTATTATGTTCTTATTACCCCCGAGTCAGATTATTTAAAATCTAATGCAAAATAAAAACTCCAAACCCAAAAACGAATGATTATGGTAAATTTGTATTCTAATTTTTCAAATATTAGAAAACAAAGTAGTGGATAATACCAAATATTAGAAATATATCCAAAAAAGAAGTCAAATTCAAATTGAATACCGATAAACCGAATCAACCCGGGATTATAGGCCCATAGTCCGTGCAACGCCGTTAGATTCCACGTTTCCGTTTCCTTTTTCCCCACTACACGACAAACATTTCAAACAAAGATTCCACCCCCTTTTTAATTCGAAAATATCTCCATTAACTGCCAGACAAACCACTACTTAACATCACTAATAGTCACCAAAGCCTGCCAAAAAGTCATTAATCTATTTCTTATTTTGGAATTAAAATGTCAAGGGAATTTTATGGTGCATGTGGCCTATTACAACCTTCACTTATTTTTCTTTTAAAAGGTGTATTGTATGTAAATTTCATAAATACTTCTGCCTTGTGTGGACTCAATTTAGTGATTTTACACTTAAATGTATGAGTAAGTTTCATGTGAGAGACGATTTCTCGAGTTTAAATTCATAGGACAAATTCAGTCCATTTAACAAATTTAACTCGATTAGCTGATATAATCACGAAATTAAACCCATAATATGTATCATTTGAGACTTAGTGGTGTTAATCGTGTGTATTACGTGAACATGTGTATTACATGTCCGACACGAACATGACCCGTTTAATTATTTGTGTCGATACACAACACAAACACGACCCATTTATAACACGGGTAACCCGACCCAACACGAAAAACATATATAATTTAAAGTTGACACGAAAAAATATAAAAAGAAAAAGAAAAAGATAAAATTACAAATAAAAAATACATTAAATATTAAAATAATGCATTTAATAATTTTTACATCATATAACTAACTAAAACATCATAAATTATTAAAATAATATGTTACTATAAAATTAAATAATGAGTAAGTGTCACGTAAGACCGTCTCACATGTTTAAAATCATGAGATGGATCCACTCATTTCCAATTCAAAGCAAGTTAGATTCATATTTAAATGGATTCGTTAATATGGGTCGGTCTAGGATCCGACTTACGAAAATAAGTCCGTGTGACCGTCTTATATGAGTTTTGTCTTAAATAAGTTACATAGGTCAATCTTGTGACTTGACCTGACCGTGTCGTGTACGACGTGATTGAACTATTTATTTTCCGTAGTATTAATCGTGTCCGAATATTAAACTCGTGTTACAAATCGACGCCCACAAGGCCACAAATAATTTGATATAAGGTCTAGATTGTATTTTATATTGGATAAAGACACAAATAATTCTTAAATGATAAGCCTCTTATAAAAGTCATTGTGCTTAGCAGAATAATCATCCACAGATCTCCAATCCATTCCCAACACTGACGTGGCGCAAAGTGATTGACACATCTAACCCAGCCCCACAACGCAATCCCACACAGAATCAAAATCCCATCATCCCCACCAACACAATAAAGCTCTTAAACCCCCTTTTACTCCCCACTCTGCACACTCCTCTTTTTCTCTCTCTTTCCATCAATGGATACCCTCACTCTCTTTTGTACCGCCTCTCTAATAGCCGGCGGCGGCTTGTACTGGTTCGTCTGCGTCCTCGGCTCAGCCGAGCAGAAAGGCAAGCGCGCCGTCCACCTCTCCGGCGGCTCAATCTCCAAGGAAAAAGTCCAGGACAAGTACGACCAGTACTGGTCCTTTTTCCGCCGCCCCAAGGAAATCGAGAAAGCCGAGAAAGTCCCGGCGTTCGTCGACACTTTCTACAATCTCGTCACCGATATCTACGAATGGGGATGGGGCCAATCCTTCCACTTCTCGCCGTCAATCCCCGGAAAATCGCACCGCGACGCCACGCGCCTCCACGAGGAGATGGCCGTAGATCTACTGAATATAAACCCCGGAGCCCGAATCCTCGACGCCGGATGCGGCGTCGGAGGCCCGATGCGCGCGATCGCGGCCCATTCGGGTGCGAACGTCGTCGGGATCACGATAAACGAGTACCAGGTGAAACGCGCCCGATTGCACAACAGAAAGGCCGGGCTGGACAAACAGTGTGAGGTCGTTTGCGGCAACTTCCTCCAGATGCCGTTCGATGATAACTGCTTCGACGGGGCGTACTCGATTGAAGCCACGTGTCACGCTCCGAAACTCGAAGAGGTGTACAGCGAGATCTACCGGGTCTTAAAACCCGGATCCATGTACGTATCGTATGAGTGGGTGACCACGGAGCTTTACCGTGGGGACGACCCGGAGCACGTGGAGGTGATCCAGGGGATCGAGAGGGGGACGCGTTGCCGGGGCTCCGAAGCTACAAGGACATAGCCGAGGTGGCTAAAAAAGTCGGGTTCGAAGTGGTGAAGGAGATGGATTTGGCTAAACCCCCGGCTAACCCGTGGTGGACCCGGCTTAAAATGGGCCGGCTCGCTTATTGGAGGAACCATATTATGATCACTGTGCTGGCGTGGCTGGGGATTGCGCCCAAGGGGGTGGTGGATGTTCACGAGATGCTTTTTGTGACGGCGGATTATCTGACCAGAGGCGGTGAGACGGGGATTTTCACTCCGATGCATATGATTCTCTGTAGAAAGCCTCAGAGTAAGTCTGATTAGGAGATGGAGATTGATCGATTTTGTGCCGTTTAATGTTTTTTTTTTTTAATTTATCTATGTTTTTTTTATTTTGTTTGGTTATTGGATTTAATTTAACAGCTTTTTTTTAGAGTAAAATGCTCGTGACTGATGTGTTTTTTTTTTCTCTAATTGGACAGTGTTTATTGTCTTTATGTATCTTAATGGGAGAAAATTTTATCAATTTTGAACTTTTTTTGGGCAATTTTAAGAATGTAGTTGCTTTTATGACATCCATTTAAATCAGGATGTAGTTTTAAGTAGGGGTTGCAATTCGGGTCAGCTTGAGTTCATCTTTGGTTTTATGTTGATTTTGGGTTGTGTTTAAACCTCGGTTGTAAAAATCTCCATCTAGTCCGATTAATCTACGCTTAGGCGCTAAACCCTCCTTGTCCGCCTATAAATTTTTTTTTTTCTGATTAGCTCGCCTAATTTGTCCAGGAGCCTAGTCGATAGGCTCCATTCTGCCACCTAGCGAGCTTGTAGATCTTTTTACAACATTGGCTTAAACTTAAAATATATAATAAATAATTTTTAGATAAATTGGTAAATATAGTATCAAATTTGAGTTAGTTGGTTTTGTGTTCGGGTTTCTTTCACCTAGTGTTAATGGTGGCACATTAGCATGTAAGTGTGAATTTCTGTAAATTGGCTTATACTGATGATAAGTTATTGGATGGACATGGCACGTGATGTGGTGAGCTGTATGAAGATAGTATCTTGCAAGTAGATGATGATGGGTCACGTGAGGTCCCCAGTTTGTGGTCCTTAATTTGTCCTTGTAGGAAGACAGACTTTAAATATTTGTAATAATCATGTGCATGTAATATGTTGATTATATGCAAATTGGCCTGTAATGATGAAATTTGAGCCAAACTAATGGGAGTATTTGCGAAAACTTTTAGTATAGCAAAAATAGTTAAGAATTAATAGTTGGTTGTGTTTGCAAAAATAATTAAAAGTTTATAATCAGTAGTTGAGAGTGATGAAAAAATTATAAAAGTGTTTATTTGTTTGTAAAATTAAACTAGATGCAAAATTAGAAATCCAAAGTACATATCTCTCTGTTTTTAGATTCTGATTAAATAAAGCAAAATCAGAAGTAGAAGTTGACGTTTGCAAACTAAAAGTGATTTTTTTCCAGTCAAAATATGGAAAATATTTTTTTAAGTAATTGTAAACAGTCCTAGTCACTGTTCTAAAAATCTCTGCCTAGTCTTGATTACAGTCCTCATCTATCCGCCTAATCTCGCTTAGTCTCCATCTATCCGCCTAATCCCGATTAGTCCTCGTCTATTTGCTTAATTCCGATTAATCTCTGCTTGGGCGTTAGGCTCCACTTTTCCGCCTAGATTTTTCTTCCGATTAGCACCCGTCTAACCACAATCGAGATCTGTCTAATCCCTAGATGCGGGAGATGCAACCCTAACCTTCCGCCGACTAGCTCCTAATCACACCCATCCCATCTAACCCGTCTAGGTGCAAGCCCTAATTTTTCGCCTAACTCTTTTTAACACATATCGTCAATTGAAAAGATAGTTGATTACTACAAATGAGACTATACCTTAAAAATGCGATATTTCTTTTCATGTATTGGATCAAGAAGCATGTTTTTGGCACTATTTTATTGTTGATGTGCTGGTGCGTAGTTATTGCCTTTTGTTTTGTTTGAATTAATTTCATATTTTGTCAAGAGATCCGGCAACATGTGATGTACTTTTTTTGGGTGGTTGAATTAATTTACTTTTGGGCAGATCTCTATGATTTTTTTTTCTTTGTTGTAAAGATTCACTAGATCCATCTGATTCTTGTCACTATTTTTTTAACTGATTTAGTATCATGCCTTTTAAACATTTATTTCTTTACCTTTTTCTGGGCAATAATTGGAGGGGCCTTCTGTAATATGTACCATATTTTTGGGATGAAGATCGTTTGTTTTGATATCTTAAGGTAAGGATGATTATTACACTATCAACTGGGTGAGTACTTTTTGGCCAAATATGATTTATTCCCCAAGAACTCACAAAAAATTAAAACATCAGAGTTAAAATCTACAAACTTGTGGGGACAAATTTAACTAGGGTGAAAAATGAACTAAACTATTCGATCCGAGATCGATCATTAAAAATCGTTTGTTTCGTTAAAGATGTAAACTTGACTCGAGAGCTGACTTGATTAGTAAAAATATAAATTATGTGTAACACTATCAAGTTATTCGAGCTCGAACGAGCTTTAGGCGATAGTTATTCGAGCTCGAGTCGTGCTCATTTCGGCTAAAGCTCGTTCGAGCTCGATTAATAATTAAATCAAACGTAAACACAATCTTGATTAAAATTCAAACAAGCTTGAATAGTATTATGTTAATTTCCTTTCACTCGACTCGTTTACACCCTTAATTTTAAAACCTTCAATAGAAAGATTCCCATAGTTTTGTTTTGACCTGACATCTTATAAGCTTCATAATCTCCTCTCTTGTCCAAATATTTAAGATCTTATTGTTAAAATAAGTTTTAGTATCTTACAAATTTTAAAAACATCTTATGGATATCGAATTTTACAAAGTCAATGTTACATAAATAATAATTTATTTATTCAAAAATAATATAAGTTATGAATAGAAAAAAACTGGAAGAATGAAAAAGAATAATTAGAACTAAAAAAAGGTAAGAATTAAGATAGTTATCTGGTACAAAGTATAATACATATACGATCAATCAAATGAATCGTAGACAAAGAATCAATCAATATTATATGTTTTTGTTATAAAAAAAAATTATAGTAATTATAATAAAGTCCATAGTTACACATGCATAGTGAAAGATTATTTTTTACCAAATTTGCGTCGACATCAAATTTTGGATGGAATCACTTGTTTGGTTGAAGGAATTTGTAATAAAGACATGGAAAAATTGAGGCGTCAGTCTGATTTGTCAAAAGTTCTGAGGGAGACTGTTGTAGATTTTTTTTTGGGGCAACCTAGAATGTAAATATGTGATGCCATCTATGATGTGTTGGGAAATATCGGATACCATATTCATCCCCTAAAGATAAACAAAAATAACCGAAAAATAATAATGAAAAATAACAACAATCCACAACACAAGATTTTACGTGGAAACTCCAAACCCGGAGAAAAACCGCCCCTGCAGAAAAAGAAATTCCACTATGAGAAATAATATGAAAAATCTAGAGATGTTTCAAAATTACAAAAAGTCCCTTCGGATTTTATTTTGTCTTAAATTTAAGGGGTTAATTGTAATATTTCTACGAATAACAAAGTAGTTTTTTGAAATATTTTTTTCTTATAAAGGGGAAGATGATGTAAGCGAATCAAACTTTAAGGGTTTCTTTTTTATAATTTTAAAAAATCTACGAATTTTTGTAGTTAGCCTAAACCTCAGGGTTTTTATGTAATTATCCCTAAAGTAAATTTCTTCCACTGGTAATATAGTATCATCGGGTAATGAGATGCTACGAGTACTACCCAACTTCCATCCGATTATGATATGTGTCTAATTGTGACAAAAAGGTGCGGGTAAAATTTTAATCGAAGAGAGTTGAATGATATCCAATTGGTTAACATCTAATTAGCCGATATCATCTTCAATATGTAAGAATTTTTAATTAAAATCTGACCAAATAATTTGACTCTAACTGATTAGATCTGAGTGTAAAAAGTTAATAGGCTTTTAAGCTTGTGGAAAGATGAGGAGACATGGGCCTAGTGAGAAGTGTATGAACTGTCATGAATCTGGTTTGTTTGTCTGTCATGTGCTCATGCCCTTTTGTTTTCTTTTGTCTTTAGATCCTTTAAGCTTTAGAGTGTGGCCACCACTCGCTCATAAAACATCAAACCTTCACATAGGGATGACAATTTTCTCCAAACCTAACGCAGGATCCGATACCCGATCCAAATGGAGGAGAAAGATTTTCTGCCCGATTAAATAAATATGTACGTGGGTATGGAGATTTCGGGTATGGGTATGGAGGTGGTCAGATGACATCCTACCCATATCCTACCCGATACCCAATTAAATAATAATAATATTATATATATAATATATCTACATATATTTATTTATAATATTTTACATATATTTTTTTAATTTATACAACTCTACTTATTTATATTTAAAAAAAGATTTTTCCCCAAGTCCCAACCAAAATCTACTAACCCACTAACACTTTTGTTTAATCATTTTTAATATTTTGCTATATTTTTATAATATTTAGTTGGCTAATTCTTATCTTTATTCTTTTTTCCTTATTGTTTTCTTAAGAATTAGTAAATATCTATATCCTTATTTAAATAACAAATTTATCTTTAAAAAAGAAGTAATTTAAATTTTAAAGGATACAATTGTAAGTGGTAATAGAGTATGGGTACGTATGAATACATGATGGGTATGTGTATGGGTATGGGAATATGTATGATTATAATAAATGGGGATGGAGATCGAGAATATATAATCCTATCCGAATCCTTCCCATTGCCATCCCCAAAGCGGCGACGCAGATTTCGACTTTGGGGGCGGAAAACGGACCGAGTTTATAAATTTATACTATGTGAAATTTTTTTTCCATATACTAACCATAATTAATGGTTTTTAATATTGTAAAAGACAACTATTTAAAATTTTATCAATTTTTGGGGGGAAAATTGTAAATTAATTCATTTATTTTACCTTTAAAAAATAATTTGGAAAATTTTTGGGGGAAAAGAAATTTTTGGAAAATTTTTGGGGGAATTCTTTTTTTTTTTTGAAAATTTTGGGGGCAATTGTAAATTAATTTATTTATTTTACCCTTTAAAATATAATTTCAAAAATTTTTGGGGGAAAAAAATTTTGGAAAATTTTGGGGGCAGTGGCCCCCTTGCCCCCTCTTGGGTCCGCCATTGGCCATCCCTACATCCACATCCAAAGGTCTTAGGTCATGTATGGTTATGTTTTTATTATCCATTTTCAGTTTATAATGTTAGAAATTGAATTTTGAGAATTTGTTGGTTTTTGTATGAAAAAAATAGAATTATGTTTGGATGAATAAACGAGAATGAATTTTATGTGGATTTGGAAATGAAATTATATTTGATTGAGTAGTTTTGAATTAGTATTTTATGTACGAGCTTAAAAGTAAAATTCCAACAAATCTGATGTTTAGGACCGAGGACAATATAGCCAGGAGGCCTAGGAGTAGGTGTTGGCCCGTAAATTAATCAAGGTTTGGCAGGAGCTATTATTAGTTTATTACCCATACTAATGGCCTGGGCTTAAATCCACCAATTAAGAAGACCCTCCCATCTTTGCCTCTGCTTTGGCATTTTTGTTTTGATTGATTTTTTTTTTTTGGAAAGAGCCTTTTTGTCTTGATTTCGTTCGCTCGTTTTTTTTTTTATTTATGACGGAACATACAACCGCTTACTCTTCAAGCGTCAGACGATAAACCCTGGGTTGGGCGTCTTCAAAATAAAATACGCCAACCGGATTGACTTCATTCATTCTCAATCTTGCATTGTGTGTGTTAGCGGCAATTTGGACATTTTGTTGTATTTATCTTATCTAATCATCAATGTCAAATGAAATTGATGGGCTATAGTTCGGATAAGCCCAAATGGTTAGGTAGTTTAGGTAATAAACCTATTAAGCCCATGAAGGCCCTAAGGCCAAAAGGCTCACGAAGACCCATTCACATACCTATAAGTAATCAATGACGGATTTACATTACTCATTATGGAGGCACGTGCCCCCATAACCTTTTTTTCATTTATTGTTTATTAATTATTAATTATACAATATTATTTGTGGAAAAACTATAAACTTCACACACAAACTATTGTACAATATTATTTACATTTTTTAAAGTGTTATGGGAGTGTTTGCAAACACCGAAAATAAGTGTTTTTCGGTTTTTCTTAAAAAAGCGATTTTAGTGTTTGCATATACTAATTTACACTTCTAATTTCGCTTTATTTAATCGTAATCTAAAAGCGAGGAAAGATGTGCTTTAGATTCTCGCTTTTGCTTCTAGTTTGAATTTTACAAATAAATAAGTATTTCTACTAATTTTTCACCAAACACTCTCACCTTCACATTTTCAACTTTTAATTTTATTTTCAAATACTATCAACTTCGATTCTCAACTACTTCTACTAAGCCGCTTATAATAAATCACTTCTTCTAAAAGCGTGAAGTTTTTGCAAACACTCCCTATATAGTATTAGAAGTTAGAACATTGTAAATTATATAAATATTAGGTTAAGTGTGCCCAAAATTACAACACTAATAACATTATAATTTATAATAGTGTTATAATTTATATATCAAAAGTGTAAATTACATTATTAAAAGAAATTGGTAATAGTATTATATAATATTATAATGTTATATGAATTTTAAAATTAGTTTAAAAATAACATGTCTCCATTAAATATTTTTTATGTAAATTATAATATTTTTACTTTGTGGTCCCATTGTTAAAAATTCCTGATCCATCCCCTCGTAAGTAACCTCATATCCTCACCGTTAAAGGTACGTGATTTGCTACGAATTTAGCTCCTCTCAAGTTCTTCATCTTGTTCTTACTTACTAGAAACCGACATCACCTGGTCAACCCCAACACCCCTAACTGCTTTTTGTAATTAGGTGGTGACTCACTTAAAAGTTGAATTCAACAAGAGTACTAAACTAATAATAGCTCCTGCCAAACCTTTGTGGTCCCATTCTTTGCTTTTCAATCAGGGATTCGCGGAGACCCCCTTTCCCTTTCTCTCTCTCTTTCTTCTCCCCTTTCTTTCTACCCAAAAAGAAAAAAACCCTAATATTCTCCTTCTTCCCCCTCCCCCTCACCTATCCCAGCCCGCCCCTTCCCCTCCCCTCCTCTCCTCTCCTCCCTCCCTCTCCTCCTCCTCCTTCTCTTATCCCCTCCCCTCCCCAACCATGTTTCATGATGGAGCCAATGAAGGTATATCCTCACTAAGTTATCCTGAGGTGATCGGTTTTTTCGATCGAGAGTGGAGGCAAGTCGAAGGCGGAGCTACTAAAAGAGGAGAGTTGGAGCCGGGTAGGTGATGGGTTGCCGGTTGCGGTTGAAGATCGGGTGAGGGAGAGACATTTTTTTTTTTTTTTTTTTTTTTCTTTTTTTTTTCTTTTTTTTTGTTTTTTTACCGGTTGATTTGCGAAACTCGTAGGCGGTCGGTAATTTCGAGCTTGCAAAGTGCGTGTAGTAGCTCGTGCCCTGGGATTTGTTCGAGTTGGGTAGTCTCCCTCATGAGTGCCTTTTAGTCCTCCTTTCGGAGGTGGTTTAGTTTCCTTTGGAGTTCTTAGTTTTTATTTGTTTTTAGTAGTTTCTTGTTTTGCTCCTCGAATTACGGTGGTTTTACCTCTCGTACGGAGTTCTCCCCTCGACATGTATCAATGTATGTATGTTCAAGGTGGCCATTTGCCAGCGGTGTAAGTTTATTTGAGTAATGAATATATTTCTATCGTTTAAAAAAAAAAACAAGAGTACTACAATTGAAGTGATACCACATTAGAAATATTGTTATTATACTCAAATTAAATTTCATTATCCCATTTACACACTTTTATTTTTATTATATTCAGTACTATCATCCAAGTAATCTTACTAATCCCACAAACAATTCCAAAGGAGACCTAAAAGAATATATGAAATCAATTGCAAAATATAATTAGGTATATCACCGAAGTGATAAGAACACATGGGGAGTTTGGTCCATGCCACCCACTGGGTGGCACC
Organism: Rehmannia glutinosa; assembly: GCA_016081115.2. Lineage (NCBI taxonomy): Eukaryota > Viridiplantae > Streptophyta > Magnoliopsida > Lamiales > Orobanchaceae > Rehmannia > Rehmannia glutinosa. The sequence goes on along the minus strand of CM071927.1, from coordinate 94,528,818 downwards.
CAGTGGGTGGATCTACCCTTAATTCACACATACACACACACACATGGGTGTGTGTAAAATCATGTAGATCCACCCATTTTGGGTGGCACCCAAGTGGGTGGCATAGACTACAACCACATGGGGGAATAGGATTGCATTAACTACGTAGAATTTGTTTCTCCCCCACCTAAAGTTAGCAACTCTCCGTTGGACTTGAAACCTATCGTAAATAGGGATGACAATGGGACGAGTAGATGCGGGTATCTACCCGCTCAAACCCTAATGGGATGGGTATGTGTAAATTTATTTGGGTTTGGGACGGGTATGAGATGCGAAATCAATACACATTTATAAATGGGTAGGTATGATTTACTTCTAGGGTACCTCTACCCTAACCTCGCTTATATAATTGGGTATGGGTGTAGGTATATATATATATATATATATATATATATATATATATATATATATGATTTGGTTCAAATGAGACCACCCTCCCTAGGTGAGACAGTGTGGACTCATCTCACCCATTGATTTTAAAAAATGAAGGGATGTGATTAATTGATTTTTTTTTTTTTTTTTTTTGGTTTTCCATTTTTTCACCGATTTAAGTGTAATTACGTAATTTTGTAATCCAAAGTAGTGGTCCCAACGGATTTTTAAGTAAGTTTGACTTTTTGAAATCGTTTTTACTGGTGAAATTGACACTCACGGATTTTGTGGCGAATTTTAAGGAACCTATTTTTTTCCAAATATTTTTATTTTGCAAAGATAGTTAGGGTTCTTTTATCTTTGCATAATTAGACATCAAATAATGCATGTTTAGTTATTTTGTTGGCACTGTTTTGCGAAAGCAAGACATAATTGAATATAACGTACTGCATATGTAGTTATACTACATTGCATAAATAGGTTCAATATAATGTATATTTAGTTATGAAAATGGGATGTTGCTTTTGGAAATTATAAAAATGGGATGCTACATAATGTCTCGCATATTTAGTTATTCCACAATGCATAGATAGATTCTAGATAATACATAGTTAGTTGATTTTGTTGCATAGTTTATGACGTATTGCATAGTTGGATATATTGTACTACATATTAGTTTTTTTACGCCGTAGATAGTTTTTCGGATAATGCATATTTAGTTGAGTTTTGTTGCATCTTATAGTAATTTATGCAGTGTTCCCAATGTATTTTTGCACCATATCCAAGCATGAAATTTATAAGCATACAAACATCATCTTCTTCGTTGCATTTTTTACGCTTTTAAGATTTGAATTTTACAAACCCGGTTCGAGTTCTCCATCAAAGCTTAATCTTTCATTGTTTGCTATTACGAGAATATTCTATAATTGTTGAAGCTTCTTCCTATGGATTTGACGTCATATTCTCACACCAATTTTTCTCGCTTTCGTTTTTTTTTGGTATGGCTATGGAGATGAACCATTTTCTCGTTTTGTATAATGGTGATTTCTCGAATGATTGATAGTGTGAGAGAAACAAAATATGCGTGCGTGATTAGATACAATTCCATGTGTAATCAAGCTTTTTTACATTTTTGTTATTTTACTATATTACCCTTATGTTGATTAAAATAAATCATTAATGTTATGTTTATGTGTTTAATCTCACCCATTGATTAATAGTGAGGATGGTTGAGATTAATCTATTGTGTCTCACCTAGAGACATGGTCTCACTTGATCCTCCCATATATATATATATATATATATATATATATATATAACAAAATATTTTCGAATAATTAAGGGAAATATTTTTAACTCAAATAGAAAGCTTTATATACATAATTAAAACCTATAGAACATTAGTACCCCACTTCATCCGATCAAATTAAAAACTGGTTGCACCGATAGTTTACAAGAAGTTATGCGATTAAATCTTTGTTTCTTTTAATTTAATTGATAAATTTTCTTATATAATAATTTATTTGTGTTAGAGTACCTATTTAAATATATAGCCATTTAAATATTTATAAATTTAGAATATTTTTATAAAATAAACGAGTTTTGGGGGTACGGGTAGTATACGGGTATTAGCAAATGAGTTTGGGGCGTAGTACGGGTAATAGGTGTAATTTTTAAGCGGGTTCGGGACGGTACGGATAGTAATAATATTATATGGTTCGGATATGGATACTCTTAAATGGGCGGGTACCATACTCGTTGCCATCAGTCGTAAAATGTTGCCCCCTTAACAAAGCTAAGATGGATAAGTTGTTAATTAATTACATGTGCTCAATTCTTTAAATGAGCTAATAATATACTTACCAAACCTAAATGTTTGGCATGTTTGATTATTTCATTTTGTACCTCCATCCTCATATTGGTTTTTAAGTTAGCAAGATACTAAATATATAATTAGTAGTTTAAACTAATTTTAAAAACGTGCGCACAAATAATAATTAATACATATATAATAAGTATAAGGGATAATTATAAAAGACCCCTCAGATTCGAACTAATTACAAAAAAAAAAACAAAGGTTTTTGAAAATTACAAAAAAACCTTGAAGTTTGATCCCGCTTAAATTTCTCCCTTCATAAGCAAAACCATTTCAAAAACCCCATAATATTAATAGAAATATTACAATTACCCTCTTAAATTTAAGACAATCAAATATGAAGGGGTTTTTTGTAATTTTGAAACATGTCTGTTTTTTTTTTTTTTTTTGTAATTAGCCCAAACCTCGGGGTTTTTGTAGTTATCCCCAAGTATAATTTCACTGACAATGTGATTGTCTGTTTAACGGATAATATGAAATCAATCAGTTGCACATGTAAATAGTCATTTATGAATGCAGTAGGTACCACCAAACTTCACCATTTTTCAATGAAAGTAAAGGAAAAATCTTCAGTTTTTTTTTTTCTTGTTTTTTTGCTGGGGATGAACCTCATCCCCGAGGCCCCACTGCCCGCCCCTAGAGTTTCGTGGAGGAGATGAATCGAGGATACGCCTCAACGAGTCGTAGTCCTAAGTTTTTTAGACTAAGTTAGTGAGATTAATGTGTATACATAATTGTGATAGAAAATGGAGAAGAAGATTTCATAGAAGTCTTGCAAAAGAAGTGAAGTGGAGGCTACTACAATATATAGATAAAACCCTAGCTAAGACAAAGAAAGGGAAAATACAAAACTACCCCCATAATATATAAATAATATAAATTTAATATGAGTCACCGTGACTCACCACACAAGAAATCATCATCCACCACCATGTTACAGGGGATTCAAACTTCCACGCTGCGGTGCTACCGGCAGACATCACATCACCCAAGTCCTTTACTAGTTGAGCTATGCCCGACAACTTTTCTACCTTTATGCTAATTGCTATGAAGGAGTTCAAATGCAAAGCATTAGCCAATAAATAGCAATAGAGTCTAAATGTAGTAGTTCTTTTCGTACCTACTTCAAAAGAATTTGCCTATAAAACTAAGATATGTGATTCAACACTTTAATTCACAGATTTCCTGCCTTAATCAGAAACTCCCTTCCAAAAAATTCCCATGGCTACCATTGCAAGATTACCATTGTCTTCATCTTATTCTGCATCCATTTTCTCCCAGAATGAATCCATTTCATCTTATAATTTCGCCTATTCACATCCTCTCATTAGTATTAAAACCAGAGTTTCATCTTTGAAACTCCAAGCAAATGATCAGAGTAGCTGCTTAGTTAAGAACAAGGATACTCTTAATTGCAGCGAAGAATACGACAAGGAGATCCAATTTTCCCCGGAAAAACTAGTGATTGCTCATTTTTCAGCTACTCACTACAAGCACAACTCGAAAATACAGCGATTCATGGAGGAACAATTTATCAGATTATCGAACCAGGTCAAGTTTCTTTACGTGATGGCTAATGAATCAGAGCAAACAAGGCAGTTATGCAGGAGAGAAAAAATCGAGAGAATCCCACATTTCGTTTTCTTGTAGAAAACGGAGAAAATCCACGAAGTATCCGGATTTCAACCGGAAAAACTCGTGAACGACGGATTGTACTACGTGGACGATCATCCCTTTTCGCCCGTGGCTCGGTTGAGATCCAGGGAAGATTTGGAGAATCTGATAGAGGTTAATCGCGATAAGCTGATCGTGCTCAATGTGGGAAAGAGGAAGTGCGTGCCGTGTGTGAGAATATATCCGAGTGTGCTCAAATTGGCAAGCCAGATGGGTGGTGGGGCTGTGTTTGCAAGAATGGATGCCGATGAAAATGGTAGCACCATGCGGGTGGTGAGGGAAATGGATGTTGTTCGGGTGCCGGCGTTTTTGTTTTTTAAAAATGGGGAGATGTGTGGTGAATATGTTGGCTCTAACATGAGTGCACTTGTAAGGGAAACAGAGAAATTGCTAGCTGAGTATAAAGGAAGTGATTTTCCAAAGCAGAGTACTATGTAACTATGTTAACTCCCTTTTAGCTTTTTCATGAGTTGAGATGAATAAGTGTGAGAAGATGAGTATACTGAAATCTGAGTTTTGATTATGGAGCATATGATATTTCTTGTACAAGCAAATTATGTGAGAGTCCCTTTTGTATGACTGAAGCCAAGTTTGGATGCTAAGGGGAAGGTTTTTTAGTCAATGAAGCTCACCTTATATCACCTCTCACAAGTAAGAATAAGAGTACAAGCCTACAAGGTATGCAAAATAAGAAGGAAAATTAAATTCTAAGTGTTGACAAAATAAAATTCTAAGTAGAAAGAAGCATTGGGCCACCAAAAATTGCCCGTGTAAAAGCATAGGAATTTAATTGACAGGGTTGATACGAGTTGGATTTGGGCCCGAGATGTCTATATACTCCACCCACGATCCAACTAATAAAAGCTTCACACATTCCCCCCACCTAGTTATTGAATTTTAGCAGTGGGCTTTTCAATTTTTATTTTTCTACTCAATAGTTGATTCCCTAGGGCGTTGGAAATTATTTGAAAAGTGAATTTTAGGATCGATCTGGTAAACTTTAGGAGCAGTTCGGGTCATCAGGTTGTTTGGCTTTGAATTGATTTTGAGTTATGCTTAAAACACATAAAAAATTAATTAAAACATAAAATAACTACGTTTTAGATTGGTAATAACGTGTCAAATTCGTGTGAGTCATGTTCGTGTTCGAGTTTCTCTCAATAACTTCAGGTCGAGTTCGTGTCGGATTATCATGTCGTGTCAGAGATTGCCAAACTAGTGCCGGAGGGGATGAGATCTCCTATTCCATTTTTCCTATTCCACTCCTATTCCATTGCATTGGATAAAATACACGTGTACAAGATGATGTCATGTGATGTCACAACTGTACACGTGTCTTTCATCCAACACATGAAATAGGGAGTGGAATAGGAAAAGTGGAATAGGAGATCTCAACCCCAATAATCTAACTAACGATTAATATACGGTTATAAAAATGGAGGTAGAATGAGTTAGAGTTGATTGTGACATGTGAACAATGGTTGGAACAGGCTGTAAGCATCCTCACCATTTCTGTTGTTTAAGCTTTTTTTGGTCACCGAACTCTAAGGACCTTTAACATTCTCCCACCGACCTTAACCACGCTTTGCCACCTATTTTAATTTCTCCCTCATTTTGATACTAGGATATAATATTATCCGTTCCAGCTAATTAGTCCGAATAAAAATTAAATAATATATGCTACATTTAATTTGTCGATTTCTATTTCTGATGAATTTTCTTATATGATATAAAACTGTTTGTCACGACAATGTTCTAAAAAATGTTAGGCGGTAGTTGGGCGACAGATTGGGGCCTAGCGCCTAGGCGGAGCCTGGGCAGAGTTAGGTGGTGTCTAATTGAAAGAATAACTGAGGCGGACAAGGGGGGCCTAGCGCGCGGAGAATTTTTAAAACAGTGATCACGGACACTGGGTTGTTCCACAAATCCTCCAATGTTCAAGCTAAAATCAGAGAGTAGAAAATACTGATAAAGAGCATAAAAACCTTGAATATCAAAAGAATAAACTGTAATGAAACAAGTAAAGTTTATGTACTCGTGATGGATATATATTGGTTTTTTTTTCTTTTCTTGAGTACATACCAATCCATTGCGCTATTCAAAAATGTTATAGAGTTCATCGATTAAGTTAGATTTAATTAATATCTATACTTTTAAAACCAAAAACTAAAAAGAAAAAAATGAACTACAACAAAATGATCATCTTCTTCCCATCAAAAAAATTACAGGCGTTACTTCATTCCAAGGCCGCCGCAAATTATGGATTTGCATGTGAGCAGTCGGTGAATTGACTTTTCAGATCATAAAATTATTCTAAACATCCCTAAAATGAGGGTATATACTAAAAATTAATGTAACATTAGCTACCCATACACGCAAAGGACGCTTGTTTCACATAAATTAAGCATTCAAAAAAGCTGAAATTCATGAAGAGTCAAAACCAATTATTTGTATGCTAATTAAAAATTAAAATTGTCAGGCTGTACACTTTATACTCATTCTCAATTTTCAGTTTAAGATCAGTTGACTGAATTCACGAACTTATTATTTTATAGCATTTACAAACACTATATATATCCAGCATCAAAGGAGAGATTGGGTCACCGAACTGCACAAACCGTACAGAAGAAAACAGTTATCGATACCTTAGGTGAAAAGGGGGAAAACGGAGTTGAAGATCGCAGAGGAGAAATCTTCGCCGAGAAGAGAATTCAGATTCTGGATATCTGGAAGAAATCAGAAATCGGTCGCGAGCAATATTCTGGAGGCGATTGCGCAGATCAACGGCGGAGAAATGGGTGCGGCCGAGGATGGACGGATGAAGATTGTGGTGAAGAAGGAAGATCTAAAACAAGTGCTGGAGGCGATCAAAGATGGCCGCAGCTTGGCGCGGCGAGCTCCGGCAGCGTCGCCGCCGGCTGTATCGTTGGAGCAACGGCTGAATTTGATGCGGAGAAGGCATATATTGAGGGCGGCGAGCCAAGTGAAAGGTAGAAACAGGGGGTTTTGGAGACCTGCTTTACAGAGCATACCTGAGGAAATATAATTTCCTGTTTTAGTATTTTACCCTGGGTTTATTTCATTCTTCAATTTTAGGGGTTAATTAGGCAAATTTGATTTGTAAATTTTAGAGAAATATTTTACCGTAGATAAATTAACAATTTAGTTGTTTCTGTTGGTAATATAAATTGTACTTCTTAGATAATTGAAAATTGAAATGATGAAGCAACCTTTCCAAGTAGCTGCGTGACTGTTCAAACGTTGATATATTTTGGACTAGGCGTACAAACAATATTGTTGCTCATAAGTCCAGGGCCGTGGCCACAGTGGAGGCAATTGAGGCGATTGCCTTAGGCCCCGATTATTTTGAGCCCCTAATTTGATACATAATATATATACATACATATATAAAAGAAGATAATTATTTATGTTTCTAAAATTTGAATATTGTGTGCATAATTAACGAGATTTAAATATTTGTTTTTTAATGAGATTTAAAGATTACAGAGTGTAATAGTGAAGAAATTAAGTGTCTCAAAACATGAGATGATTAGTTTCTTTAATTACTTTGTAAATGAAAAATATATATAATTATTGCAATTCTTATTTTTTTTTTTTTTTTGATAATCCGTATATCCAGTTTTTACACCGACTAATCCCGACCTATTAGTGTCGTGAGCCCTTGACCCAAAGATGTAAAATCGAGGATGTGCCCAAGTGACGGTTTCTAAGGAGAGAGCCAATGTTTCGCCTCCCGCACTAAACCCCACAATATTTCGGTGAAAATCGCCCACACGGATTCGAACCTTTTGCGTCGCCGAGGAGTTCACCCCACATCACCTTAGCATTACCACTTTGCTGGAAAAGGCATGCAATTCTTATTTATTGGATGAACAAAGGCTTAAAAATAATAATTAGTTAGTGTTTGATTATCATATACACGTTCAATTGATTTATACATAAATAATCTATCCAACTCATCTTCTTAACAACATCTCTTCAATGTTATTAATTAGTAGCATCTCTATTGATATTCAAGATTTTACAAAATAAAATTTTAACAACTAACCACGGAAGAGAATAAATACATGATTTTCTCAGGTTTTATCTTTCTATCTCTTTAATATATTAATTTAATTTTTCTTTTGTTTGATTATATTAAGAGTATTAAAAGAAACTTTGAACAAAGAGAGTAATACTCTAATTGAGGAACTAAATTACATAAAAAAAAAAAAAGTTAGTTTTCTTTCCAAATACATATATAGCGTATAGAATATTATTAACCATACACGTGACAGCTTAATTTTGCTTTTGAAATCAACTATGTCTGCTTTTGAAAATGGCATGTTAGAGCATCTTGAGTATAAAACTTTAATACGTGATTTTATATCTGAAAATAAGAAAGATAAATAAATCTATATAGTTTTTTTAAATATTATTTTTTCTTGCTTAGACCCCTTCTAAAATTTTGCCTCAGGCCCCATATTTTCGACACTCTCGTGCTCATTTGCTTACTTCTCATGCAAAGAATATGTTGGTTGATTTTTGATTGGGATTCACTCCCTAAAGGCCAATCATTTTATCAATCGTAACAATTTCCATTAATCTATTAATGCATTTTCTTTTCCCCCAAAAAAAGGTTTATGGATACTAAAATTTTCATCGCATTTACTACATGTGGGCTAAAAAATTGTGATCTTTTGTCACATACCATATTCAATACATTGCATTTGTTGGAAAAGTTCAATTTTGATCATCAATATTGCCAAATTACTATGAAAATTTGGTTTATCAAAGTTAAGGCATCATAATTCATATGCCGATTTTCTCTCTTTTTTTTTTTTTTTTTTAAAGAAAAAAAGGGCCCGATTTACGTGTCAATTATTTAGAGTATGTTTGTTTAGTTTTCCCAAAAGCATTTTCCTCTCAATTTTTCTCTATTCACCAACCAAACAAACATTATGTTTCGCAATGCATTTTCATGCTAATACACACATTTCCGAATACATCACATCAAACCTTTCTTCTCTCAAAAAATTCATTCAATCACCCCAATCACTAAACAAATATACTCGCAAGTTCTAAGACTTATGGTTTTAAGTCTTACTCTTACCTCGAAGAATATGGTATTAATTTTATTTTATAATATTTTCCTTTGTACGCTTTGTTAATCATTATAATTCCATAATTAACAATATACATTTATATCTGACGGGCCGTTTGACAATACGATCACTTCAATTTGGGTTTAAAAACCAGTAAGAGCATAAGGTTTATTTGTTGGGCCCATTTCTTTTATATCCAATGGGCTTTGCCCTAAAACCTTCAACTTGGATTTTTGACTCTATAAAACTATAAATACCAGTCCTGCAGTTTCAGACATTTAGTTCGCAAAAAAATGGAGGAAGAAATCCAAGAATGCCATTAACTGAATTAACGGTCACTCCCTCTAATTTCAAAGAAAACTTTTCAGATTCGCCATTCGGAAAAAAATGGCCAAAGCATTGCTAAATTTTCACCTCCACATCGAACCAACTACTTCACAGTATCAAATATTCCCCGAAAAAACCCAATCTTCAAGAAAATCCCAAAACCATGAACCCAGAATCAAACACCAGACTTCATCAAGGTCAACCACCACCTGCGTGAATAAAAGAAAATTTAAAAGAGTCGAAAGTTCAATTTCATCCATTCAAAGATTGCTGTCTTACGTAAACTCGGGTTATTTGGATGTTGCACTCCAAATGTTTGATAAAATGCATAAATCAGACACTTTCGTTTGGAATGTGATAATCAGGGGACTAGTTGATTCTGGGATGTTTGAAGAAGCCATTGATTTATACTACCGAATGCGATTTCAAGGAATCAAAGCTGATAATTTCACTTTCCCTTTCGTAATCAAAGCGTGTGCAGGGTTTTTGGTTTGAAGGAAGGGCGGAATGTTCATGCCACCATTATTAAGCTTGGATTTGATGTAGATATTTATATATGTAATGCACTTATAGTGATGTATGCTAAAGTTGGGTGTATAGAGGATTCGAGAAAAATTTTCGAATCCATGCCTGTTCGGGATTTGGTTTCTTGGAATTCGATGATTAGTGGCTATGTTTCGGCCAGGGACGGTTGGGGTTCTTTGATTTGTCTCCAGAAAATGCGAAAATCGGGGCTAAAACTTGATAGGTTCAGTTATGTTAGTGGTTTGGGTGCTTGTGGGCTTGAGGGCTGTTTGTTAAGTGGCAAGGAGATTTTTTGCCAAGTGCTTAGAAATGGGCTTGAACTAGATTCGATGATTCAAAGCTCACTGATCGACATGTTTGGAAAATGCGGTGAGGTGGGTTATGCCGAGAGGTTTTGTGACAAAATTGCACAAAAGAATATAGTTGTTTGGAATGCAATGATTGGTGCGTATGCGATGAATGACAAACCCTTCAATCGCTTGCTTGTTTGGAGAAAATGCAAGATGATGAAAACGTGACACCGGATACTATCACGTTGATTAACTTGCTTCCATCATGCTCAAAGCTTGAGCTTTGTTACAAGGCAAAGCCATTCATGGGCATGCGATTCGAAAGGGTATTTGTGTCATTTAGTATTGGAGACTTCTTTGGTTGACATGTATGGTAAGTGTGGGAGTGTAAGCCTTTCCGAACGTGTATTTTTTCAGATGAAGGAAAGAAATTTGGTGTCGTGGAATGCCATGATTGCTGCTTACGTGCAGAACTCGAATTACAGAGAAGCCATAGAATTATTTCTAAATTTGCAAAATGAGCCTTGTGTGCCCGATGAGACGACATTTGCCAGCATCTTAAATGCGTATGCTGAAATAGCCTTACCGAACGAAGGGAAACAGATACACTGTCATATCTCTAAATCGGGAATTTCTTCAGGTACATTCGTCTCTAATGCACTGATTCATATGTACGCTAAATGTGGGGATCTTGAGGCAGCACGAAAAGTTTTTGATGGCATGTTGTTTAAGGATCTCGTGTCATGGAACACAATTATTATGGCTTATGCTATTCATGGGTTTGGAGAATATTGTTTCGGCTGTTCTCTGATATGATAAACGAGGGATATAAACCAAATGAAAGCACGTTTGTTTCCCTTTTGTCGGCTTGTAGCATTGCTGGCCTTGTAGATGAAGGTTGGAAATATTTTGATTTAATGAAAAGGAATATGGACTTGATCCTGGAATAGAACATTATGGATGCATGCTTGATTTGTTAGGTCGCGAGGGTAATCTTGACCGTGCTAAAAGTTTAATAGAAAAATGCCGTTGAAACCGACTCCTCGGATATGGGGATCACTATTGGCCGCTAGCCGACATCATAAAAACATCGAAATGGCTGAATTTGCTGCGAACAATATTTTCTCATTAGATAACGATAATACTGGATGCTACGTCTTGCTCACGAACATGTATGCCGAATTTGGAAGATGGGAAGATGTTGAACGTGTTAGACGTTTGATGAAGAAATGGGGATTTGAGAGAACGACTGGGCGCAGTGTGGTTGAGTGCAATGGTAAAACTTACACGTTCAGCAATTACGACAAATCATGCACTGAGAGTAACGTTATTTATAACGTTTGATATTTTATCGAGAAAGATAGGTGAAGAAGCGCGTTCTTGCAGTGTGTCTAAATTCAAGCCATCAGATTTACTAAAAGCAACATCTAATTCTCCAATGTGCCACAGTGTGAGATTGGCTGTTTGTTTTGGGTTGATTAGCACGTCGGTTGGGGACCCGTGCTTGTTAGGAAAAACATACGAATATGCGAAGATTGCCACAGTGCTACAAAAAAGATCTCGGAGATTACAAACAGAGAGATAGTCGTAGGAGATTCAAAATATACCATCGTTTCAAGGATGGCCGATGCTCGTGTGGAGATTACTGGTGATCGCATTTGTTATTAGCATACGTGGAACATTGCTAGATTAACCGACCACAAACTCAATCCAGATTTCAGCACCGTTATACGATACAACGAGGGCCAAAGCTCTGCTTTCGTCCACCACAAGGATACCGTATGGGACGCACGATCAGACAAACCGTTAAAGGTCTCATATTCGGGTTTTTGATGATACATAGATCAGTTTGAGCATCTGAGCAATAGCAAGAGGGAAGGTAGCAGATTTTATTACAGTGAACACCAGGTAATGACATGGTGATAGGATTTTATTGAATGATAATATTCATTAAATTTTGGTTGTATCATAATTACCAGAATGTTAATTGAACTTAGAATCTTGCTGACTTGTTTGTAAATTTCTCAGAATATTTCCTACACTTATGAAAGTGACAGATTTGAAGTGTAGTATTGGTGTGTGTAATAGTTATTGGAGGCAGTGGAATATTACGGAATGAGGCCGATACACGAAATTGGGTTGGGCAGATAAAAAACTAAAAGAAAAGATATATAGATTTTAACTAAAAAAAAGGGATAATTACAAAAATACCCATGAGATTGACCTAATTACAAAAAACCCAGTTAACTTTCAAAATTACAAGAAGTACCCTAAGTTTGATTCAAAGTGTTAAAATTAAGGGGTAAACTGTAATATTTTTATAAATATGAGGGGAATTTTGAAATATTTTTTGCTTATGAAGTGGGTAAATGTTAGACAAAATAAAACTTTAGAGTATTTTTTGTAATTTTGAAAGTTAATTTTAGGGGTTTTTGTAATTAGGTTAAACCTTAAGGGTACTTTTGTAATTAACCAAAAAATTCAAAAATTTACCTTGTAAAATGTTTTTTTTTTTTAAAAAGAGGGGGGGCCGAGGCCCAGGTTGCCCCCTACCTTCGCCACTGATTGAGGGGAAGAAACAGAGCAAGGTGTTAGCACTTTTAGAATGAGTGGTTTGAATTAGCAGACATAAAAGCTTTATGTCCACATCTCTCAAACAAATGTGTTGCATCAATAGACTAATTAGTTTAGTTTTCTCACATGGAAGTTGTGGTGCAGACCTTATAGGTTTAGGGACAATTAGTTTGTGAACATTGATATTTGTAAGAGATGATAAGGACATAATGTCATATTTGATGCAAGAAATGATTCTTTTCAGGATTTCATCTAAAATGATTTTTTCAAATTTAAATTGAGGGTATGGTTTTGAATAAAGTTGTCAAAACTATTTCCGGCCAGTGAAAAAACAGGGCAAGGAATAGCCTATGATGTGATTTTAGATATCTGAAATGAATCAGATCTATTTGGCTCGGAATATCAACCCGACTGTTTCAATTGTTTTTCAAGGACTAGGTTGGGCCGGATTCCAAAATAGTGATCCATTGTCCTGTCCACCGATAGAATACGACTTTCTCTTTAGAGATCCGAAATGAATCGGACTAATTTGGCCCTAATACCGACCCGGCCGTTTCAATTGTTTTTCAAGGAGTAGGTTGGGCCGGACTCCAAAATAGTGATCTATTGTCCGCCCAACCTCGATAGAATACGACTTTCTTTAAGAGAACCGAAATGAATCGGGCCCATTTGGCCCTAATATCGACCCGACGTTTCAATTGTTTCTCAAGGACTAGGTTGAGCGGAGCCGACTCAAAATAGTGATCTATTGTCCGACATAGCCAGATAGAATAACACCGCCCATTCGGCAACTCTAGTTGTGAAAAGTAACTTTCGAGTAAAATGTTATCATAATTCATAACTACTAACTAGCCATCAATAAATGTTCACATTCTTAATTTATTGGAAAAAAAAAGTACCCTAATTTTCTAATTAAAGTGGAAGATATTAGATACTGGTTATTTGCCAGCACATACTTTCATTTTTTCCAACGTCGAAATCAATGAAAATCTAATTGAGCAAGCATAAAAATAACCATTGACAAGTGCCAAGTTGCAAAGACTATGGTCAAGGAATATAAAACGTTATAATAAATGTGTGTGTGAGAAAGATATGTGAACCGACAAATTCATATATTATAATTTATAGATAATTACAATAAACCCCGTTAGAGCTAATTACAAAGAAACCCAAAAAAATTTAAAAGTTGCAAAAAAGCCCTTGAGGTTAACTATGCCTTATATTTCCCCACTTCATAAATAAACAATATTTTGAAAACCCCCTAATACTTACACAAATATTATAATTATCCCCTTAAATTTAAGACAAAAACAAATTTGAGGGGGACTTTTGTAATTTTGAAACATCTCCGGTTTTTTTTTTTAATTAGTTTAAACCACAGGAGGTTTTTTTAATTATCCCTACTATATATATATATATATATATATATATATATATATATAGATATGGATCAAATAAGTCCTCCTACTGGAGTGAGTCCATTAACATCCTAACCATAGATCAACAATTTTGGGTGGTCCATTTTTAGGGTTTTTTTATGTTTATTTTTTTTTTTGTTTCAAAATTAAAAAGGGTAAAAATTTGGCACTTTAGAATCAATGTTACAAGATTTCATTCCCTCTTTCACGCGATTTCACCCACTCTCACGCACACTTCTCTAATTTAGTTTCAAAAAAAAATTCTATGTTGCTTATTAGTTTAGAGTTGTTGCATATTAGCATGTAGTTAATATATCCGTGATGCATGTGTAGTGTATATTCATTGTTTATGTAGTATAGACTTATCGCTTATGTAGTATGTGTTTGTTGCTTATGACTTACTTATGTAGTTAATGTATTCGACAAGTGTGCATACATAGTGTATATTCGTTGCTTATGTAATATAGACTTGTTGCTTATGTAGTATGAGTTTGTTTCTTATGACTTGCTTATGTAGTTAATGTATCTCAGGTGCATACGTAGTGTATATTCGTTGCTTATGTAGTATAGACTTGTTGCTTATGTAGTATGGGTTTGTTGCTATACTTGCTGTATGTAGTTAATGTATTCGTGTGCATACGTAGTGTATATTTGTTGCTTATGTAGCATCGGATTGTTGTTTATGTAGTATGGATTTGTTGCTTATGACTTGCTTATGTAGTTAATGGTATATAAAAGCACCATGGCACATCTACACAAGCAACAAATTACATCTTCATAAGCAAACTTCCCAAGTCAAGCTCTAAAGAATTATGGCAAATTATCCGCAACATTTTTCACACAATAACAAATTGAAGAAGAGTGATGAATGATTTCTCAAATAGTGCGTTGAAGAAGACGAAAGATGAGATTTGTTCACGTTAATTTGATGTGAGATTTGCATGATCCCTGTGTGATCATAATGCCAATATTGTAATCCCATAATATCGGGTAATTTTGTAGGATGGCTAATTTACCCCTTTCTCTAATTATCAACATTTAATCAATTTTTAGCTCTAAAATCACAACCATTGAAAAATCTAGATATGTGGCTAGGATTGGTCCGTCTGGACTTACCCTATGAGGTGGTCTCATATAACCCTCTCCCTATATATATATATATATATGTGTGTATATTTTATTTTTCTTTAAATTAAGAATTAAGAAGAAGAAAAAGAAGGAGGAGGGAAAAAAGAATTATATACTGCTCTAAAATCCACCACTTAAGATAACTTATAATCACACGTAAATATGTATGAGATAGATTACCTACTTTTAAGTACATAATATAGCTAAAAACATAATGCATCACTTTTTATTATCTTGTCTGCTTTCACTTTCTGTACGAAAACTTCAAACATCAAAATATTAAATTATTTGGCAAGCAATGTAGAATTTCATATTAATTACACATTGTGAAACTTCGTCGTATACCAATTCTGTCATTGTTCATCTGAATTTGACTACCTTAAACTTGACAAGAATCATAAATTTTAGAAACTACGTGTACCGTTTAGAATGCTCCTATCAATTACTGAAAATCAGAGAAAAAAAGGTGACATGACACTGACCAGGCTTTGCCAAGAAACTGCTACAGAACCTTAAGATTATGATTTATAATGAGGTAGTTTGAGCAACAAAATTAAGATGTTTTAATTTAAATTTGGTTTTATTTTGATGTGAGCTTTTGTGAATAATGATGTATTATTATTTCAATAGTTGTTAATATTGAGAGTACCACGATGTAGAGTGTCAAATGGCCTGACCAAATAGTTATCGACCTCTAATTTTAGAGCCCAAATTCGCTCAACTCATGGAAAATTCACTAAAAACACTAGCCTGGTCAGATAAATCAGGCCTAGCGGGTTGGGCTTTTGAGTCCCATTTGTTTTCGGTCGGAATATTACAGCCCGACCTAGTAAAAAATTGGTACACGATCTAGAATCGACAACTCTACCATGATATAGCAATTTCAGAAGAACTGGAAAATTGTCAATAATGCATCAATTATTTTGAGATACGAAAAATATTTTGGTTTTTGATTTATTTATCTACATATGTGAAAAGGGAACTGATTCTTTATTCCATATATTGGATGAATGAAATGTGCTTCGGATTGGGATTTCTTGTTCCACAACTCTATTCCACTCATTATTCAATTGCATCGAACAATTACTCATGAACAAGATGATGTCACAATCAGACAAAACGCTCTTTCATTCAATATAAAGTGGAGCGTGATATCTCATCACGCGTCATTCATCATATACATTCATTGGATACAATGTAATATAAAATGAAGTAGAGAAGTGAAACAGAAAATCTAAATACCGAACAAGCGAATTGCACAAAAGCAAGTCAATAATGTTAATGTGATTCAAACAAATTAATGTTTTTCCTCTAAAAAACACTATTCATATATTATGTACAAGAACCTCAAATTCGAGTAAAATCAAGCAAAAAATATATCCTATGAACGAAAAATTTAATCCAACGAAAATCATAACATATAAACAAAAGAATCTAAAATCTCTAAAAAGATAAATTCTTTTTTCAAAAAAAAAAAAAGATTTTCCCGTCCACCGTTCAAAACAGAGCATCAAAAACGCCGCTCTGTTTTTTCTGTACAGTCAACTCTTATTATCTTCATCACAATCACTCCCTTCCTCCGCAAACCAACCCTTGAACATCACCAACACGACGTCGTTGAAGCACCTCCAAATCCCACAGCACTTCCGCCTGTCCTCATCACGCGCCTCCGCCATCGGCTGCAGGTACGCCCACGCCGCGTGCTGCACGAGCGGATCCTTGATCGGGATCTCCCTCCAGCTCCCGCTCGTCGGAGACGCCGTCGACGACGGCGACGCCGGCATGAGGTCCTTCAAGCTCGTGTAGCTCATGCTCTGGAACGCGAACATCTCGATATCGTCGGCGTAATTAATGTCGCTCGCGAATAATGGTAAGGTATGTGGCTTAATTGGATAATCGATCAAATTGTTAGGGTTTATTAGGGGGTTTTCCATGGTAGAATACGATTGGGATTAGGATTAGGATTAGGATTAAATATCCTTTCTAATTGGGATTAGAAATCATGGTTAAGTAAATAACAGAGTTCTACTAGAGCAGAGAGTTCTCTCAGGTGTGTGTGTTTTTAGAGAGAGAGAAAAAAGGGGGGAGATTGTGCGAGTGGTGGTTTAGGTGAGTGAGAGTGAAGGGGGGAGGTGGGGTCCACGCGCAAGGGGGAGAAAGGGGAATGTGAGGGCACGTGGAGGCATTGTGGTAGGGTAGCGGTCCCAGGAGCGTGGGGTTTGTGTGTTTCTTTTGGTATTATCTATATCGGGTCCCACAATTTTCGGTTACATTTAACTTAATTTTGTGCTCGGACTGCATAATTTCACAAAATGTAATTTAGAGGGGTGGCAATCCTTACTTAACTCGACCCGCCCCCCCGCCTCAAGACCCGCCCCGCCCCGTCTCAAAACCCGGGCTGAAACTCAAACATAAATTATAATAACAATTTTCTAAAAATTTTCGTAATAATGCCAATTTAAATAAATATTTTTCAATTAACTTTTTTTTAGATTGTATTTAAGATTTTTTTAAAATCAACCCAAAATACCAAAATATTTAAAATAAATATTCAAAGTAGAATATTACAAGATATTATATTAGTAAATTAAACTTTAAAAGTAAATAATATTATATTAGTACTCAACTAATTTTTTAAACATATAACACAAAATTTAAAAATACATAATGCAAAATATTATTTATTTATTAATATGTAAATATGATTGAAGTTCTATTGAGATCAACATTGTAATTTATCCGGTAGAGGTTTGTCATGTCATCCCTAGCATTATTTCACAAAATGTAATTTAGAGGGTGGCAATCAATTTATGACTCAATATGAAACATAAGCGACATAACAATTTGTCTAAAACGTAATTTTTCATATTTTAATTAACTTTTGATGTATTTTAACTTAAAATCAATCCGAAACCAAAAGAAGCCCGACAATTCTTAACAAATTTTAGAGTTATAACACAAAATCGATTATGAACACGATTTTTATTTATTAATGTGTAAATATGATTGAAATGAGATCAATATTGTGCTTTAGTGGTAGAGGTTTGTCATGTCACGGTTAGGAGCGTCAATTTATGACTCAATATGAAACCCGACATGACGCTAACACGACTTTAGCAGGTACATATACAATTCTTAACAAAATTCGGGTCAAAATTTGAACCTATTAACCCATTTAATTTTTTAGGGACATATTATTTTAATATTTTGTGATATTTTGTTTGGTTAAATGATGATCACTGGCGGAGGTAGGGGGCCAACCTGGGCCTCGAACCCCTCCCCACCCCAAATTTTTTTAAAAAATTTACTAGGTAATTTTTTTTAGTTAATATTTATATGTATTTTTTTCAGTTTTTATATATGGCCCACCCCAATTTTGTGTATCGGTCAGCCCGTAATAATTCCTGACTACGCTATTGATGATGATGGAAAAAATATTAAATGCATTTTTAATTTTTTTTAATGATTTAATGTATTTCTTATTTGTAATTTAGTTTTTTCTCCAATTTTTTATTTTTTCGTGTCGACTTTAAATTATATAGGTTTTCGTGCCGTGTTCGGGTTACCCGTGTCATAAATGGGTCGTGTTCATATCGTATATCTTGACATGAATAATTAAACGGTCGTGTTCGTGTTCGTGTCTGACCTGTAATACCCGTGTCAAAACAGGGCATGCGAACACGAAACACGACACAATTGACACCCCTAGTCACGACGTTTAACTTGGGTACGATTTCATGTGAATGTATGTTTCCTTCCTACTTTCCCCAAATTATACTAAAAAAATCTGATTGGAGTACAATATATGTAAATTTTTAAATAATTTTAAAAAACTTTTATTTTTTAATTACATTAAAGAAAAACTTGTGTAAAATTATTCTTGATTTTTTATTTTATAAAAATACATTCAATATTATAACATTCATCAAAATGTTTAATCAAGACAAACATAATATTTCAAAGAAAACCGTGACTATGTATTGTTTTGACATGTTTAAAACCAGAGGCGGCTAATTTACATTCAAACCCGTGTAGCATTCTGGGCTGGATTCATATTCCACTTTTTCAGCTCAAATCCCATAGTAAATTATGTTTTTTAGTTTACTTTTTAGGTTTTTTTTTTTAGCCCACTCATGACCCATACCTTTTAATTTAATATCCATAAAATAATAAAAGAACAAACCCTACCAACAATAATTATTAGGGATGAGTTTGAATAAATATTTTATGGTTTATCATTCCCAGCCGACTAAGATTTGTTTTGTTCCAATGCAAATTTTGAAATTTTTTCCTATTGCAAAGGCTTATAAATTCAAAATCTTAATTTTTCCTACTATCCTATCTACAATTTTTTGGCCAAGGCTTCATCGAAGTAAGTTCCATTATCAATGATGAATAATACTTTTTTCTTATTTTTTTATATTAAATCGAAAAAATTTACCTGAAATTTTTTCTTATTTCTTATTATCAACAAATAGATTATTTCTTTTTATGGTCATGGAAAATTAGAAATAAATCGAAATGGACAAAACATAGAATATACTGCTTTAGTAAATTGGTAAAATTATTGAAATTTTACAAAGTATGATTAAATTGCAATTTTGAAATTAAGGGCCAAGGCTTCATAAGTTCAAAATCTTAATTTTTGATTATCCTATCTACAATTTTTTGGCCAAGGCTTCATCGAAGTAAGTTCCATTATCAATGATGAATAATACTTTTATTTCTTATTTTTTTTTTTATTAAATCGAAAATTTACCTGCAAAAAAATGTGTTATTTCTTATTATCAACAAATAGATTATTTCTTTTTATGGTCATGGAAAATTAGAAATAAATCGAAATGGACAAAACATAGAACTTCTGCTTTAGTAAATTGGTAAAATTATTGAAATTACAAAGTATAATTAAATTACTATGAATCTGCTTAAGTAGTTGTTTGTTGAATTTTTTTTTAACATTAATTAGGTTGATATTTGCTAATCAAACAAAAGTAGCAAATTGTATAAGAATAGTATATCTCATGTTTATGCTAAGATAAAAAAACACCCCCTTCTGCCCATGACGAAAATATAAAACAATTTTTTTAATCAATCTTATTTGATGTTAAATTTTTTAACATTATTTATTGATGTTTTATTGGCTTTGTACATTATGTAGGAATTTAAATGAGAATCAACCTTCTACAAAGAAAGAAAAATAAATTATATTTTAATTTGTTAATAATATTTTAGTTATAAAATTCTCTTTTTATTTCTAATTGATTTATCTTAAAATGGTTTATGTTAATCAATAGCAAACCTTCACAGAGATTAGATAATTCTTAACAATTTATTATCAAAATTTTATTATACTTTTTAAATTAAAATTTGATTAATCACCCCATTATCGATATCAAATGAAAAGTACAAAATTTAAAACCCACATAAAAATCGTCAATGCTAAAAAAACTACTTCAATTCAAACCCGTGTAAAATTCATGGATCAGTATGATTCATATTCCAATTGGCCCTTTCAGCTACAATATAAAACTATATCTACATATATGTAATTTTTTATGCTGTATTTTTTTATTTTGTAATAGTGTACTTCTTGGATACAACAAATGATATGAAAATTATAGTTATGTTGTGTGATATCATATGCCGGAAAGAAATATTAAGAAATTTGAACACGTTAGGAGCATCAACATCTAACCACCCGATCAGATATGAAAACCAGGTTAAGTTGGAAAACCTTTGACTTGTTAATTTGATTTGCCTCAATTAAATATATGTAATTTATTAAAATATTTTTTTTACTGATTTATAATATGTCCCCGTCATATGAATAAAGACTTAAATAAAAAATTCCACTTGGGAATCGGACACAAAGTCATTTAGAGGTAGGGGTGTACCCCAAACTTCACCGACGAGTCCAATTGAGTCGAATATAGTCCCTTCGAAGTTTAAATGGCCATTCCATTCCGACCATCGAGCTGTCAAAATGCACCATGAGATTGATTTAGTTATTAATCAATTGAGCTCGGGTAGAGTTTTAGGCTTTTGGAACAAAATCGAGCTTGAGTTGTTTGATATTTTTACAAATATTTCATTCTTCTTTGCTTCCTAATTGAGTTATTCATCACAGGTGACTAATTTGGGGTTCAGAATTTTACATCTTATCGGGAAAAATTTAGTGTTCAATTTGCGGAGAGATACACATTCAAATTATATTTAGAATCGATTTGGGGGAGATGGAAGCCGCTTTTGGGACTAAAATGGTCCGACAATCATTAAGTGTTTCTCCCCTCCAAACTTACAACGTTAATCCCATAAATTTTGATTTTTAATTGACTTGATAATTAAAGAAAAAAATGACATTTGATTAATTTGTGTGAAACAAGGAATTCTTTCAAGAGTGTAAAATATACTATTTTTCTAAAAAAATTATTAAAAATGCTTTTAAAGTAAACAAATGAAAAAAAATGTAATTCAGAAAATGAAATCAAACATAGCTAATTTTGCGGCCCATAACATTGCTTTTTGGGCTGGTAGCATAAAGTGGGAGGGCCCTAATTGTGTCAAATAACAAATGGAAAAGTGGAATGTTTCCATGATAAAAGGCTCAAACCCGACTTTTCAGCAATACTCACCTTTAAAAAAGCGCTTTAACTTTTGGACCGACAATTCGATTAGAGCTTTTATTCTGTGCGATTTTAGCTTTACCACCCTAAAGAACTGAACTTCCCAAGTGTCGTCGTCTCGAAACTGCAGTTCGCATGGAATCGAAACGTGGCGATCTCTGGTGGTGATGGCACCCCACTCATCTCTTCTCTATCACTGCAGCTCTGCCAATTTCTCCTCTTTTCGTTCATGGTGACTATAACTCTCCATCGAATTTTTTACATTTTTAAGTATATTTTGTGATTTCAATTTTGTAATTACCTTTATTGCACAATTTTTCATGTAAGTGTACGCTCGTCAATATCTCGGAAGTTTCCCTCAAATTTGATGCATTCAATGATATAAATCACATTGCATGTATTGTATATACTCGTTTAATGCATGTTTGGAAACTGAGAAAATTTCTAAAAGAAAATTAGAATAATATTTCGTTTTTTTTTCAATTGATGATTTACAATTTTAATATGTTGTGACCTGTGGGATTTCGAGTTGTGTGATCCCTGAGTTTTAATTTGGTTTTAATGTAAGCAAAAGCAAATGACAAAAGAAAAAGGGAAAAATGAAAAAGGAAAGCGATGATTACATTGTGATATTTGATCATGTTTCTTTTTTAAGAAATTCTTTCTTTATAGTATGCTGAATAACTCTTGTGATACACAGATCAATTTCATTTAATTTTGTTTTTGTTTCTGAATTGCTTATAGAAACAACGGGTTTCAGCAGCTAAGGTAACAACAATCCAAATGCGAGAAGCCAACAATGCTGAATATGTAGGTTTGGAAGATGGAGTCTCTCCCAAATTGGAAAATTACACCAAGGTCTCAATCATCCCTCTTGTTTTTCTAATTTTTTATGAGGTATCAGGGGGTCCTTTTGGTGTTGAAGATAGTGTCCAAGCAGCTGGTCCTCTTTTAGCTTTGCTTGGATTTTTGCTTTTTCCATTTATATGGAGTATTCCAGAAGCTTTAGTAACAGCTGAATTAGGCACCATGTTTCCTGAAAATGGAGGATATGTGGTTTGGGTTTCATCAGCCTTGGGTCCTTTTTGGGGATTTCAGCAGGGATGGATGAAATGGCTTAGTGGAGTTATTGATAATGCATTATATCCTGTTTTGTTTTTGGATTATTTGAAATCAGCTATTCCAATTCTAGCAGATGGTTTTCCCCGAATGATTGCTGTTTTGGTTCTTACTCTTGCATTGACATACATGAACTACAGGGGTTTAACCATAGTTGGATGGGTTGCTATATTGTTAGGAGTGTTTTCTTTGCTCCCTTTTGTGGTTATGGGATTTGTAGCAATTCCTGAATTGGAACCTTCAAGGTGGTTTGTGGTTGACTTGAAAAACGTCGATTGGGCGTTATACTTAAACACATTGTTCTGGAATTTGAACTATTGGGATTCGATTAGTACATTAGCCGGTGAGGTAGAAAATCCTGGTAGAACTCTCCCCAAGGCTCTTTTTTACGCCCTTATTTTAGTCGTCCTATCGTACTTTTTCCCCCTTCTGATCGGCACTGGGGCGAACACTGTTCCACTTGATCGTACGTTGTGGAGTGATGGATATTTCTCGGATATTGCCAAAATTCTCGGAGGTGTATGGTTGAGGTTTTGGGTCCAAGGGGCTTCAGCATTATCGAATATGGGTATGTTTGTGGCTGAAATGAGCAGCGACTCGTTTCAGCTTCTTGGTATGGCGGAATATGGGATGCTTCCCGAGTGTTTCGCTAAAAGGTCCCGCTATGGAACACCTCCCATTGGGATCTTATTCTCTGCTTCAGGTGTCGTACTCCTTTCTTGGCTCAGTTTTCAAGAGATTGTTGCTGCGGAGAATTTTCTGTACTGTTTCGGAATGATTATGGAATTCATAGCTTTTGTCAAACTGAGGATTGATCAGCCGTTAGCATCTCGACCGTATAAAGTTCCTTTAGGCACCACTGGAGCAATTGTAATGTGTATTCCCCCGACGTTGCTAATATTGGTTGTTTTAGTGCTGGCTTCTTTGAAAGTCATGGTTGTTAGCCTATTTGCAATCTTAATAGGGCTTGCCTTACAGCCTTGCTTAAAGTATAGTGAGAAAAAACGATGGCTCAGATTTTCGAACCGTTCGGATTTTCAGTCCAGTGAAAGGATTATCGAGCCGTAAATCTGAAGATGTGGATAATGCAGATGTTCTCAATGTTATGTAAGTGTTGCATCCTTATTTTGCTTGTGTTGTGATTCTTACAACATGTTAATGATACATTTTGAATGATCATAAGTACAGAATGGGCTTGGATCGGAGAAGGGAATATGTAAATGGGCAATTAAATCTGCTGTTTAATGTACTGAAATGAAGAATCTCAGGTTAATCTAGAAGGCGTATTGTATCTGTATGAAAAATATGAACTGGCTGAACAGGGGACCTATTAGCTTTTCTTTTTTTGGGCAAAATCTTCCTATGAATGATTTCATGAATAATGTCGAATTTATTTAAAAAATTATCAGCATTGAATTTATCAATACAAAGTTGAAATTTGGATTTCCAATTCAAAAAATTGGATGCATCGGAATATATGGTCATTTTTTTTGTTTACTTTCAGCTGTAGATAACATGGTTTACTCAAAACAGCTCTGTATTTTTTGATGATGGAAGATCTAAGTGGCTTAAACCTTGCAATTTTAGTCTTGAAAGGGTTAACAATTTTAGCCTTGTAACTTTTGAAACCTGGGTGAAGTCTGATTTTACCTTTTTAGTCAAAATGACAATTCCAGTTTTAGGAACTTTTAATTGGTTTGAAATATTTGGCTAATTTAACAAGGATATTGCTGTAGCCTGTTTGAAATATTTGAACACCCAAAAATCAAAATCAGAAAAATCAGAACTTGTACGATCATATTTGCACAAATTAGAATTTTTGGGATCAATATTGTAACCAAAATCTTAGGGATCTGAATTTTTACCTTGAAAATATTTATATGATGAAAATTTTAGTCCCTTATAATCAAAAAATGGGACCAATCTTGGAATTGAATTTGGGTATTTGGGCTAATAAATATCAATTATTGTGAAAAAAAACTTGTACGATCATAAAAAACCAGAACTTGTACGATCATATTTGCACAAATTAGAATTTTTGGTATCAATATTGCACATAACCAAAATCTTACTGATCGAATTTTTACCTAAAATATTTATATGATCAAAATTCCTAGTCCCCTATAATTCCGGGACCAATTTCGAAACTAAGCCTACATGTATACCAACCGTTGATCCAAATTTCGATGTATCCACGTATTATCCTAGTCATGTGGGGCATGAAATCTCGGTTATTAAAAAAAAATGCTACTACAAGTCTACAACAATCTTGAAAGTTGAATGAGATATGTCTCTGCTGGCATAGTTGCTCTGCTGATTATATGATGATAATAAACAAAAGCTTGCTTTTCTGGGTGCACCAATGTCCAGGTTGATTGCACATGCACCAAGCTCTAAATGGGACCACCATGGTTTATCTTTTCCTAATATTCCTTAATGATTTGCACAATGTGTTAGAAATTAATTTTAATCCATGTCAGGCTTTGACTCAAATAACAACACAAAAAAACAAGCCTCAATCACAAAGAAATGCCCATCTTACCTGTGCCACCTCAACAAAACATTAAAATTTTCGGATTCTCCAATTGGAAACATAAGAAACATCGTTATTTCTTGTCCATACTCTTCAAGAAACTTGCAAACAAGTCTTTTAAAACACAAACAAAACCATCAAAAACATTCTCTTCTCCCCTTTGCATGACTTACAAAATCAAGAAAAAAACAATGGGTGCTCACAAAAACAGCCCAAAAGTCTCTCCTAGCCAACAAAAATCAACAACTCTCAAATGTCTTCTTGATCTTGATTCCAAGTACAGTTCCAGCAGGCAATCACACATCGATCCGGAATACGACGAAATCCTCTCTCTGATTTCATATTGTTCGTACACATTTACGTTCACCGATCCATCGGAATCTCCCTTCCAACAAAACCTCAAGCGCGATAAGCTCATAAAGCTTCTCTCCATCGTAAAACCTCCGAAAAAAACCGTCCCCGACGAAATCCTATCGTCCCTATTCGCCATGATATCGACCAATCTCTTCCGTCCTCTCCCTCCGCCCACCGCCTCCACCGTTAGCATCTTCCCCGACGACGACGACTTCATCGCCGCGTCGGCATCCGCCTGGCCCCACCTCCACCTAGTCTACGAAATCCTCCTCCGACTAATCACCAACCACGAAGCCAAAACTCTCCGCGACTACATCAACGAATCGTTCATTCTCAATCTGCTCGCGCTCTTCCAGTCCGAGGACCCGAGAGAGCGCGATAGCCTGAAAAACGCGTACCACAAGATATACTCCAAGTTCCACTCGTCGCGATCGTTCATGAGGAAATCGATGAACGATGTTTTCTTGCATTATATCTTCGAGACAGGGGAAAAACACTGCGGGATTGGGGATCTCCTCGAGATATGGGGAACGATAATCAACGGCTTTAGCGTCCCGATTAAGGAAGAGCATCGGATTTTCTTGACGAGGGTGCTTATTCCGTTGCATCGGCAGAAGGGTATGGGGGCTTATTACAAGCAGTTGGCTTATTGTGTTTATCAGTTTGTGGAGAAAGAACCTATGCTTGGAGTTGTGGTGGTTAGGGGTATTTTGAGATATTGGCCAATGACTAATTGTGAGAAAGAGGTTTTGCTTATAGGGGAGCTTGAGGAATTAGTGGAAAATATGGGGACTGAACAGTACAAGATTCTAGCTTTGCCTTTGTGTAAACAGATAACAAAGTGTTTGAACAGTTGGAACTCACAGGTATTGTTCTATGATCTATGTAACAAAGTTATTTGTAGAGGTTTGAAAACACTTGAGAATTTGGGATAATTACAAATACCACCCTTGAGGTTTTGTCTAATTACAAAACAAAAAAAAAAAAGCTATCTTTTAGAATTACAAGTGCTCCCTTGATGTATGTTATTATTTCACAAACTGCACCTTATTGTGGGGTAATGTGTAAAATAAGTACAAACCTCGAGGAGGTATTCGTAAATATATGGGGGGTATTTATAATTTTAAAAAGTAACTGGATTTTGTAGTTGAGCTAAATTACAGGGATAATTTTGATTAAAATTAGGGATAATTACAAAAAGACCCCTGAGGTTTTGGTTAATTAAAAAAAATCCAAAGATGTTTCAAAATTACAAAATGTTTCATCAGGTTTGATTATGTTTTAAGCTTAAGAGGTTAACTGAATATAATGAAGTTTTTGAAATGCTTTTGTTTATTAAGGGAAAATGTAAGACGGAATCAAAACTCAAAGGCATTTTGTAAATTTCAAAAATCTCTAGAGTTTTGTGTACTTAGACCGAACCTCAAGCGGGTTTGCTATTATCCCTAAAAATTAGGGATAATTTACAAAAACACCCCTCAGGTTTGGGTTAATAACCAAGGCATGTTTCAAAATTACAAAAATCTTCATGTTTCGTTTTGTCTTAAATTTAAGAGGGTAACTTTCAGGGGGGTTTTTGAAATGTTTTCGAAATTCACGTAAGACGGAATCAAACCTCAAGGGTCTTTTTTTAATTTTCAAAGAACTTTGGGTTAATTTATAATTAGCCTAAACCTCAGGGTGTTTTTGTAATTACCCCAAAAATTATTCCATTTCCCCATCACTCATCCGAAACCCGAAACTTCAACTCAGGTTGCAGAGCGCGCTCTCTATGTATGGAACAACGAGCGGTTCGTGAAGATGGCGTCGGAAGCGATAGACGACGTGTTTCCAATCGTAGTCGAGGGAATGGAGAGAAATCTGAAGGACCATTGGAGCAAAAGTGTACGCCAACTGACTGAAAATGTGAAGGAAATGTTGGAAGAAATGGAACCAATTCTATACTCCAAGTGCCTATCACAGCTTCAACATCATGATTCTGCAAAAAATGAAGAGGAGATGAGACGGAGAGAGAGGTGGGAAAGATTAGAAATGGCAGCAAAAATGAATCATATCATCCAAGAATCACAATGTCTCTGTGTTTCCAACTAAAAGAAGGCCAGACATGTTTCAAAATTAGGAAAAACACCCCTAAGGTTTGGGTTAATTACCAAAAAAACCCAGACATGTTTCAGAATTACAAAAAATGCCTTCAGGTTTTGTTTTGTCAAATTTAATCAGGGGGTTGTTGAAATATTTTCGAAAATCACTGGGAAAAATGTAAGATAGAACCAAACTCAAGGGGTTTTTTGTGATTTTCGAAGAATTTTGGGTTTTCTTGTAATTAGCCCAAACGTTAGGGGTGTTTTTGTAATTATCACAAGGCAAAATGATAAACTTGAATTGATTAGTAGAGTAATCTGCAGCCATTCGCTCGAATATATACTTCTTATGTTTTTTTCTTTTCACTCTTGTAATGCCTTGAGTTGGACCATAGATCAGAAAGGAATCATAAGTAGGACCTTGTTTATGGTTTTTCAGAAGGAAAAATGTGTAACAAAAGTTGGTTCTGGCGTCTCAGGATTCAGAATTAGGTACGTTGAAAAAAGAACACCATAACTAAAAGATAAAAGCTAAACATAAATAAACCCAAACAGAGATCAAAATTAAGGGAATGGCACTTTTAGATTGTATTTCTAATATAAAACTGGAATTAGGAATATAAACGAATAGAGCTTTCGACAAAAAGCGTGTGAACGAGCTCGGTTAGCGTTCGTTTATGTTCGTTTATTAAGCTTAACAAACATTAACGAACAAGAAAATTTGTTCGTTTAAGTTCATGAATTGTTCCCGAACATGTTAATTTAGTGTTCGTTTGATGTTTGTTTATTATCAGTTTTCTAATTATTAATTATATATTTAATTCTTAATATTCACTACTTATTATGAAAAATAAGCTTATTTTAGTTTAATATTATAATATATTTACATTTGCAATTATCATAATATTCATTTATGTTGAGTTGAATGTTCATGAACATTATATTTAACTTTTTTCATACAATTGTTCATAAACAACTAAGGAGCATTCGTGAACCGTTCGTGAACATGCTCGATAATTAAACAAACGGACACGAACAACCATTTGAAAAAACAAAAGATAAACGAATGAAAAAACAACCTTCGTTTATCCGAGCTCGGTTCGTTTAAAATCCTAATTGGAGGAGCATAAGTTCATAAATTGTCAATTGCAGGTACTCAGAAAATGAATTCCAAAAACAGAAAAAGCTATAAAAACAAACTCTTAATAATTTATTTATTGTAAACATAATGATACAGGTCACCAATTGTCCAGTGACATACAATTCCGAGACAACATGTCACAACCTCTTAAGAAAATAATGCACATTCGTAAATGTGGCTATAAAGGTTGTCTTAGCCAAAACATGATTTCTAGACTTTTAATTTAAGCTTATTTTAGTTTAATATTACAATATATTTATATTTACAATTATCATAAATGAATTGAGTTGAATGTTCATGAACAAATGTAGTTAACTTATTTTCGTAAACATGTTTATATAGTTGTTCATGAACAATTAAGGATCGTGTTCGTGAACATGCTTAAACAAGCGAATAAAAACAGCCATTTGAAAAAATAAAAGATAAACGAACGAACACAAACAACCTACATTCATTCGAGCTCCTTTCGTTTACAACCCTAACTGGAAGGAGCATAAGTTCATAAACAGAAATTCCAAAAACAGAAAAAGCTATAAAAAGACAAAACTCTTATTAATTTATTTATTGTAAACATAATGATACAGGTCACCAATTGTCCAGTGACATACAATTCCGAGACAACATGCCACAACCTCTTAAGAAAATAATGCAAATTCGTAAATGTGGCTATAAAGGTTGTCTTAGCCGAAACATGATTTCTAGACGTTTAATTTAAGAACCCAAATGCTTAACTTCTCTAGAGTGACACAATAAATATATAAATGAATTACATATGATCTAACTGGTCCTCTTTCGAAAGAATATCAACAATCCGTGTGCTCATCAAAGATCTCAAACGCTTATTTTAAACCAGATAGAGATAAAAACCGCCCAATAAAATACACATCAAACAATATATCACAAAGCGCACGCCAAAACAGAGACTCCACTGCAAGAGCCATTGTCTCTCTTCTCATTAGTTAGATGCATCCCTGCTGTAGTATAGATCGAGCGTCTTTGCTGGGATACGGTGAAGAAGTTCTCGAGGGAAAATACGGAGCAGTGTCCACGCCAAATCGAGTGACTGGAAGATGTTGCGGGTGTCATACGCCCCCTGCGCGACGAACTTCCTCTCGAATTTATCGAGGAACTCAAGATACAGCTGTACATCCATGAAACAGTACAGTTAGTGATCTCTGATTATTAGTTGGGATAATTACAAAAACACCCCTCAGGTTTGGGCTAATTACAAAAAAACTCGAAGATGTTTCAAAATAACCAAAAAAAAAAATAAAAAAAAAACCTGAGGTTTGATTTTGTCTTAATTTGAGGGGTGACTAATATTTTTATAAATGTCAGGGGGTCAAAGGAAAATGTAAGACATAACATCAAAGGGTTTTTTGTAATTTTCAAAACTCTTTGGTTTTTTTGTAATTAGCCAAACTTCATTTTTTTTATTTTTTTGGTAATTATCCCGTATTATTTTCTCTTGAAAGTGATATAATATAGAAGTTATGCACGAATAACAGACCAGATCTTCTGAAGAAAGAGCTTCTTCTCCAACCACAGCTTTCATTGCCTGAACATCCTTCCCGATGGCATAGTTCGCGTATAGCTGGGCATAATGAAATCAACTAAAGGTATCAGCCAAATAGATATAATGAATGGAAACAAAAAATGAAATAGCTTTGAGCCTGTTGAGAATCAATTCTTATAATGAATTAGATAATCTACCTGGTTAGACACATCGGAGTGATCCCACCTAACTCATGCCTTACAAAAATACCAATTTTACTTTGCATAACATTTAAAGCAGCAATATTTAAAACACTATTTCAAAATTCCTCCTGATGTGACCAAACAAATTGCATATCTTTTTTACTTACCTTCATCAGAATCAAACAAGGATGGCAGCACATTAATTGGAGGGTTTTTCTGTAAATTCAGGCAAACAACATTGAGCCAATTATCCCTTCCTATAATGAGGTTAGACAAGATACATTTATATATATCAAGAGGAATGAACACATTAAAGATAGGGATAATTACAAAAACACTCTGCATTTGGGCTAATATTTAAAAAAACACATTCCTCCAAATTACAAAAAAATTGCATATCTTTTTCTACTTTCCCCTTTCATTAGACGAACTGACATATAAAAAACATTAATTGATGGTATAAATACTTAAATTCACCCAGACAAATTTAACACATAATCAAACATGATGAGTTTTTTTGTAATTTTGAAACATCTTTTTTTGTAATTATCAAGAAAAAGAACACATTAAAGATATGCAATGTTGACAATTAATCCACCAGTTTTTTTAAGCACCAATAATTGGTCCTTTGATACATGATAACAGCCTTATACAGGCAAATGGTTAAAAGACGTGGCTCCAAAGTTCAAAGGTGGTGTGATGGTTTGTATATGACCTATCAAACAGTAAATGGAGAGCACCAATCTCTGCTCACCTGTCTATTATGAAGTTGTCTGTCAATATATATCTGCCCTTCGGTGATATAACCAGTAAGATCTGGAGTTGGATGAGTAATATCTGACCAGTTGAACAGGAAAAAAGAGATAATAAGATTGATTCACAAGAACATTAAAGAGGAAAGAATTAATTGCCAGATTACTGATGAATTTTAACATATATGTTACCATCATTGGGCATGGTCAAAATAGGAATTTGTGTGATGGATCCCTTTCGTCCTTCAATACGTCCAGCCCTTTCATAGATGGTCGCCAGATCAGTGTACATATAACCAGGATATCCACGTCTACCGGGAACTTCTTCTCGAGCAGCAGACACCTAAGAAGGAAATAAGTTCTCTTGTTTATACCCGTTAAAAAAAAAAAAAAAAAAAACACAAAGCAACTTCATATGTAAAACTAACTGTTATAACAGAAGATAGAAGCAGTGTATATTTCAAATAAACTGTTAAAATAAGGGAAATCATCAGTCGATATAGCTGAGAAAGCTGATTTTTTTTGGAGATTACCTCACGAAGAGCATCAGCATAAGAACTCATATCTGTCAATATGACAAGAACATGCTTCCCACATTCATATGCTAAATATTCCGCAGTTGTTAGAGCAATGCGAGGAGTAATGATACGTTCTATTGTTGGATCATTGGCCTACAGAGAAACTGAAATGAGAAAAAGACAAGAGACGAAGACATCTTCATACAAGATGCGTGCGAAACATTTTCTAGTCTCAAAAAGGTGATAAGCATAATTACCAAGTTCAGGAAAAGGGTCACTCTCTCCATGGAACCATTTTCCTCAAAATCACGTTTGAAGAACTGAGCTGTCTCCATGTTGACTCCCATAGCTGCAAAGACAATGGCAAAATTGTCCTCTTGACCATCCTGCAGCATAGAGTAGATTATAATAAATATGCTGATACAGAAACAATCACCACAATATATCAAAAGATAACCAAGTAAATAATAGTCATGAATTAGGTACCAAATACAGTCTAAAACTCAAACAATGAATTTTTTTCATAAATGGTAAGGGAGCTATTGAAGTTAAGTTCATATCCATAGCCCTGTCTTAGGTTCTCTTAACAAGACAGAAATATTTCCTCTCTAAATATCCATGTAGCATCCCCGTGTATCATACTAAGACCTCAATAAGTGATGAGACTAAAATCAAATATCATGCACATTCTACCATATCAAGAAACAACATAACGAAAGCATACAGTAACCAAGCAACTATTAATATGGATATTAAGCAGGAACTGAAAAGGCCGCCAGTTGAGTAATCTAAATTCTTTGGTCCTGGAATTACTTCCACTGTGGTGATCATATACCTCAAGAAGGTTATCAGTTTTCTCCAATCGTTTCACCAAACCAGCTTGACGACAGATCTGAGCAGCTATTTCATTGTGAGGGAGACCAGCAGCAGAAAAAAGAGGAATTTTCTGTCCTCGGGCAATTGAGTTCATGACATCAATAGTTGAAATTCCAGTCTGTATCATTTCTTCAGGATAGGTTCTCTCACTAGGATTGATTGAACTACCTGAAGCAAACAGGTTAAAGAATACATGAAATGTGGCCACCTGATATGTATACATAAAGACACTACTTCATACACCATTGACACTTGCCAGATATATCCAAGTAAGCCTCAGGAAGAATAGGAGGGCCATTGTCGATGGGTTTCCCAGAACCATTAAAGATACGACCAAGCATGTCCAATGAGACAGGTGTTTTTAAAACCTGTAAACAAGTTGTAACACAATTGTCATGAAAGCAGAATTTTAAAAAAAGAAAAGAAAAGAAGTAAAAGATATCCTAAACACCTAGTAGTCATGTAATTCATAAGCAGCCAGCTTCCTAGAGTGCTATTCTAGACCACAACAATTTAGCACTGCTCGTCATATAAAATACTACGCTGGCTCAAAATTAGCATAAACTGGTTGATCCTCGGGGGTTGATCCCAGATTGAAATCTTTTGTTTAGGATTTGTCAGAATAACAATGTAAAGCAGAAGTCCCAGGCAGAGAAAGCAGACAACACATGAGTTAATCTAACTAACATGAGACTCCGTAAATGAAGATACATAGATAACTATGAAAAAATGAAGAGGCGACCATGTGTTCAAGCAACATGCCACATCTCAAGGAATCTTTAAATCCCTGACATGAGTAAGAGGCTAAAGTGCACTACAAAAATTCAAGCTCTTCATATATAATCAGCAGATTGGCTGTCTAAAAAAAATACTACATCTCAAACAATTCTTGAATGCCTGACATGACTTAGAGTCTAAAGTGCAATAAGAATACATGTTTTTTATACATCATCTACGGATATAGTTAAAAAACAAAGTTCTACATGGCAATTAATTAAGATTCAATTTTTCCTTTTTCTTATTTTTTATAAGTCTGTCCAAGAACAACCTTTTTATCCCCAACCCCCCCAAGGAAAAATAATTATCAAGTCTGTGGTAAATCTAATGGAAAAAGGAGAAAGGCAATTTTTTCTTTTTTTATTTGAGACTAGTTATGGAATTGCAGTGCAGACTCTCCTCTCATTCTACAGAACAGGAGAGAATACAAGCTACACCTTAAGGCCCTCTCACAATCAACTTTATATACGAAACATATTATTCATGAAACATTGAGTTCACATTGCATCAGTGAAAGAAATAACAGCATGATTCTGAGAGAAAAATAAGTGCAAGTTAGAATAACTGTACCTCCCCTGTAAACTGGACAGTTGTATATTTGTTGTCAATTCCAGAGGTTCCTTCAAAAACCTGGTTAAAACAAAAAAGGAAGAAACTGGAATGAGTGCCTCTTCGGAGTTCAAGAAACACATCGGAAGTGTTGAGCTACCGAAACAAAAAATAAAGTCAGAGCGAAAATCAATGAGCCTTCATGGAAAAGAATCTGTTGAAGCTCAACATAACTGTCATTAAACCGTAAAGGGTCATAATAATAATAATAATAATAATAATAATAATAATAATAATAATGATGATGATGATGATGATGATGACATAAAAAAGAAACACACACACACGCATCTACTTTTTTCATAGAGATTACTGGGACTATAATCCTGTGGTTTACGATACAAAAAGAAGCAGAGAATTAAAAAAAAAGCACAAGATCTCATAATATTTTGATAGGAATGAACCCCATAAAAGAATAAAACAAGAAGTTTTGATGGTGGTCACCTGAACAACAGCCTTTTCCCCATCGACCTCCAAGACTTGACCACGTCGGGTTGTACCATCTCCTAAGCGAATGTTAACAATTTCCTGATACTTGGGTCCCTGACATAATTTCAGAAAGACATCCAAATGATACTGTTCCCATATCCAAATTATAAAGACCTTGAAAAGTATGTGTAGATGCCACAAAGAACAAATGATAACAGGGAGTATGACATTCACCTTCACTTTCTCAAGGATAACCAGAGGTCCAGCGACTCCAGAGACAGTTCTATATTCTGCAAACATTTAAAAAACAAAAAAAGTGAACCATAGTACTAAGTAAGGTCAGGTGGACAATATTGATGCATGCTTAGAGAGCTTCTTGCACATTCAACCATTTATGATGGAAATGTGCGAGTCTAGACAAGAACAGTGCATGCTTTGAGAGCTTCTTGCACATTCAACCATTTACGACAATCCATTATCAGATTAATTAAGAAAATAACTGAATGCGTTCTACTTTCAACCTTTCAGAAATGCAGACTGCTTCTAGTCCTATCTAGTTCCTAAAACTTGAATCATCTATATAGCAACAGCAAGCAAATATAAGGCAGGAAATTAGAATAATGAATGATATATGGATGGTTGCAGAGGTGTAGATGCACATAAGAATCTACATCTTTATATGAACTCGGAGAAGATAAGTTACATGAGAACATACCCATTCCAATCTCCAGACTTCCCTCCTCCATGTCAACATGGTTTTCTGCACCCATATTTAACCTACAAAATCCACATTATTCCATGACCAAACAGGAAATTTGAGAAGAGTCAACCAAATACTACTTGAAGCAACCAAATTCAGTTACAGTTAAGTCTTAGATACTAAACCACGATTCATGTTAGACACTTCAACCTGCTTCATCATCTGTCAAAATCAACTCTCACAAATATAAGGAGAGACATTGCATATGTTATCTTTGTGAAGTATGAATTGCAGGAGATGGTGATTCAATTTTTTCTTGCTATATTTTTGGGCTTATGCCACCCAGATCAGAAGAAGAGGACTTCCAAACTTCAGTCCATTTCATATGTTTACTGACTAATAAATTGCTCTCATTTGATAACCAGAAGCAGATTTTTTTTTTTTTGGCAAATTAAAAACATTAAGTCTGTGCCAAAAAACTGATCAATCATTTTTCTTTTTTTCTTTTTTGTCAGTCATTAAGGATAAGAATTGAAATCGATTTGCAGGAAGGTGTTTAGCTAGAGGCTCTACTGCTCTAGCAACAACATTTCACGTCCGGGTATCTCCACGCTTGTTCAACTAAATTAACTGAAACTAACATCAGCAATAAACTATAACGCAATCGAGCTTCCAGATTGGATCACCACAATTAAAATGAATCAATTCAGCAGCAAATACAGAGGCGATTGCTGAAAGTAATACAATATATATTTCATCCAGATATTTTCGCCTAAACACCATCACCGGTCGTTAGCCCCAAAAAACAAATCACACTCCATATACGGCAACAATGACAAAAAGGTCAATCAATTTTCCATTCAACTCCATCAATTACTCCAACGGCTCACCCGAATGGTATAGCCCCAACGAAGTATATTTCAAGCAGACGTGATACGCATATATACGAAAACTCGTCGAACAAAACTTAAAATCGAACAATTCTAATTAAATTGAAATTGAAGG
The DNA here is from genome assembly GCA_016081115.2 of Rehmannia glutinosa. Lineage (NCBI taxonomy): Eukaryota > Viridiplantae > Streptophyta > Magnoliopsida > Lamiales > Orobanchaceae > Rehmannia > Rehmannia glutinosa. The sequence continues at coordinate 94,492,275 of CM071927.1, read as the reverse complement.
CTCCATAATTGGATCTGGAAAGTTACATACCTTTTTTGGCTTTTCGAATCCGAGAGAACGAGAAAGGAGAGAGGGGGCAGTTGGAAAAAAAGAGATGAGATCTGATGGTTTGAGCCGTTGAGATAAAAAAAAAAAAAAAAAATGTATTATTGCATATACATAATGATTTTTTTTATTTTCTTTTTGAAATGAACAATGATTCGTTTGATCAAAAAAAGAAAAAACAATGATTTGTATGTATCTGCAATATAGCCATGATGTTTTTGGTCCAGAAGTTGGGGATTCCACTATAATAATTTGCCTATATATTTGATGTAAATTATTTATTTTAAAGATTTCTATTAACTATAATGTGCTAGTGGTTGAATTAGATTTAGATTTAGAAATAATTAGAAAGAAATTTCTCAATTTGAGTATTATTTTGATTAGTTCTAAAAAATCAGATAAAATTTCATTTACATAATAAAGTTTTATTTTGTAAATAAAAATGAAATTGTCTCTCACACTTTCTTCTGACATAATTGACCTTTTTTAGTTATGAATCGTTGAGGAGGAGGAGGGGAGAATCGAACTTCAAGGCCGATAGCCAACCTTTGATCTGGGAAAAAATATTTATGTTGACTAAACTACTATTTTATTCCCGCATAATTGAAAAATTTAGGCTTAACAATTATCTAAAGTGTAAATAAAATGAAACAAAACGATAGAATACACGGATTTGGCGGACCTAAGTGAGACTTAATGTTCATTTCTTATATAACTTGGAAATTTTATGCAATAAATGTTTTCTATTGTTAAAACAATATAATCATATTGAGAATTGTCGAAAAAATTTATAAAAATTGTATTATTCTAATATTATATATTGACTTTGGTGATTAATAAAATGATTTCTAGGTTTATACATGAAACCTTAGATTTCATGAATCGCTATTAAAAAAAAAAAAGAATTTGTCAAATTATTAACTATGAGAAAAAAATATTGTTTCCTCTAAACACACCTATTCTAAATCTTCTTTATTAAGCTATACCACCATTGTTAAATTGATTTGTCCATTTTTTCCAATTTTACGCATAAATAACCAAATAGGCTATTCTTTATACAACTTTACCCTCAAGTCGATCTGTCCCATTGGGGCCGATCTCATGTTCTTGGAGGGCACCTAACTGGTCGGTTGGAATCCCTTCAGCCATTGTCTCGATTTTTTAATGCTCTAAGTGAGTTCCTTGTCTCGAAAAATTTATATTATCTAATAAATTGATATATATATATATATATATACACACACTGAAACTTAATAAATGGACTAGGATTATACATGTAAACTATGTGAATGAATCGCGTTATTTAAAAAAAAAAAAAACATAATATAACATAATGTTTTTTTTTTCAACGTAAATTTCAAACTCAATACAATCCGTGTGATGAGACTGATGATTGTTGTTGACTGGCTACAAAATGTGATGAGCAGTAAGAGCGTATTGGTCCAAACAACATATGTCGGAAAAGGGACACCTATTTCGCTTGGCTGGGTCCCACTCTATTTTGATTGACAGGACAGCCACATCGCATATTCTTTTGGGGAGAGGTTTATTATTATTATCCAATTTTTCTTAAATGATCTTTAAAAAAAGGGGCAATTTGTTTTAATATTGCAAAAACTAAATTGAATTGTAAAAATACGGTGAATTTTAAGCGGATTATGATTTTACTTCGCGATTATATGAAGGTGGGTGTGTTTAGAGGAAAATGGACACATAATACGTAATAAATTATTTTTCAACTTTAATTTTTTCCAACCCATTTAAACTTTTGTTGGAGTGGGGTGGGGTGGCTGGCTGGGGATGTGACGACCCCAAACTTTCTTTTTTGGGGATAAGAAAACAATAAGAAGGGACATCTAAACATTTTGCTTGGCTTAATTAATTTTGGTTGACAAACAGCCACATTGAAATTTTCTTTTCTCCAAAATTGAACAAATTGGGCCAATTTCTTGATCTAATTTTATTCTCTCTTTTTTTTCTATGCTGTCTATTGTTATATATTATATATATATATTTAGGGTAAATAACAAAATTATCATTGAGATTAATATTATTATAAAAGAAATTATCTTTTGAAATTACAAATACTTCATAATCTTTTTTTACAATTTTATGAGTTTGAAGTGTATTTGTAAAACAAATATAAATCTAGGGCATATGTAATTTTTTTTAATTAAATTAAATTTGAGGAGTATTTACAAAATAACAGTTACAATGTAAACAAATTAGTATGTGGTGAAAATCCAATGCTAATCATTCTAAAAAAAGGGTATGATTAAGGTGAGATATGTATAGAGTGAATTAATTTGCTTTAATTACTATTGTAACATTCTTAGATGTATCTTTTCATTTATCTTTCTAAAATTTAAAGTAGAGGGAGAGTGTTTCTAATTTCTAAACATATTTATGGTACTTTTTAGATTATATTTTTTTCCTTCTTACATTTTACATTCTGAAATTTTTAGAATAGATGGCATGAATTTTCATAATTCATCAATTTCACTCAGCCGACTGTATATGAATTGCAATATAAATATCTCAACTTTGAGCAAGTCTCTTGTGAGACGGTCTCACGGATCTAAACCAAATGATGGACTCCTAAAATCATCCCTCTTGAAAATCCTCCAAACATGAAAATAAATTTAAAAATAATAATGAACCATGAAGAAACAAAAATAAACCCTAAAAACATGAACCATGAAGAATAAACCTGAAAAACAAAAATAAACCCAAAAATAAAAAAAATAAACCTTAAAAAAAAAAAAAACCAAAATCCTAAAAACCCAAATCAATTAAAAATGGTCTTTAAAACCCTAAAAAATAAATATAAACCCTAAGGAAAATAAAATTGATTTGCTTTAAAATGAATTACAATATAAATATCTTAATTTTTACATTTCATAAAGTTTAGATAACTTTCATACAACATTTTACATTTCATTAAGTTTATCTACATTTTTCACCAAGTAAAATTAAGTCAATGATTTGGACATGATCCAAAGAGGGCAAGGACAAGAGCTTTCATTTGTTTTTTTTTCCTTTAAGAAGTTCCTGGAAAAGTTCACACTGCATAATGACTCCAAAAGGTTTAGGCCCACAGCTACCCAGATATAATGAAAATGTTTTTGGGTCTGTATTACGGATAATTACAAAAACACCACTGATGTTTGGGCTAATTACAAAAAATCCCAGAAATGTTTTAAAATTAAAAAAAATCATGTTTGATTTTGTGTTAAAGTTAAGGGGATAACTGTAATACCTTTTATAAATGTTACAGGGTTTTTTGAAATGTTTTTTTTTTTTTTTTTTGGCTAAGAGAAAATATAAGGCGTAATCAAACCTCAACGGGTTTTGTAATTTAAAAAAAATCTGGGGGATTTGGGTAATTATCCCTATTCCCTAAAAGTTATACGGAAATGAAACAATTGTTGCCAAAGGATAGGCACAAATAAAGGAATAATTACAAAAACACTTGTTGCCAAAGGATAGCCACAAATAAAGGAATAATTACAAAACACCCCCGAGGTTTGGGCTAATTACAAAAAAACCCAGAAATATTTCAAAATTACTAAAACATCCCTAAAGTTTGATTTGTCATAAATTTAAGGGATTAAATGTTGTAATAATTTTATAGATGGCAAGGGGGTTTCTTGAAATGCTTTTTACTTCTAAAGGGAAAATGTAAGACAAAATCAAATGGGTGTTTTTGTAATTTTCAAAAATTATTGGTTTTTTTTTTTTTTGTAATTAGCCCGAACCTCAGGGGTTTTTTTTGTAATTATCCCACAAATAAATTACATCAGCCGAGAAGTCTCCTTAAAAAAATGCATTTTCTGTAGCATAAAAGAAATTAGCAGAAAATGTTATCCTCATTCATCCAAACCTCCATCTAAGTATCACAAATAAATTATTATTGTTTCATAATTAAATGTAGCAAATGCACATGAAAATGAGAAAAAATTGAAAAAAAAAAAGGATGAATTACTGCAGAAAATAGCTGGACCAAGGAAGTTGTGCTCTTAAATCATATAGATTTCTATTAAAACTCCTCAGTGTTTCAATGTGTGGTTCATCTTCCTCAACAGGCAATATTCTAGCAAATGTTCCTTCATTTAGAAAATCCACCACTCTATTGGCAGCCTCAACCCCACTCACATAACATTTCTCCTGTTTCAAATGAATATAAAAATTGCAGAAAAAACCCAGAAGATTTTGAAAATTGCAGAAAAAACGTTGCGGTCTGATTATTTCTTACATTTTTTCTCTTCATAAGTAAAAGAAACATTTCAAAACACCCCTTGATACTTATAAAAATATTCCAGCTGCCCCCTTAAATTTAAGACATAATCATATTAGGGGCATTTTGTAATTTGAAACGTTTTTGGGTTTTTTTGTAATTAGCTCAAACCTCAGGGGTTCTTTGTAATTATCCCAAAAAAAAACCAGTTAGCTATTATCTATAGGGATAATTACAAAAAGTAACCATCAGGTTTGACCTATTTATACAAAAAAACCCAGCTAACTTCTAAAATTACAAAAAAGTACCCATGATGTTTGATTCAGTGTTAAAATTAAGGGGTAAACTGCAATATTTTTATAAATATGAAGGGGGATTTTTAAATATTATTTGCTTGGTAAGGGTTAAATGTTAAACAAAATAAAACCTCCCGGTATCTTTTGTAATTTTGAAAGCTAGCTGGGTTTTTTTTGTAATTAGGTCAAATGTTAAGGGTTTTTGTAACCCTTATCTATATATCAAAATTACAAATACTCCATTGACATTTTTCCTATTTTACAAATTGCAACATGATGAGATGGGAGGGGGATTTTGTTATGTAAATACAAACCTCGAGGTCGTTTGAGGTATTTGTAATTTTGAAAATAACTAGTGTTTTTTGTAATTAGACTAAACCAAGGGTAGTTTTTGTAATTATTCATTTGAATGAATTTACCTGTGACCATGATCCATGACGGTTTACGATCCAATCTCCAGCCATGTATAAATTAGGAAAAGACGTAGACCCTCGCATCATGTACTTATAAGAACCTTCAATTCATTTATGATGAAAAAAATTATTTCCAGAAATTATACATAGTACTTGAATAAATAAATTTTGTCGAGCTGAGACCATAAATGAGTTTTACCTGGAAAAAAATGCGTGTGGAACTTTGGAAATCTTCCAATTTCTTTATCAACCACAGTTGCATTTTCGAAGTCCTTGATACACCTTGAAAGCCAAGACATCACCTTTTTCGACAATTTTCTCATCTTTCAGAGGCAACAAGTCATTGGCATTATACTGCACTTAATTAGCAAACCATTGATGTTAGAGCTAACTCGATTCAGGCGTGTTCTCAAAAAAAGTGATTCTCAGCTTGTACTTGAAAAATATAACTATTTTTCCAGATAGAAGCTCAGAATCACTTCTTTTAGCGTTTGCAAACACTCCATAAGTGTTATTCTTACTAAATCAGCTTGGATGATTGTTGATGTACTGTCTTTATGTTCATCATATATTTTGCTCAAGTCAAAAAAGTCCAAGCACAGGCATTTTCGAATCCACACGAAATGTTGCTTGCATACGGAATGTTAACCTGGGACCGTATGTAAAATAGCAAGAAGATAAATCCTATCTTGTTTATGAAAAGCTCAAATTGGTAGGCAATGAATAACAAAAATAATTTAAAATAAAGGATAATTACAAAAGACCCCATAAGATTTGGGTTAATTACAAACGAAACCCAGAGATGATTCAAAATTACAAAAAGCTCCCTCAAGTTTAATTTTGTTTTAAATTTAAGAGGTAAGTATAATACTTCTAGAAATATCAGGGGTGTTTTTAAAATATTTTTTTGCTTATGAATGGAAAAATGTAATACAGAATCTGAGGATCAAACGTCAAGGGATTTTTTTGTAATTACGTCAATTTTTTTTGGGAATTTTTAAAGGGTTAATTACAAAAGTATAATTAACCTAATTACAATAAAACCCAGAACTTTCAAAATTACAAAAATACCCTTGTTTTATTTTGTAATTACCCTAAAAATAAAAAAAATGCAAAATTCCCCCTAAAAGAATTTTATCACCGAATCAAACCTCAGTTTTTGTAATTTTGAAAGTTATGTTTTTTTTTTTTTTTTGTAATTAGAAAACCTTAGGGGTTTTTGTAATTATCCCTAAAATAAATGCAGTAAAAGGGATATTCTTGGTAAATTTTCAAGCGTTCAAAAATTTCTAAATTCAGAACAAGTTGCCAAAATGCATGAAGCTAAATCGACTAAACGAAGAGCAAAACGAACAAAAAAGTTCCACAATTCTTGTTGCAATGTGAATAAAAATTAAATCTGACATACCTTCCTATCAAGCCAAAGCTTAACAGTCAGCAAATCTGTGCTGTTCAATTTCATAACTTTCAGAAACTCTTCTCTTGAACATAATGCTGCACTAAAGAAACATAACTGCCGGTTACGACTAAAGGATATACGATAAAGCACAATCAAAGTCCTAAACTGTGGGAGTGTTTGCAAACTCTAAAAAAAGTGATTCTCGGCTTCTAGATGCAAACAACATCTATTTTTTCGATCTAGAAGTTGGGAATCAAGTTTTTTTAAGAGTTTCCAAACACTCCATATATTTCTGTTAAGGGATAATTACAAAAACACCCCTAAGGTTTGGGCTAATTACAAAAAAACCCAGAGTTCTTTGAAAATTACAAAAACTCCATTGAGGTTTGATTCCGTCTTACATTTTTCTAGATGATTTTCGAAAACATTTCAAAAAAAAACCCGACATTTACAAAAATATTACAGATACCCCACTTAAACGAAACCTAAAGGGTTTTTTTGTAATTTTGAAACATGTCTGGGTTTTTCTGTAACTAACCCAAACCTCAGGGGTGTTTTTGTAATTATCCCTTCTGTTAATGGTTAAATAACATCCCTATAGCTTCATAGTAATATCTCAAATTTTGAAATTGAAGAAAATTGATCCTAGAGAATATACCTTCTCTGGATAATTTCCTGAAGGGTGGAGATTCCAACGGCCAATATCAACGCATCGGCCTTAAAACTCTCCTTCTCACATATAACTTCGGAAATGCAACCTGTTTCCTCATTAAGCACTACATCTGTTACTTTTCTACCCTCCAGAAATCTGCAGCCTTGGGATTTTAAGGACTCAATCCATGGCAGAAAGATTTTATCTCTAACTGTCCCACGACACCATACCATATCGAAATTTTTCTGTACCAATCCATGGAATGTGTAGTGAGTTTATTCTTCATATGCTCAATAATAAGGGATGATTACAAAAACTACCCGGACGTTTGGGGTAATTACAAAAATACTCAGTTAACTTTTAAAATTACTCTTTTAAAATTTGATTCCGTCTTAAATTTTTATTTAGAGAATTGGCTGATATGCTAATTTCATCAAATGTTTTACAATTACATCCCTTATTTTTTTCTGAATATTACAAATGTTAAACCCCAAAATTAAAACATTTTTTTTGTAATTTATCCTTTAACTTTTTTAAATAACAAAACCTCAAGACAAAAATTAGTTAAGTCAACTTAAAAATAGTCTGATTATAAAACTATCAATAGGATTTATATAAGGGATAATTACAAAAACACCCTTTCAAAATTACAGAAACTCCCATTGTTTGATCCCGCTAATTTTTACCCAACAAAAATTTGCCGACTTCATCAAATGTTTTAAATTACAAAAAGCCCTTTAACTTTTTGAAAATTATCTTAAATTTAAATTTTTAAAAAACATTTTACAATTTTCCCTTGAAATGTTTTTTATTACAAATGAGGGGAAGTCGATGAAAAGTTGGGTTAATCAAATCCTCTAAGGAGTTTTCTGTAATTTTAAAAATCTCTGGGTTTTTTGTAATTACCCCAAACCTCAGGGTCAACTTTTATGTAATTATCCCTTTATATAATTTTGAAACTTCTCTAGGTTCTTTGGTAATTATTACAAACCTCAGGGGTACTTTTTATAATTATCCCTAAAAATAAACGACCAACATCGAACTAAAAATAAATTAAGTCAAGAAAAGCATCAATTTACGAAACCTGGTTTGCTAGAACGAAATAATACAGCATGCCTAGAGTTGCAGCAGCACTACATTGCTCTGCTGGAGCAAACAATCCCACTTGAAGCAATGGATCGATAACATTCCGATATAGCCTCTCTGAGCATCCAAATTGTCTCAACATTTCCCTTGCAGTGACTTAACATTTCAAAGCACATCAACAAATTACCCAAATTTGTCCATTTAAAGTATTTAAATACAATCAAGGCAGAAAGTTCATGAGAATGTAGATTTTTTCTTACTCGGATCGTATTTTCGCCATGCAGTGTCAGTATTGTCAAAATCAATTACTGCAAACAAGTGGTAGTTAAATGCTGAAGGATTGAAAGGTTGTGTATCTCATAAAAAGTTTATCTTTTTAGCAAGGGATAATTACAAAAAAATAATAATAATAAAGGTTCGGACTAATTACAAAAAAAGTTGAGGTTTTCGAAAATTGCAAAAAGCCCTTGATGTTTGCAATTGATTCCGTCTTACATTTCCCACTTCATAAGCAAAAAAACATTTCAAATACCTTTGATATTTATTGAAATATTACAATTACCCCCTTAAATTTAAGATAGAATCAAATTTATGGAGCCTTTTTGCAATTTTGAAACATCTCTGGGTTTTTTCTTGTAATTAGCCCAAACCTCAGGGAGTTTTTTGTAATTATCTCTTTTAGCAATTCAAACAAGACGATTAGATTAGCATACCTGCAGCCATCAGAGGAAGTGATGACAACCGATCGATGAAGGGTAGTCGAACAAACTACGATGGCGATGTAATTTAATTAGCTTAATCAAATTTGCAGCTTATTCTTGAATAAGCTAAAGTTTATGAGAGACATGCCTGAGTGTTGAATAATGTCCCAAATGGAGTTGGCAGTTGTGGCGAGTCTTGGAATATTGGATACTCGACCTGTAAAAAAACCAGGCCCATATCAAAATCATAATATTTTTATGGGATAATTGCATAAAAACCCCTGAGGTTTGGGATAGTTACAAAAAACCCACAAATTTTTAAAAATTGCAAAGAAACCCTTATGGTTTGATTCCACTTACATCTTCGCCCTTCATAAGCAAAAAATACTTCGAAACCCCTCTTGATATTTGTAGAAATATTACAGTTACCCCCTTAAATTTAAAACATAATCAAACTCGAGGCGGCTTTTTGTAATTTTGAAACATCTCCGGATTTTTTTGTAATTAGCCAAACTTTGGGGGTATTTTTGTAATTATCCCTATTTTTAAACGGATAATTACAGTTTACAAACCCCCCAACATTCGGGCTAATTACAAAGAAAAAAAAAACCTTGAGGCTTGATTCCATTACAAAAAAAAAAAAAAAATTTCAAAATCCCCGACTTGAGGCTTGATTCCATATTACATTTTTCCCTTCATAAACAAAAAAACATTTCAAAATCCCCTGACATTTAGAAAAATATTAATGTTATCCCATAAATTCAAACCTGAGTGTTTTCTGGTAATTTTGAAACATCTCTGGATTTTCTTTTTTGTAATTAGCCCAAACCTCAGGGTGTTTTTGTAATTATCCTATTTTAAAGACTAATAACCTTTAAGACTTTAGCTGTATCAAATTCCTGAAAGCAACAGAAAAAATGGAGCTTATCGGCCTAGTTTGCTTACCTCCAGACCGTCTTCTGAATATTGTGCAGATTTTGTCCAATTTGTAAAAGGTTTAACACCAAGTTCATCAACCAAATTAAATATATTTCTGTAGGGATACCAGAAACCTAGAGAAAAAAATTATGAAATGCACAACATAGTTAGCAGACCAAAACATGAAAAGCTTGTAACAATTTTTAACAGAAACACCATGTAAGAAAATACAGTCCTAATATTGCACATTCTTTTGTTGCTAAGGATCTATTTCTTGACCAAACAAATATTGTAATTGAACTTCAGCAACAACATATAGGTAGTGTCTGCAATCACCAAAAAAAAAAGTGTCCCGGTTTTTGGTTGACAAAAATCACATTTTAGCACTGCTCTAAAATCCCCGCCTAAACCTGATTAGTCCCCGCCTAGGCGCTAGGCCCCTCTTGTCTGCACGTAACTCCGCCCAAGTCCCGCCTAACCCTATTTAGGCTCCGTCTAGCCGCTAGACCCCAGTTTGCCGCCCGGCTAGCACCTAGCGCTTTTTAGAATACTGCTTGTAGTGTTTGCAAGTGCTACTGCTTCATTTAGTCAGAATTTAAAAGCAGAGAGATAGACTTACAAGTAGACATGTCCACTTGCTTCCGAACCGGAGATAACCTTCTCTGATTTGAACACGTTTTGACTTTTATAAACAAATAAACCGCTTTTACAATTTTGTCACAAAATATTCTAATTTTTGAATTTTTATAAATTAAAATTAAACCATTGATAAATTAACAAATTTTGAATGAAATAAAATTGAGTAACACAAAATAATTTTATTGATTTAAATAAAATTACAACTACAATTTACAAAATCAAAATTCTAATATATTACAATTCCAAAGTACAATTTAAAAATAAAATTACAAGTTAAATCAATTTCTTAAAGTTTAAAAACAAAGTACAAACCACAAAGAAAGGAAAAAAGAAAAAAAGAAATTTTTGAGTTTTATTTTAATATTCTAGTTTTTGAATTAAGACATTTTAAATCCAGAGAAACTAAAATTCAAGATCATGATTAATAATTACCACGAATACCAGCATCATCAGGACTAAGAGACTTATTTTTAGGGCCCAAGTTCATAACCACCTTCAAGAACCGCTAATCATCAAATCCCTGAAACCAAATTCAATATCCAGCAATATTGGCATCAGACAAGGCACAACATTTCAACTTAAAGTTATAAGGAAAGAGGAAGACCTCTTTGACCACCACTTTAACAAATTGAACTTTGAATTCCCAAACTACAAATTCAAGATACTAAAAGGAGATTTTAAATTTGGGATAATTCAAGATAAGGGGATGCGCCTGAGGTTTTGGTATCCTTACAAAAATTATCTAATTTGCAAAATTACCGAATTCACTAAACGTACCAATATCACTAGTATGTTCAACATCGGGTGTAGAAATAGCGAACTAGATGAGCCTCTAAAACTATCACCAAATTTTATTGAATATTCTTTAAAAATATCATATAAACATGATTTAGCATTCTCTACTACAACACTTGGAATGGGAGTGTCATGTTCTTTAATAGGAAACAAAGCATCATAATATATTCCTAACAATTCTTCTAAACCATCTAATCTTACTCTAGGATCTAATATTTTTGCAACTAAAAATACATTAGGAATATAAGTGAAATATTTTAACCATTTTAATCCCATTTGGGCAATAGTTGGTCTATAAGAGCCTGAAGCATGAGAGATCTAAAAAGTAGTGCAATTTTAACACAACGATCTACAACTAAAATTGATGTAGGATAATAAACACCGGATAATTCTTCGTAGCATCTTTAAAAACCTTTAAAAGTTGACATAAATTAGAGCATGCATCCCATTGATTGGGAAATAAAACTATGCCACATTGTTGATCGGCAAAAAATGAACATAAAGCTTCTCTATGCATAACTATCATTTATCATTTTATATGTAGAATTCAACGAGTTGGCACATCGGTAGAGAATTTTCTTGGGTATAAACCATTTTTTCTTTACAATATCTCGCCCATTTTTTCAAAATGAAAAAATCCCATCTCTAATAGGTGCAATTTCTTCTTTTTAAAGAGCTAAACCATCTTGAACACATAAATTAATAATATGACATATACAACGAACATGAAAAAATTTGCCACCAATAGAAGGTTCACAAATATTAATAAGTGATGGTAAACTAAAAATTTATTAGACTAGCATTATCAAATGAAATTGAAAAAATTTTTGTAACTAAACCATATTCTTGTAAAATAGTATGAATTTTATGAGAAATATTAATAGCGGTATGTTCAACATTAAAATCTCTATATGCAATTAAACGTTTTTGCAAAGTCCATGAATCATCAACCCAATGACAAGTAATTCCCATAAAAAACTTCTTTGCCAATGATCACTCCATACATCCGAACAAATTGAAACTTTTGTTTGTAAATTAGCAAATGAGTTAATTAATTGAAACTTATATTCACAAACCATTTTTTTTAATATCGCGAGTCAATGTAGAACGTGAAATTTTATTAGATAGGGGTTAAAAGCACGTCCTAGTATACCTTTCAAATTTTTTATTATCGGCAAAGGTAAAAAAGTGACATACCATAACAAATAAAGTTTGTCTTTTTCTAGCATTTAAATCGGTATATTTAAATAAAAGAAGAAAACTCCATACTGTTGAAGAACCCGTGAATCCCGGCTGAAGTTGTGTTTGAGCACGATCTAGCCCAACTTTATCCTGATGCTTTTTGTTGAGGTGGTTCGTGAACGTCCCATAACCGCCCCCTCTAAACTTGTAGGAATTAGTGCAATAATTGCAAGTAACTTTGAAACCGCCTTGTAGGATCCGGAATTTTTTAAAATGAACCAAAAAAATATCGGATCTAAGTGGCGAGCTCGACTTTGAGTTTGAGTTGGCGATTGCGATTCCTGGTTGAGCCTCACCTTCTTGTTGCAAACTAGCAAAAAGCTTCGATTTCATCTTCGTTCAAATCGAAGCTTCATCAAAACGTGGTGGTGGTGGTGGTGGTTGTTGCTTTCGAGCCTCGCCAAACCTTTGCCCTTAGATTGATGGGAAGATCCTCCACGTCTCGACATTTTTTAAAATAGCTAATGAAATTAAAAGTATGAAACTACTAAAACTTAAATTGAAACTTGGAATTTAAACTTGAACAAGTTGAATATAGAGAATGTAGAGAATTGAGAGATTAGAAATTTGGTGTGAGGAAAAATGGATGAATTGGAAGGGTATTTATAGGAAAAAAAATGAAATTCAAAAAAATAAAAAAAAAAAAAACGGAAAACCGCCGGTTTTTAGCCCGGTTTCGGTTAAAATCAATTTTCAAATAAATGATCTTGACCGTTGATCATCAACGGTCAAATGATCTTGATAATTTTTTCAAATTTTGAATTTTCAAAAAAAAAAAAAAAAAAAAAAAGGTTTTAAACCGAAACCGGCTATTTAAAAAATGATTCTGATTAAAAGCAGCCACAAAAGTGACCGTTTGAAATTTCAATTTCAATTTGAAATTTGAAATTCAAATTTCAAATTTCAAATTGTAAAAAAAAAAAAAAAAAAAAAAAAAAATATTAAACCGTGGTAAAAATAAATAACCGTGATTTTTCGATTTGAGATTTCCTAACCGTAACCTAACCTTAAAATTAAGGTTTTCAAACTCGAACCGAATCAAAATCGGGTCAATTGACCACGGAAACCATTGCAATTTAGGATTGTCTTGACATTGGTTTATAAACAAATAAGCTCTTTTACAATTTTGTCACAAAATATTCTATTTGACTTTTATAAACAAATAAACTCTTTTACAATTTTGTCACAAAATATTCTATTTCAAATGCTACCAACTACTATTTCTCAACTACTTCTATTCTTCTTCTGCTACAATAAATCACTTCTTCTAAAAACATAAGGCAGACACTCCCATAGTTTAATTAAGACATTTTAAATCCAGAGAAACTAAAATTCAAGATCATGATTAATAATTACCACGAATACCAGCATCATCAGGACTAAGAGACTTAGTTTTAGGGCCAAGTTCATAACCACCTTCAAGAATCGTAACATCAAATCCCTGAAACCAAACTCAATAGCAATATTGGCATCAGACAAGGCACAACATCAACTTAAGTTATAACCCGAACCCGCGGACCCGGAACCAACCCAAATTGACACCTCTACTAAAAGGACAATTTTTATTTTGGGATAATTACAAAAAGTACCCCTGAGGTTTGACGTAATTACAAAAATGTCCACCTAACTTTCAAAATTACAAAAAGTACCATGAGCAAACCTCGGTGTTAAAATTAACGGTAAATTGTAACATTTATAAAATATGAAGGGGATTTTGAAATATTTTTTGCTTATGAATGGGATAAATATTAGACAAAATAAAACCTCAGGGGTATTTTTTGTAATTTTGAAAGTTAGCTGGGTTTTTTTGTAATTAGGTTAAACCTCAATGGTACTTTTTGTAATTAACCCTTTTATTTTTCTAGCCAAAAGCCCTGAAACACTCCTAAGCATAGAAAACAGCCCATATTCCATGCACTTGGACCAAAAGAACAAAAAGTAAGTAAATAAAAGGACCTGCTTGCAAAGATGGTGAGCAGCACCAAGCCCGGCCCAGCCCGAACCCACAATAACAACTTTCTTCTTGTTCTGCCGTTCGGTGGGAGACACTGTTTGATCCTCTGCTCTGCAACAAAACCCACGTCTGAAATTACCATCACCATATGAAATAACGGGCTGGGCCCTCCAACAGGCCAACATCTTTCCTCTGCTGGGCTCTCGACAAAGGCTCTATTTTTCTCGACTATTTAATTAAGTGCTCTCGGGCTTTTTTAAATAGATTTTTGTGGATAGCCCACAATTCTGATAAAGATTTTGCGTATAAAATTGTCTAATTTCATGTACACCACTTGGCAATCATAAGAGGTGTATATTTTAGTATGTTTTAATTCCATTTATTTGTATGATAGGGATAAAAACAAGATAGTGACTGACCTACCTATAGCCACAAAAATTTGGGGAAAAAAAATCAAAGATACTGGTAAAAATAATATTAGTAGTGCTTGATTTTTCAAGAATATTAAAAACCATGGCTGAAATTATTATTTTTGCAATCTACTATACTTATTACTTAGAACTATAAAAATACTTTAGATGGATGTGACACCAATAGATCTTATCTTTTAGAGTTCCTAAAAATTAAAATTATAAAAGGATATTTATTTCGGAAAATGAATGTCAGTTTACTAAAAAATGTTCAAAGACTTGATTTCTCCCCTTAGAATTAGGATGAATTGAGATTTTTCCCTATTTCAATTCATATTTCGATATATTGAATGAATGAAACGTGTATAATTGTGACATCATCATTCATCATGTTTATGTATCATTAATCCATACATTGGAATAACAATTGGAATATTAAAGTGGAACATAAAATCTAGATTCAGTTAAGATCAGATGGAGGTTTTTTGTTCTACTTTTTCCGTTCTACTCATATTTTATCATATTAGATGAATGACACGTGTACAAAAAAATATCACAATTATATACGAGTCATTCATCTAATATATAGAATAGCCAGTGGAACATGAGATCTCATCCCATTAAAATCACATGTTATTGTTATCAAACCATGATTTAGGATTTAAGATTTGGAGCACAGTACAAAACAAATAACAATATTTAAATTATTAAAAAAAAGAATAAACCTCATATTTGAGGGCCCTTAACTGTCTGCCTTCACCAGAAGAGGTAAATTGGTTATATCTTAATATATCTTCAACGAACCAACATTCTAAGTTGATCTAAGATTTGGCGGTCAAGGTTCTAAGCTGATCTGAGTCAATACACAAGAAATCATCCTCCAACCTATTATCGGACGAATTCGAACCTCCACGATGCGGGTGTCATTGAAGCGGACATCACATCACTCAGTTAACTTAATCATTTGAGATATGCCCAAGAGAGAATTAATATATAAAGTAGAAATACATGCCTATAATCAATAAAAAAATTAAAAACAAATGAAATTTTCCTTTATTCCAGTCCAAAATCCAAATCTGAAAATCCCCCACACAAAGCAAATAATACATACTTCCAAAGAACGCCACGTCATCTCCTTCCCTTCCACACTACTGCAACTCATAATAATAATGAAAGCATCCCCACATGAAAATCTTTATTCCTTCTACCGTTTACGCTTTCCTTCTTCTACACACACATCACACACTGCTAGCATATGGCCACAGCCCTTTCCGTCCGGCCCAGCCGCGCCATCGCCGGTTCTGACCAGCCCAGGTCAACCTATTTCCGCCGGCCCGGCCCAGGACCGATTGCCAAGGTGCTCAATTCGGGCCGCCGCCGCCGCCGTCCATGGGACGTACTGTTCACCCGCCGCGTATTAGCCGCGCCGCCGCAAGCCGGATCTCGAGCTGATGACTCCGCGCCGTTCGAGATGTCGGTCGAGAGTGCTCTCAAAGTACTGGGCGTATCTGAGGGTGCATCGTTCGACGATATTCTCCGGGCCAAAAAATCAATTATCGCTACCTGTAAAGATGACCAACAAGCAATTTCTCAGGTCCATACTCCTTTTTGCTTTTTTTTTTTGCCCCCAATTTTCCCCCTTTTTAGTTTTCCTAATTTACATGTTTCAATCTATGGTGTTTTAGAATTGGGTTTCTTTTGGCCCGATTACTGTAACAGGATGTTTAATTTGCGATTCAGTGTTTGTGATTATGTGGGTTCTGCTAAAGCCAGTTGGTTTACTGATGAATGGGTGAAAAAAAAGCTAGAATTTATGTGGTCTTGAACTTAGATCGCCTACAGTGCAATTGTGCATAATAAAACCTTGAATTGCTACTCTTATGGTCTTTTAACTCTGGTCCTTGGATTTTTTTTTTTTTTTTTCTAATATTTGCTAGTTTCTTGTAAATTGGAAATATACTGCTTATTGGCTGTCTTTAATATGAAGTATAATTTAAATATTACCACGAGCTTGTAGCTCAAGTGATATCAGTCACCCTTTGTAAGGGTATTGACCAAGGTTCGAACCCGGTATCTTTTAGCTTTTTTGAACTTTATACCCTCCCTTCCAACCAGTACTCTCATCATCATCATCATCATCATCATCATCATCATCAATCGCACCTTATCCCACTATAGCTCAAGTGATAGTGTCAAATTAATCTGTCTAAAATTAGTTAACACTCAAATTCCACAAAAAGCAAAGTAAGGGATATTGATCGGGGGAGAAATGAGATGAAATTCCAAAACCCATTATCTTTCATGAGAGACGATGAGTTGAGATAGTTGCTCTAGTCATTCCCATTACATTTTATCCCATCATGGAACCTTCCAACCAGTACTCTCAACTTATTAAAAGTATAATTTAAATATTAGTAATCGTACCATATTATACTTGAAATTCATGATGCCTCTTGTCTGGTGGTTGTTTATTCAACAAATTCTTGGTAGAACTAACAGCTAATGTGCCTGAGTCAAGGTAACAGTATTTGCATATTAAATGCCCTGTTTCTGCATTCATATGTCCATTGTCAAAAATAATAGAAACACCAATAAGTGTATTACAATCCTCTGTTGTCTTTTACCAAAACTCACCTTGCAAACAGGGTCCAATCTCCAAACACACTGCCTTGTTCAATTCTAAAAGTGGTAGGGTGCAAGAGTTATAAATACATACCTTAACGGCTGATGCCATCAAATTCTATTGCTAATAACTTATGTTGGTAATATATGTTCAAGTTAAACATCACGTCAAATGTCGAATTTGTGGGTCAGATATGTTTTCTGGCCTTTTACTTATTCAGTTGTGATCTCAAATGTCAATGTGTATTCTGTATATTATAGTCAAGCCATCAGCGATGCAGCTTTTTTATTTATTTTATTTGTCAGTCCATACTTGCATTAATATGGGTTATCACTTATCATATACAGGTTGAGGCTGCGTACGATATGTTGCTAATGCAGAGCTTATCACAACGGAGAGCAGGGAAAGTTGTAGACAGTAACATTCGTTTTGCCGATGTTAAATCCGTAAATGATTCTAAAATGGGGTCAATGCCTAAATGGCTGCAGACATCCGTCAAAAACTCGTCTGTCTCAGTGGAAGCACCATCTACTAGTGAGTTAGGAGTGCAAGCTGGGGTTTATGGAGCTCTAATGGTCTTAACATATGTAAATGGAGCCTCGGGATCTTCCACGGTACCATATGCGGGGGCAGATGTTCCTGGCCTTATTTTAGCCACTAGCTTTGGGGCATCCTTGTACTTCATGACTAAGAAAAATGTGAAGTTGGGTAAGAAAATGAGCTTTTTCCTTTTTTATTTTTAACCAGGAGGTTGATGCAGTATTTTTTTTTATACCTCTTTCAACTAACTGTAAATAATTTCCTGGTTTCGCATATTTTTAACGGATAACTACAAAAAAAAAAAAAAAAAAGAGGTTTGGGCTAATTACAAAATACCCAGAGATGTTTCAAAATTAACAAAAGCCCCCTCGTGTTTGATTATGACTTAAATTTAAGGTGGTAACTGTAATACTTTTATAAATATCGGGGGGGTTTTTTGAAATGAATTTTGCTTATGACGGGGAAAGTGTAATTTGGAATCAAACGTCAAGGTTTTTTTTGCAATTTTCAAAAACCTCTAGATTTTTTTGTAATTAACCCGAACCTCAGGGAGTTTTTTGTACTTATCCCTATTTTAACCTCAGAAGGAGAATTCCTTCAAAACTTACTTCTAAGTGATTGTCTGTAGAAACACTAACATGCCTGTGTATTTTATAAGCTAATACATGTTCATGTTGAAACTAATGTCCTTAAATTTGATGCCTTAGGATCTGAAATGGCGATATAGCCGTGAAACAAGAATAGTTCGATTGTTTGGGGCAATTAACAGTGTAATAGAAACTTGGGGTTGGGGGTGAAGTTGCAAAAAAATAAATGTAGAACAATCACATCTCATTACATTCTTTGAGTGCCCATTACATTCTTTGAGTGCTGTTTTATTCATTAATACTCCTGAAACTATTCGACTATGGATTGGATTGAGTATTACACAATTCCTTGTCTGAAATCTCTTATTTGATAAATTTCAAAATAACACTTGAGAATTTGGGCATAAACATTTGCTGGGCAAAATAGTACACATGCCGGCAACTGTGATGCCGGGCTTGCACACTCTCTGGAAACTTCATTTGTAAACATGTAAAATTGTCATTCTGTTTTCTATGCCAAAGTTGGCCTCTGCCCAAATTCTAGTATTAGTTACTCATTTCAGCATGAAGGCCTACAATCACTTTACTCAAAAATAGTTTATTTTACTAATGCATTTTTTGTGTAATGTTGGAAGAACAGCCTATTATGATTGTCATCTCATCAGAAAAGAAATAAATTAAATTTAGGGATAATTACAAAAATAAAAACTGAGTTTCGGGCTAATTACAAAAAAAAAACCTAGAAGTTCTTGAAAATTGCAAAAAAAAAAACGTGAGGTTTGATTCCGTCTTACATTCCCCCTCCATAAGCAAAAAAAACAATTCAAATACCCCTGATAATTATAAAATGTTACAATTACCCCCTTAAATTTAAGACAAAATCAAATCTGATGGGCTTTTTGTTATTTTGAAACATCTCTGGTTTATGTAATTAGTCCAAAACCTCATGGTTTTTTTGTAATTATCCCTAAATTTTATTATAATTATGGTTTCTCTGGCTGACTAAAAATGGTTTGAGTTTCATTTCTGCAGGGAAGGCAACTGTCATAACGATTGGAGGGCTCGTGGCTGGTGCGGTGGTCGGCTCAGCAGTGGAGAATTGGTTGCAGGTTGACATCGTCCCGTTTATGGGAATACACAGTCCAGCTACTGTCGTGAGCGAATTTATACTCTTCTCGCAATTTTTGATCTCCTTATACTTGAGATAGGTTAAAGGGCTAAAATGTATTACTCAAGTCTGGGAGGGAGGTCAACTATTAAGTCACCCCCAAAGTTTAGCAATGCATATCTAGGATTTGTATTTGAATATACATTGTACAAATTGAATGTTTCAGAAACCTATGTCAGTAAATACATTTCTTTGCATATGTTCTTCACACATTCAGTATTTGCTCATTCTTCTAAGTGGTTGTTCAGTATTTGAAGGGATAATTTTTGCACATTTTTAATTACAAAAAAACCTTGTTAAATCTTTTATAAAAAAAAAAACCATCAGGTTTCAAATTATAAAAATGTAAGACGGAATCAAACCTCAAGGGTTTTTTTGTAATTTTCAAATAACTCCGGGTTTTTTTTGTAATTAGCCCAAATTTTAGGTTTTTTTTTTTTGTAATTATCCCTTATTTGAAGCTGTAATCTTTGTTGTTAATCTTTTAAGAGCAACACTTTATACTCGAAATACATAACATATGATGTAGAGATTTTTACCATATCTTGTGGACATGTGTGAAAAGGGTTCTGATGCGATATGATAATCCGACCATAAGTTACTGAGAGAAACCCTAACATGAAAAATAGTAACACGAATCTGACACGATGTCACTAGTTTGTCTAAAACATAGTTATTTTATATTTTAATTAATTTTTGATGATTTTTACCATCTCTTGTGGAAATCGAAAAGGACCCAAATTGTAATTTAATAAAAATCGAGAAAATTAGTCCTCAATTTGCCAAAAATTACAAAATTGTCCGGAAAAATTGGGGATTTCGAATTCCCAGCCAAAAAATCGAGGTTTTTCCCCAACACGTTACTAGCAACTATATCCGCTAGCAAAAACCTAATTTTAGGGCAACACATTACACGCAAGTTCCCAACGAATTGAGGACTAAGAGGGTGTTTGGCTAAGCTTATTTAAAAGATCTTATAAGTTCATACATCTTATAAGTTGTTTTTAGAAATTATAAGATGTTAGATCTTATTTTAAGAATAAGTTGTTGAAGTGTTTAGATAAAAAAGATGATGTGTTTTAAGATATTAGTAAAAATTTTGTAATTAAAATAGAAAATTAAAGGGATTTGAAATAAGATCTTATTTTGAAAATAAGTTGGGTTTTCCCCTACTTTTTTAAAAACATTTATAAGCTCAACTATCTTCTTTTGGGAGCGTAAAGATCTTTTTCTAAAAAAAATTAGGGCAAACAAATTTAAACAACATAGCTTATAAGCTCAGCCAATCCTAATTCCAAGAGTTTTTTTGTAAAAGACATAAAAAGATGATTTAGCCACAAAAAAATTAAAAAGAACCGATTGCGTCACATCCCTATAGTTACACGACTAAAATTGCAAATCAAACCTGCTAATAGCAAAAAAAAAAAAAAAAATCATAAAAAATGTCTCAGCGAGTTGCTTTGACACAATCTAATACACAAACATTAAAAACTCAAACCCTACACAACATGAACCATCCCAAACAACCTTTTTTCATGTCATCTGCTATCATTTTCCACTTGCCCTTCTATACAACTTGTGTTCCCATCTTTCTCAATTGTGCTTAGGTCATTATACATTTTCAAAGCTGCCCTTGAAAATTCTGTCATTGACTCAAAAACCCTACAAAACCCTGTCTGAAAACCATTCAGAGTCATCCTCTCAGTTTCTTGCATGTACTTGTGATGTTTTTCCCTCTCCAAATCGACCTTTCTTCGAAAATCGTCCAAAATATCCTTAGACGACTCCCTATGATCCTCCATCTCCGGCTCGGTATTTTTATCCGTCAACCGGAACTCAAGAACCCGATTCTCGGCTTTCTGAAAAGCCAAAATCCTTTTATCTAATTCCTTAGACAGAATATCAACTTTCCTCTTCTGATGTTGCTCCTCTCCTTTCTGGAGCCACAACGCCCGGACATCCTTGGCGCAGCTTTTTATCGCGGACGAAACTGCCTTATCCGGCAACATGTTCGTATAATCCAACCAATCACGACAGACTGCGAGAAGTGGGGGCCCACCGTTGGTTCGACATGGCGGAGGAGGAGCAGAAGAAGTTGTTTTGCCCCTGGAGTGGAATTCGACTTCGGGGCAACAAATTTTGACAACCATCCATAAATGGCTTCGATGTACCCCTTTTGGGCCGAAATGTACTCGGTGAAACACGAACGCCAGTTCACGAGCTCGGTCTCGAGCTGAAGTGTCGCGAGGCGGTGAGATTCGTTGCAGAATTTTCCGTAAGACGGGCAGGTGAAAGTTTTCACCTCGAATATGATCTTGTTCTGGATTTCGTGCGACTCAAGCATGATTTTCCAGGTTCTTGTCATCCTGCATTGAACAAAAAGTGGGATAAAGGAGAGCTAAATGCAAGATGATATATTCTTTTATGGGGATAATTACAGAAAGTACCCCTATGGTTTGACCTAATTACAAAAAAACCTAGCTAACTTTCAATATTACAAAAGGTATCCCTAAGGTTTGATTTAGTGTTAAAATTAAGGGGTAAACTGCAATGATTTTATAAATATGAAGGGGGGTTTTGAAAATCTTTTGCTTATGAAGGGGTTAAATGTTAGACAAAATAAAACCTCGGGGGTATTTTTGTAATTTCAAAAGTTAGCAGGGTTTTTTTGTAATTATGTCAAACCTCAAGGGTACTTTTTGTAAACCCTTCTTTTATGGGATAATTACAAAGAAACCTAAGATTTGGACTAATTTACAAAAACAACCCAGAGATGTTTCAAAATCACAAACCACCCCTTCATCTTCATAAGCAAAAAAAATTCAAAAACTCCCTTGACATTTTATAGAAATATTATAGTTACCCCTTAACAAGGGTTTTTTGTAATTAGCCCAAACCTCAGGGGGGATTTTGTAATTATTCCTTCTTTTAATTCTGTATTTAATTTGCAATTGACTTAATTTACCCTTGAAGTAATTCTCTTATTTGAGGCTCCAGCTCTTCATCTCTCAGTTTCTCAATTTTGTTCGAAATTGTTTCAGCACTACGAATCGCCACAAGGATCCTGCTATATAAATCCTTGACCGCGGCTCTGCTTTTGTCGACTGTAAGCCCTTCATCTCCTCTAACATCTTGATTCCTAAGCTGATTGCATTTCTTTTCGTAAATTCTTCGGATGCTATCTCCATCCTAGATGTGATAAATATAAAGTCAAGCACTAAAAGTAGAGAAGCAATAACAAATCTATTGATTTTGTCTGTTGAGTTTTTAAATGAGGTGATATTGTATTGTATCAAGCATTATTACAATGTTGGTAAAACTCATGCCACAGTAAGTTATGAGAGCAGGTAAATTTTAGACTTAAAGTTTTTGATGCCCAAAATCGAACGGTTATATAATTCGAAAAATGGCTGGAAATGGAAGAATTCAGAAAGTCTAGCATATTTTCCTGATAAAACAGATGGATGGAAATTATCTGACAGCACTTCAATAATTCAAAGGGATAATTACAAAAACACCCCTAAGGTTTGGGCTAATTACCAAAAAACCCAGAGTTCTTTGAAAATTACAAAAAAAAAACCTTGAGGTTTGATTCCGTTTTACATTTTTCCCGGTGATTTTTGAAAGCATTTCAAAAAAACCCTGACATTTACAAAAATATTACAGTTACCCCCTTAAATTTAAAAACAAAATGAAACCTGAAGGGGTTTTTTGTAATTTTGAAATATGTATGGGTTTTTTGTAATTAATCCAAACCTCAGGGGTGTTTTGGTAATTATCCCTAATTCAAGACAGCTTAAAAAAAGATGAGCTTTTTTGGAGGAACGATTTATTGTAGCAGAATGAGCATCAGAAGTTGGTAAAGTTGGTAGTATTTGTAAATAGAAGCCAAAAAGTTGAATAAATTAAAGGAGAGATTTTGGTGATTAAGTTATAAAAGTGATTTAATTGTGTGTGAAAGCTAAACCAAAGGCAGAATCAGAAATTTAAAACTCCTCCCACTGATTTTAAATTGATCAAATTACGTAGAATTAGAAGCAGAAATTGGCATTTGTAAACACTATAAACTATTTTTTTATCCCAGCTTTTGGCTGACACTCACGTTTTTTAAGTGATTGCAAACACTCCCTTGGTTTAACTGTTAAGCCTTGTGTGCTCTTTTGATTTCAAATGTATCATTGGGAAATGATTATTAGTTAGGGATAATTATAAAAACACCCCCAAGGTTTTGGCTAATTACGAAAAAACCTAGAGTTCTTTGAAAACTACGGAAAAAAACTCCGTCTTACATTTTTCCAGTAATTTTCGAAAACATTTCAAAAAATCCCTAACATTTGCAAAAAGATTACAATTAAAGACGAAACCTTAAGGGGTTTTTTGTAATTTTGAAACATGTCTGGGTTTTTTTAATTAACCCAAACCTCAGGGGTGTTTTTATAATTATCCCTATTAGTTATTACCTTGACTTCTTCATAGAGTTTCTTTTCCCATGCATACAGCCTTTCTAATGTCAGTGAATGGCTTCCAGAAGCCATTCCTCCATAATCATCAAACAGATCATTGCTAAACTCTGTCCATGTTGAAGAGCTTTTCGAAGCCGATACTAAACTCTTACACGACGTCGAACGAGACGAAGCAGACCGCCATGTGATAGCTTGGATCAGTTTTGTTGAGTTTTCTGCATCCACATGGTTTGTGTGTGAATGAAATCACCATTGAAAAATGCCCAAGCAAGACTGGGTAAGAAGAATATTGCAATATGTTCAAGGGATAATTACAAATACTGAAGTTTAGCTCAATTACAAAAGAACTCCAATTATCTTTCAAAATTACAAATACTACCCCTGAGGTTTATATCACCCCTTTAAATTTTGTATTTACCTAACAAATACCACCTCTTGGGGTGTAATTCTAAAATAGAAACAAATGTCAATGGGTGGGTTTTTGTAATTAGACTACGGGATAATCACAAAAACACCCCTAAGGTTTGGGCTAATTACAAAAAAAACCCAGAGTTCTTTGAAAATTTAAAAAAAAACCTTGAGGTTTGATTCCATTTTACTGATTTTCAAAAACATTTCAAAAGAACCCACACATTTGCAAAAAACTATTACATCACATTATTTTCCACAAATTTTTAGGACAAAACTACCAAACTTGAAGGGGATTTTATTTTTTCCATGTTTGGTTTTTTTTCAATAATTAACCCAAACCTCAAAGGTGTTTTTGTAATCATCCGTTAGACTAAACCTAATTTCTAATGGAATATCTTAGGCTGCTATTGGATATGGAAATTTTTTCATTTTCGCTCCACTATAGAAATATTTTTAACCCAACACGTGATTGTGTTATAAAATCACTATTAACTCATTTTCACTTTTTCTCCTATCTACACACTTTTTCAAAATAACTAATCATTATTACATATTTCCCACAAATTTTACTATTCACCAACTCTCGCACATTCTTAACAATCAATCTTATCCAATCATTATTTTATTTTTACAACTATTCTCTAGAAATATTTTCAAAACGAAAACATATTCAATCGTACCCATTATTATATTACAGTTTTTTTTCTACAAGTGGTGGGTGAGCAGAGACAAATATTTACAGTAACTATCTGGGTAAATTTTTTTCCCAAAAAAAAATAACCCACCAATCTGATTCTTGAAAAACAAAATAAAAATCTAACCTTTAATTTCCTCCAAATTAGACTGCAAATGAACCCTGTTACACTCCAGCATCCTGGAAACATCTTTTCCAGAATCATAAGCTCTAATAAAATAATCTTCAATGTCTTTTAAAGCCTCCAACAACTCCCTCCCTCTAACAGGTGTATCAATAACAGTCAAACCCTTTTGTCCCTGCGCCTCCTGGCTCACATTAGCACTCTCCACTTCCTCAATCCCCTTATCCTCAACATTAAAAACCCTTTCTTTTTCCCCTTCTTCAACTTCATCTTCAAGCTCTGGAATACCTTCTTCTTCTCTCACAACCCTCAAATCCTCCTCAGAAATAATATTCCTATTATAAACACTTATTATTTCTGGCCTTGTCACACTATTATTATTATTATTAATAAAAGGGTTAAAAAAATCCCACCCAAAATCCCTCTGTGGTGAGCCCACCATTGTTTGAGGCATGTCCATGTAAAAATACCCACAAATTTTTCTTCTTCTTTTTCCTCAGAAGAAGAAGAAACAGAGCTTCTAGAAGAACTGCATGACCCACAGGCATTAATGGCTTGTTTGGTGGGCTCAGATGGTGCTTGTTTGAGAAACAGAGGGTTTGAAACCAGAGTTTCTTCTTTTGTTGGGGGTGGAAATGTAATAAAAAAAGGTGAAGGTGGTGAAGAATGGCGAGCAACAAAGAGATTTATAGCTGCTGAGACCCCAAATAAAGATTGGCAATATCTGTAATGTGCATCTGCAAGACTGTACCTTTTTTCAACAGCTAGTTTGATTTGGTGTTTTCTTTCTCTACATATGGATACTACTTCTTCTTCTTCTTGTAATCTTGAAGCCACACACCCCATTTTTTTTTTTGAAAAAAAAAAAAAAAAAATGGGCTAGAGCATAAAGAAAAGGTGGGTTCTTGGAGATGAAAAGTGGTGGGGTTGAGCCAAGATTCAATTTTTTTTTCTGGACTTTTGGTGGGATTTAGATTTAGGGAGTTTTAAGGGATAAAAGTACAATCTTTTAGAGGTGATTTAACAAAAAAAAAAAAAAAAAAAAAAAGAGGGCTCTTTTAGAGGTGATTTAACATTTAAGCTATAGACCAAGCCTATTTCTCATCTGGGCAGTTAAAAGAGGACTCTTTTTTTTTTTTTTTTTAAAGAAACAAAAATGACTTTAAAAGAATATGACCCATTGACCCATTTTCATTTCCTAGTCCTAATCCTAAGGATAAAAGTGGGCATCTGCATAAAAGAAAAAAATAACATAAAAAAAAAATGGAGATGTATAAAACAGAGTTAAAAGTAGGAGTCTTGCTAAAAAGAAAAAGAGGGTTTTTTTCACACACACTCAGAGAAGAAGGGAGGAGAAATTTGTACCCTTTTTTCTTCTGCAACAGAATAAAAAAGATGAGAGGTAGTTTATTATTTTTCTCTCTTTTTTTACCAAGTAATGTTAACTGAAAGAACTGGTTATAAAATTAACAAAGTGAAAATTACTGGGTTTTTTTTTCTGTAGGTATGAAATGAAATGTAGAGAGAGGGAATCTGTGTGATAGGGGGGAGGTTTACTGAGGTAGGGGCTCGAGGAAGAGAAAGATGGAACATTTCTTGTTGAAGTGTGTACGGTTTCTTCCCTAAACTTAAATTTAATGTATAATTACAAAAGCTACCCTCATGTTTGAGCTAATTACAAAAAAAAAGATCAAAGGTTTTTGAAAAATACAAAAATTCTTTCTTTTATAAACAAAAACCGGTGTTTAGGGATGACAATCTTGACCCGACCTGCGGGGTACTCGCCCCGTGACCGGGGTGAGGCGGGTGCGTCTCACAGATTACCTGTAATGCATGGCTGCCAACCGGCCTAGAATTTTTATTTTTAAACTATATTTTAATTTATATTTTGCATATGTAGTATATATTAAAATATAATTTTTATGTCTTCTTATATTATATCTAACATATATAAATTGATGATAATAATTTTTGTAAATAATATTTTATAAATATATTTTTTTTGTTTTTATTTTTTGTATTTATTTTAATAAATTGGACAGAATGGGTTGTCCCGCCCCATTCTAGACACGGAGCGGATTTTGGGTCTTCACCAACCCGCTCCATTGTCATCTCTATCAATTTTCTTAAAATTTAGACGCTTTTGTTGGAGATTAGGTCCCATTTTTTCAGCGGAGAGACTAATTGTGGCTAAGAAAGGATTAATCGTGGCTGGGACAAAAACATTTTAAACCTTGGCGCATTTATGACAGAATAAAACCTCAGGGTGTTCTTTGTAATTTTGAAACTTTTTTGGGCTTTTTTGTAATTATCTCAATCCACATGGGTTGTTTTTGTAATTATCCATAAATTAAATGACAAGTAAGTGTACAACTGTGAAAAATTGAATTGAGGAGTGATAAAAAGTAGCTGGCAACTACATCAGAGATATTTCATAAGGAGACAAATGGAGTGCTGACTAGTGAGAGAAAAGAGGAGTCAAATATTTGGCTAAAATGGTAAAAAGGGTAGTCAAGACCATTCAGGTTATACTGATAGATTGTGTCCCCGCATGCATGTGTGTTTTTCTCTGTGTGTGTGAGAGAGAGAGTATTTCTTGACCCAAAATTTTGAGACTTTCCTCACTGGATTATCCACAGACTAAGTCCTTCTGTAAAAAGTTTTAAAGATTTTTTTTTTTTCAGATTTTATTTTTCTTAGGGTTTATATTTGTTTTTTAGGGTTTATTTTGTTTCTTGGGTTCATTTTTAATTGATTTGGGTTTTTAGGATTTTTAGTTTTTTTCAGGTTTATTTTTTATTTTTTGGGTTTATTTTTGTTTTTCGGGTTTATTCTTCATGGTTCATGTTTTTAGGGTTTATTTTTGTTTCTTCATGGTTCATTATTATTTTTAAATTTATTTTCATGGTTCATGTTCTCAAGACGGAACCCTTAGGAGGTCCGTCTAATGGATTTAGATCCGTGAGACCATCTCACAAAAGACTTGCTCTTTCCTGACCCAATATTTTTTTGTTTCTTTCTGTTAATTACATGCTAACCCCGTAATTATGAGAATATAATGGTGGATGTTTGTTGTTGTCAGTTTTTTTTTTCTTTTTTTTTTTTTTTTTAGTAATACTTGTTGACTTATAGGTGGAGTGCACGTATTTTTTTTAATAAGTTAGGAGTACTGGAGGGAGAGATAAATTTCAAAGAAATAGAAAGATATCAGATTTGAATCTCGGTCAACACTCTTAGAAATAGTGAATGATATCACTTGAGTTACAAGCTTGTGGTAGGTGGAGTGTACATATACGATAGATACTGGATTCAAACTCCAGTCAACACCCTTAGAAAGAGTGAGCGATACCACTTGAGCTACAAGCTCGTGGTAAATGGAGTGTACAGATACGATAGGAGATTTTTTGCTTTTTTTTTTTCAAAGAAAAAAAGAATTTTTGGCTTTTTTTTAGAATGGTATGATAGATGATTAAATTATGTTAGGAGTAATTGCAATTTTAGTCATGTAATGGTGTGGCAAAATCAGTTCTTTTTAAAACCTAGTGTAATTTAACTACACTCTGCAATAAAACAAAGAGATAAATACCCTTACCCATCCGAACTATGCTGATTTTTACACTTTACCCTCCAAACTTTAATTCGTAACACTTTGCCCCCTGAACTATGAAAATCGTTACACTTTACCCTATATAGACAATTTTGCCCCTAGGTTTCATTCTTTTTAGAGGAAAAAACACCAAACCCCCCAAACTATGCGATTTTTTGCACTTTACCATATAAAATAATTTCTTTTGTATTTTACCATACTAACTATATAAGTTTTACACTTTGCTATATAGCGGTCATCGCCGGTGGAATATTCTCCGAATATTCTGGCACGTGCTCTTCATGTGAGGGCAAAACCGTCTTTGGCTAAATTCAAACAGAAGTAGTTACACTTTACCATATGAACTTTGTTGAGAATTTCACTTTACCATCTGAACTTTGCGCAATTTTCACTTTGTCATATCAATTTAAAAAAATTTATGTGTACATATATTTATTTATCTTATTTAATACATAAAAATCACAAAAATAAGTTTAAACCATGTTGTGAGCAAATCAAAATAGAAAATTTAGCACATACAAACTTTACTTTTATATTATATATATTCTCGTATATATTACTTATTTTTTATTATAATTATTTTGTGCATACTAAAATTAAAAAAATACTAAATATATATTATAATTATGATTATAATATTTATTTTCTTTTATTTTTATTTTGTTGCAAAATTTTGATTTACCGAAGTACAAAAAAAAATAGTAAAAATTTGAGCCGAACTGATTATTTTTGTACAATATTCAGCACACAATGCATAACGAATTTTCTGTTCAATTATGTTTTCTGTTCGTTCACCAAATACTTATTGAGTTTAACCTCTACTTTGTAAGAGTACAAGAGCAATATAGTATAGTAATCGACTAAAATTGTCTCATAAGAAAAGTTTAGCCAAGCGTGTAATTATTTGAATTTCTGAAGAAAAAAAAATAATTCTTTAACACTATAATCAAGTTTTGAATATGCAATTAAGAATTTAACTAAGAATTGAAAGTACATAGCTAAAGCAACATCACATGAGAAAATTGGGATGAAATCAATATAAAAAATGTCTAAACCTTAGAACAATTCAAAGATGTCTAAACCACCAAAACAAATCGATATCAATGATTTTTGTATACGTACTTTAATCATAAACGTAAACCCTAAAATAATACCATTGTTAGTATATTTTACTAAAGTAAATATATTTTCTTTTACGAATAAAATTTAGAAAAAAAGATAAATAAATGTATATACACATAATTTTTTTAATTTTTTTAAATTGATATGGCAAAGTGAAAATTGTACAAAGTTCATATGGCAAAGTGAAATTCTTAACAAAGTTCAGATGGTAAAGTGTAACTACTTCTATTTGAATTTTATGCAAAGACAGTTTTGCCCTCACGTGGAGGACACGTGCCGGAATATTCGGAGAATATTCCACCGGCGATGACCGCTATAGGTCAAAGTACAAAACTTGTATAGTTTGTATGGTAAAGTGTAAAGAAAATTAGTTCATATGGCAAAGTGCAAAAAACCGCATAGTTTGGGGGGTTTAGTGTTTTTTCCTCTTCTTTTTAAAACAATAGTTCAAGTTATCCCTTTAAACTCTATTTTGTGGCAATCTACTACATAATAATAAATTTATTGCATTAATCATTAAACATGAAAATTTTACTCCTTAATCAATTTGTTTTCGGATTTTTCGAGAAATAAGAACCCGATTTTTACGAACTTGTTTTGTTCGTGGCATTGTTACACCTACTTAGATCCAGTCTCTATTCGAGGTTTTAAATGGATCATGTCGGTTTCGACCTATAAACTCAACAAGACATACTTATATCCATATCTTATTTCAACTATTTATCCGTATACAAATTGAGTCTTTAGACGAAAATAGAAATAGTCCATTACGACCATATCAGCCCAACATGCTTCCGTAAAATTAATAAATCCCTTAAAATTCATACCTTCTTTGACCAAACAAAGACCGGGTTAAATGGTTCGCAACACCACCAATCGGAAAATTCACGCCCCAGATCGTTTGACGAATGACTCCTCACTGTCAACCTCACCCTTAGGAAGATGATCTCGCAAGTTATCCGACTCCTTCAAAGAATCGCCAAAGACCACGACGCTTGGTTCGTTTCCTACTCCGGGCGTATAAGTAATTCTTAAACGGGATGAATTAATAGTACATTATGAACACATGTTGAAGCGAAAGCCTCTTTTTATTAAGAACTTATAGAAATATTTATTACATTAGTAATCTCCTTTTGGGAGGAGAATCTTTTGGTTTAGCCTCTCATCGATGAGGCTTGCACTCAAAACACATAAAAACTTAAAACTAAAACACTCAAAAATTACAAATTTTTCTTTCGGACTTTATTATAAGAAAACTAAGGAGAATGTTCGATGTCCACAGCCTTCCTTCAAATCCTGTAATTTATAGAGGTAAGTCCTGGACTTGAAATTCGGACTTCAAATCTTCTTTGAGATGTAAGACGTCATCGCTTACGTCATACTCTGAATTATTACTCGCCACCGTCTTCCTTCTCTTTTCCGTGTGACTCAACCCATGTGATGGTTGTCGGGAATCTTTTAAAAGTTGGTCTGCGTGGTCCCCGAGGAAAACGCGCGTCTTGTGAGTGGGCCCTTATCCTTTCCAAACATGGTCCTGTCCCGGTCGGGTTTGGGTCGAAACCTTTCCCAAACTCGGGTTCCTTCTTTCGGGGCATGCTTGATGATCCGGTCGATCCAACGGCCAACATGCGCCATGTTACTGAGAATTCCTAAGTTTCTTTGCTCACGGAATCTTGTTTTCCCGAGAGAATTCTCCTTTTGGTTTCAAGAGTTCCTCCGCAAATCCTGTGGTTGATCCACCATTGAATTCAAAAGGAAAGATCCATTCGCCGACTCGGAAGAACTTAAATGGATATTTGACTTTGTCCATTTCAGTTAGACAAACCCAAAGACCCCATGCTCGTCTGGTAGAAGCTTCGTCTTCAGAAAATGCTCCTACTAACACTGGTCCTTCTTCCGGTGAAGCTGCTTTAATGTATTTTAAAGCATTTCCATCCGGTCTTCTAAGCTTGATGAAATGAAAAGCTTCATTAAAGCCTTTATTTGCTGGTTCGGAGCCGCACCGATAAAATACAGTTCAAAATATCCCCTCCGGCCAAGTGTGGATTATTGGCCCAGTCTCGTAAACTACTTCCCAATCCATTTTGGTAATTTTGAAATTTCTGGGAATCCTGGTGACACGGTATAGATTGAAGCTAAAGCTCCAAAAGTATACCATTCATGTACTTCATTTGGATGACTTCCTGGTTTCATCCAAACTCTAGGATACTTTCCTGAGATATCAACTATTGTTTTCTCTGGGTTAATACCTTGTCTAGTAACTAGTTTCTCCCATTGCCGATATACCCGCATAGGAGAAATCTTATTCTCGTCGCCTTTGAACCTTAGATTTGCTGTCTCGTGGCCTAAGATTCAACTCTCCTCTTTTACCCCAGGAGGTCTTTGGGTTGACTTGAAGACTCGGGTTGTGACACCGGAGCTTCAACATTCGTTCGATTTGTACACCTCGGGGATGCATCACCCGCAACACTTGTGATTATGGTACTTGAATCCATAACCTCCGGGTTAGAGCCCCGTACTCTCTCGGCCCCTTTTTGCACCGTAGGAGATGCGGCCTGGAAGAGAGGCCGCTGCGCCGCTAAGAACAATTGTCCTTGAGCGAACTAGCATGCTCGTATTTGACTAGAAACGGATTTCCTGGTCACTGTTGAAGTCGTCCGGAACTTCGCATTGAGACATAACGCCCAAAATCTCGTTCTGACTCTCCCGGGTTTTCCCGAGATGTCTTACTCGTTTAAGGACCTCGCCGCAAACGCGTCCTTCCATCTCGTGTCAAGAAATGCAAGAATATTTTCATGAGATTTTATAATGACAATATCATAATCATAATATTGACATTCACTTGCCATCTAAGTAATCGAGCCTTTTCTCGGTTTTGATTCAATTTTGTTTTTCGAAAAGCCTTGACACTTGAATTATCAATTTTTAAAGTAAACTTTTTAGCCAAAAAAATAGAGGCCATTTTTTAAAAGCCTTTTCTACATTGCAAAGAATTCTTTCTCGTTAATATACCACCGAGTTGCTTCACTAGGGGTGAATAAACCACTACAAGATATCTGCATGGCACTTCCTCGTTTGGTGTGACTTTCGTAAGAACTCGCCGCCCACCAATCATCACCGCATCCGTATGTACGTAACCAATTCATCCTCGTCTTGGGGAATCGCAAGTTTTGGAAGCTTTTTACAAACTTCTTTAGGTTGCTTAATTCCTTCGATGTTCATCTTCCCATTTGAATCTTTGCTTCTTTTTTTTAAGTAAGTAATGGGCTAAACACCTTCCCGTAGTATCTTTAGATTGTTAATAAACATTCCAAAGAAATTAACAACTCCTTAAAACTCAAGCTTCTTGTCTTTTAGTGTATCCGAAATCCTCGTATCTTTTCCACAATATGATTAATAGAATAATTCCGGATTCATCGATTTCAATTCCGAGGAATTCAATCTGTCTTGTTGCGATTACGCCTTCTTTTCCCGAAAGCACTAATCCTTCTTTGTGACAAACATCCAAAATATTTCCAAATGTTTAAGATGCTCCTTCATGTTCTTTGACGCGATTAGAATGTCGTCGATATATACGAACATGAAATCAAATAATATTTGAAAAGATTATCCATCTTTCTTTGATATATCCGGGGTGCGTTAGCCAATCCCATAGGCATCACGTTCCAAATATAATGTCCCCGTGGTGTAGAGAAAGTCAAACTTCTTACTTTCTTCCTCCATCTTAATCTGGTAGAATCCGGACTTGCAATCGAACTTTGAGAATATCTTGCACCTTTGATACGATTAACCGGATGTTCTCTCGCTTGGGATATAGTATCCGTCGAACTCCAAAATGTTATTAATCCCTTTGTAATTAATAACAAGTCTTGCTTTCCTCTTTTGATTTCTCCATGGTTTCGACTAAGAATCCTGGATCACAGTATGGAGAAACTCCTGGTGAAATTAACTTAAGGTCAAGATGTTCCTTAAGTATCTTCCGCATATCCTCACGATCCTCCCGGTTCATAAGGATTGGTTTGAATCTTACGAACTCGTACTCCTTTCCAGGTTTAACCTTTAAGGATGCTTTGAGCTCATTCTTATCCCACCATGCCAAAGGATCTTCATTGTAATTCCTTTGGATCTTCTTCTTGATATCCGTGAGTGATATTTGTTCCTCTATGGTTACATCACTCTGTGGATTCTCCATTAGACTCATCCATAATTCTCGCAATGGCTTCGAGTGACTCGTTCTTCTCCTTGTACTCGAATGAATACAAGTTATTATCCCATATCTTCGATCCTTCGGATGGAACCAAATTGTCTATAGGATAATAAAGCTTCTTTCACCAAATTTCCTTCGATCCGCCATTTTTGGATTGCGAAGTTTGGCTTCATCACCACGCTGCCTGCGAAAATTAATGGGCATTTTTCTATAAAATGCTTCCCATGATCTCTGGACAATAATCTTATGATCACATAAGGTTGTGAAAATAAGTCTTCTCGCTCGTTCTCTTGTGTGAACCGCTTGAATGTTTGTAGGAAATTGTTTCCCGAAGAAATATCTCGCACTGTATCATCATGGAAATAGATTGGTGGCGTCTTTACTTTGTACCATGGGGTCGCCCGCTCCTCCGATCATTATTTCTCGCTTGTTTAATTCCCCGTTAAGGATAAGAATCCTTTTAGAGAAATCTCTTCCCGCAATAGGTGGTAAATCTTCTCCAATTTCTTTAGGAAAAACATCCGGCTTTGCAAGACATATTCCTAAGACTGAATCAATATAGGCGGCGAAATACTCGGCTTGTATTCAAAGATATAACATTCCGATAGAAATGTATATGGAGAATGGACTAGTGGTCATCCGATTCTCAGTATCTTTTATTAGCCACTTTGTGAACTCCATTCCGTCTTGTAATCTTTCCCAGGTTTATGCTCCTCAAGAAATTCAATTCCCGGTATTAATTGTTCTCGGGATCTTTCCCCGCAACTCCCGTGATAGTAAGCTCAATTTCTCCTATCTTCGAGCTTCCTTGATACCTTCCAACGATTGGTTGTTGGAGATAATATAGAACATCACAAGGAAAAATGTTATCCTTTTGAGTGATGTCGAATATTACTTCAACCTCTCGCCATCCTTCCTCGGACATTTCACTCTCTGCTTGTTTTAAAAACATCGGGGATGCGTTGAATCGTACTTGGTCTCCTTTCTTCCCAACTACGCTACTCACCATTCTCGTCTTTGCTGAAAGACATCCTTCTGGCTCAACTCGAGACTCCGACTTTTGTTGAAGACTGGTTGATCTTGAATTATCATATCAATCTCCTTAATAGTTGGAGATTCAATGATTTCTCGTAACACCACCCTGCAAAGTCCTCAAAGATTCTTGGGACTTCAATAAATTCCTTTCTCAAGAATACTTGAATGATGGGTATTCGAGAGAGCATAGAAATCTTGTATGTGATCGAGTAAGGCTTGTTTCCTTCTTTCATCAAATCGACTCTTTTGAAATCTTGATGAAGGGTTAGGACTCTCATCAAGTCTCGATCTCCCAAATTGTATGCAATTCTAGGATAGACATTAAATGCTAATTTCCTGCATACAAATTTCAGAATCCGCTCCAAGGCATGAATCCTTGAGATGTGAGATTCGCTTGTCAAAAATAGCAAGATTGAGTGGCGAATCTATTCCTTCTTTGAATGTTGCTTTAATAATGACTCTTATGGCTCCAATGTGAATCCATGAGAGTGTATTTGCAACTTCTCTTTAACTCGCTTTTGATCTCTGTATTTCTCTAATAGGGATCAATCGCATCTCGATCGAGTTACCTGTAAAACTCCATCGGAATGGCTAATTCTCCGGTTGTTACCCCGTGAATAATTTGGTGTTTTACATTCACGAAACCCAATCTTATCCAATGCTTTTTCCATAGCTCCGATTGTAAATCCATCATAGACTTGAAGCTTTGGATCTTCCTTCATGATTCTCATAAGAGTTTTATGAGAAACCGTCGTATGAGAGAGGAATCCCGACATATCCTCCCCGATTTTTCTTCAAGAATTTCTTCTTCACTCGATTCTGAGTGAGTCACTTCCATCATCGAATAGATCTCTTCTTCGTAGATGCTTTCATCCGAGGGAATATCCTCAAATTGATACACCGTATTAAATCCACGATAATAGACATGCTTCTTCGATTTCGGTGTGTGGGCCTCGAACTCGACTCGCGACTTTTTTTTTGATTGTCTGGGCAATCCGTTGAGATATGCCCTCTTGCTCGCATGTCCAAAGAATTACAGATCTTTGAAACTTTCATTAGCTCTAGTGTGAGCACGCCCGAAAGTTCTTCTCCTGGATTTCTGCTGGTACTTGCTTGATTAGAACCTGATGATGAGGCTCTACTCCCGCTTGGTGCCGGGTCTTTTTGTCCCGATTTATAACTTCGGGCTTTTTGTTTTGACTAACCTTCAGGTCTCCATGAAGACCGCTTCTTTTGTTGTTGCTTCCTCGGCGGTATGGATGGCTTCTCTTTTCTTCTTCTTGTGCCGCCTTGGTTGACCTCCCACAATCGTTGGGATATCATTATCCACGCAACATAGAGGAACTGCTTTGTTAATTCCTCCTAATCTCTTGTAATTCCCGTGCAGAGTCGCTGATAGCACCATTCGGATAACTTGCCTTTAGGAATGACATTTTTCTCGCCACGCTTTCTACTTGACTCCACCCTTGTATTCCCGATAAGCATTTCTCTCCAGGGACTCGGAATTTTGGCAAAGAAAAGTCATGCGACTTCTTTTTCCTCAATCTTGGATTTCCACCGTTCGGTGAATAACTTGATATATTCGTCAATATGACAAATATCCAAGAACTCTAGGCTATAGAGGGCTTGTTTATATTTCTTTATTTTTTCATCCTCTAATCCTCGAAATAACCTCGTGCCGATGAATTGGATTTTGAATAGTTTTGCCATACCATCGACAATTCCTTTAAGTGATTCCCTGCTTTGTGACCGAACTTTTCGTGCGGCATCGGTCATATCCCAGGCAATCTTCACCGATCCTTCAAGACTCATTTCAAGGAGTAAAATAAATGAATCCTTTGTAAGATCGAGGGTTCTCTTTGAAATTCTCATAGCCAAAGCCCATTCATCAATGAGAACTTCTGCTTTTAAAATCGGGATGTCCAGTTTTAACATCAACCCATACTGATGTATTGGGTCGAGGTGCGATCTTCCATAAGGCGTCGATAAACATTCGGCCTTCCGGTAGGTTGTCCGAAAGTGGATCACTTCCCGTCGTGAAATCCCCAAGGATGTGGCATCCTCTCGCCCCGAGTTCCATGATGCGAACCCGTCTTTCTTCGACGTTATGATTAATCGGTGGCGGTGGTGGAGGAATTGGTCTACCTTGTGGATCGTAGGTAACCAAAGCCGATTCTCACTGCGTTCATCTTTAAATCTACAATACCTAATCCCGCGAAGGATTCTCGCTGGTCATGTAGATCTTTAAGATTTATCTTTTCAATATCCATCCTTTTTAATTTTTGATGGATTTTCCTTTAATTAGAGCGATGAGTTTTTCCTCATCTGTCATCTTTCGTATAACTTCGGTTGGTTTCCTTTTTGGTGTAAATAGGTACCGCCCCAAAATCAATACGTTTCCTTCCTCCGGATGAACTCGGTCTGTCCTCCCAGGTTCTTGACTCGTTTCAATATCATGAAGGAGTTCAATAGTTTCCTTCGATATTTCACCATCGCTCTCCATCCGTTCTCGATCTGATGAACTTGTCTTTGGTAGATGAATATGGCGGTTGCCATAATTCTCGCACCGCCGTCTTACGATTTCTCTAAGATCTTCTGAGATCTTAGATTTGTCTGGGAAGTATCTCGTTCCACTGGTACTCCATCGAATCATTGTTCGATGGGAATTTTCATGAACCGTTTCTTGAAGGTTCATCAAGTGAACATATAAGTCCGTTAAGCATCCAGAATCGCTTATAATATTCTCGCTTTCGCATTTTGCATTGCGCTTAAGGTTTCCCTCGGCTCCTGCCTGTTTCTTTTTCTTCATGTTGGTATTCCCAATATGAATCCTGGTCAAGTGTTCTTGTGCATACATCGTCAATATTTGACGATATGTCCTGTAAGGGGTACATCTCGGACATCGTTCCGGATCCATAATCTCGGAGTAATTTCTCCTCACCAATTGTTAATTACATAAATATAATAAATTTAACTAAAAGTTCTTAATAAACCTGTTCGATACCATTTTCGAGGATCGCAAGACCATGAGGAGTAAATGTAGATCATACAATAAAATTTATGGCATAGGTGGTAAAGTGCAACAACTTTGAAGTTTAGAGGGTAAACTGTAAAACAACTTTCATATTAGCTAGGGGTGAATCTGTAATTTAAGGCAAAGTGTAAAATCTCGCATAGTTGGGAGGGTTAAGTGTAACAATTTAAAGTTCGTATGGTTAAGTGTAAAACTTCGAATAGTTTGGGGTTGAATGGTTTTATCCCTAAAACAAATCAATCCTTTCTTTAGGAAATAAGTAAAAATACGTGGGCTCATTATTACTATATTATCAACCTCGGGGCACATGTTTCTGTCGCTACGACTACTTGTCAATTGTGTTATAAATGATTGTATATGTGGCTTGACAAAGACGAGCCATAGTCCTCACGATTCAGGGGCACGTGCCCCCGTAGGTCTTTTTTTGTTATTTATTCTTTATATAATATTATCCC